>CM061533.1:244184708-244548702 GCA_030545055.2 Neoaliturus tenellus | reverse complement strand
CCATTTTGGAAAGATGGTAAAAGATGGTAAAAGATGGTATAGAGGTAAAATATAAGAGTAAAATTATTTTGAGTTATGTATGGTTTCAACTTAACATAAAAAAAACAAAAAAATTGAAAATAATTTGAGGTACTGAGGATTTCGAGTTATAGAGGTTCAAGAGTTTGTGAGAGTAGACTGATTGTACTTAATTATTCATTACATTTCACATTTTTTTAATTCCTTGTTGCAAATAACACTCACCCTAATATTTTCCTAAATCTTCAGACCAAATATTATAATATGGGCTAATACATCACAATATTCGTAGCCACCACGGAACCCACCATAGTTATTATGCGATGATATCTTATAATATTCGACTAATCTTACAATACAATCTTATAATACATTGGTTTCCCTCCGAAATTCATCGTTGTGGTTGATGATAAGAATTTTCTTTACATATAAAAGATTACTTGTTAAAAATTTTCTTCAGTGTTTTGAAGAGTTATTTTGAATTAGACACACCGGACTAACCAGCATATCTACCCAAAACTTAAAAGATAGTATGTATAGTTTTAAGAAATTTAGGCCTAAATTTTTTGTATTAATACCAATCAAAGAACATTAACCTGCAATTTAGATTAAGACATTATTATCTGACACCATTCTTGTAAAGAGGTTAGTTTGTGAGGAAAAGCCTTTTGGCTGATTGAGTAAACAAAACAGAAGAAAGGATTCAGCTAGCTTACCTGAGAAGATTGTGTTCAGGCAGCATATAGAAACACATAAAAAATACACACTTTTCCACTAATACTTCGTCCCTATGGAGGGCTTCTTCAGAGTAGAGGAGAAAGAAGAGACTGGTTTTGTTGCAGTCTCTTCTTTCTCCTCTACTCTGAAGAAGTCCTCCATAGGGACGAAATATTAGTGGAAAAATGAGTATTTTTTATGTGTATTTATATGCTGCCTGAACACAATCTTCTCAGGTAAGCTAGCTGAATCCTTTCTCCTGTTTTGTTTACCCATTCTTGTAAAAAGTACATTTTGTGAATGAAAATGTTTTTTTAATTGATTGAATGTTCAACCAATGGTAAATTTACGAGTATTTAATGAAAAAAATTAACTACAAACTTTATAATACTCCATTAACAACCATAGATCCAATCTGCACCATACCTATACAAAGCGAGACAAGTTGTGCACCCGGGGCCACGCCGTTCCGCTCGGGTTCATCCGGGAAGTTGGCAGCAGCTATTGATGCAACATGCGTGCCGTGGGTCGCTGTCAACAAAATAATAATCATCATTTACTAAAACACAACACTTTCTCATATTTTAGGTTGAATAGAATGACAAAGAATTATGAAAAATGCAAAAATGTAGTTGATAGGGTACAGTAGAGTACCGCTAAATTCCGAACTCACTTCGACCGTATTAGATGTATTGAATTTTTGAAATAGGTGGATTTGATGAATAAATCAAAGTATTGACTTTTTCACTCCCACCATTTGCTTAATAAAGACACTACTCGATGATTGGATCGAGTTCAAAATTGATAACTAGACACGAAACCGTGACATGAAACACCGACCGCACATTGTAATTAAGGTTGTCCATTATCATCAAAACATAAAAAACCGACACAACAGCAATGGAATTGTGAATAATGATCATAAATTGTGTGTAAGACATTGGTGACCATTTACGTAAAATAGTTGGTTTGGGCGAATCATTAAGTTAGAATAGTTTAGCTTAAGTTAAGCTGTAACTACAAATTTAATTAATTGAGCCTACTACTTTTATAGTAAGCCATTGACATATTGATAATTGAATTTTATAGAGATACTGGCTAAAAACTAAACAATATAAATCCAATACTTACAAGCCACACCGACTATTTCCAAGAGATTCCCTTCTTCATGAACATTGATAGAATAGGTGACTTGGTCTAACGAGGAAATAACAGTATAATCCCTAGTTTTAGAATATTCTCCTAAAAGTTTACATGATTCCAGATCACCCTTTTCTGATGTATCCAAACAAGCCCTAAAAACAATAAAAAATTATTTACACATGACCACTTACTACCTTGTTCTACTTGCTTGGCCTTCATATACTTTGAATGTAACCAAGCATCAAATCGTCTTAGACATATTAGTGGAGTTTGTTCTGGGTTTGTTGGTTTTGTAATAAATAAAAGCAAAACGGAATGCTAAAAAGTAAATTTACATATTTCATTCTTCACAATTTAATTTTGTATGAGTTTAACATATACAGGGTGTCCAGCTTCCACCTTTACAAACTTTTTCAGGTTATTAAGCATGCAAAAACAAACAGAAAAATCATATAAACATATGTCCGGAAATGCTTCGTTAAGCCGCTAGCCAAAATAACGGAGTTATTGAGATTTTTCTCTTAAAATAACCTAAATTTGCATTAATCATAGTGCAAAATCAGTGTTTTTCTACAGGAAAACCACCATAACTCCGTTATTTGTTGCCGGATCCTTACAAATTTGGTATCAATGTTTAGATGATTTAATTTGTCAACTTTTTTGTGTCTAATAAAATTTTTATAAGATTTACAGTTTTTGAGATATTTGAGTTAAAAACTTAAAATGGCCGCCATTTTGAAAATATAGATCGGAAAAAAATTATATTTTTTTCTAAAAATGCGCATTGGTGTGATTAAGGTACATGCCAAATATGAACTCCATACAACAACCCGTTACGGAAATAAAATTTCTTAAGTGTAAAAAACAAAATGGCGGCTAGCGGCTTAACGAAGCATTTCCGGACATATGTTTATATGATTTTTCTGTTTGTTTTAGCATGCTTAATAACCTGGAAAAGTTTGTAAAGGTGGAAGCTGGACACCCTGTATATTATTCATTGTTTGATGCCTCCAGAAACCAATAGAAAAAAGTCCTAAATATGTCTAGGAAGACAAAGTTCCATCATCAGGCTTGGTTACCGCACTAAATATCATTCATTTCTGATTATTTAAAAAATAAATAATTTAACTTCACAAACACATACAGACACGCACAGTATTTTTAGACATGAATTATTTGGCCGGCTGGCAGAAGACATCTATACGTGCTCCCTGTAACGTTTATAGCAGTAGTAAAATGTATACTTTTTTCAGTTGTATTTAGATGCTGGTATACCCATAAGATGATTGGAAGTGTGACAAATATACTTAATATACAAATAATAGTGCAAATTATGTTAAGTTTACTTTTTAAAACCTAATAAACTAAAGAAAATTACATACCGCCAAACATTTCCATCGTAAAAGACAACACAGTCATATACAGGACCTACATCATTGTACTTTTTTTCTAAATTATTTAAAACATCTACTTGAGCTTCAGCCTCATCTTTCTTCAATTTCTCTTCCAGAGATATTGTTGTTGTCTTGTTGGCTTCATTCTCCTAGAAATGATGATGGTTGATTCCAGAGAAAATTGGTACATTAACAAGTGTCCATAGCATAGGCTTTCCTCATTAGGTTTAATTTAAACAACCAAAAGAATGTGAAGATTAAACAGCAAAATACACAGTAAATAAGATTTCCCTTTATAGAACGAGACAATTTGCAACAACTGTTTCAGATCAAGGTCGATTCTGCTAAGTTAACTGATTGGTAAGTTATTTACTCTGTTAAGAATTTGTTGTTAAATCTTTCTAATTTTGAAATCGTTGATTAAATATCATAATTAAATTTAAACTTAACTGTGTTTTGAGTAAAATATACCATTTTAAATATTAATTTTGACTATTTTGAGCAATTTATACGTTTCTGTCTGCCATTAGACATCAAGAGTGATAATTTTGATTTTTTTTTCAAATTCTAATTACTAACACAAGTGCATAGTTAGAGTTTGATGTCTCAAGCAACATCAGAGATAAAATAATAATATTTATTAAATCTATGATTAGGCCTATTATATTTTTAAAACATAGATATTATTTGAAACATTTTCTTATGATGACAATGTTTATGTTTATGTTTATGATTTCAGTTTTGATAAAAATGAGTTAGCCCTACACAATAATGTTCAGAAAATTACACTAAGCTGTTTCTTGTGAACGGAACTACTCCCTTGTTAATCATTTCAACATTTCAGATGTCAAAATTTGTGTCAATTTTAGTTTTGCTAAACGTTTTTAGAATTTTAAAATATCTATACTAAATTTTTTGTCCATAAGATTACAATAGAGGATAATTTTAATTCAATTACAAGCTGTTGAAAGTAATATAAGTTAACAGTATAACATAAAAACACGTGTTAAAGGTAGAATACATTCAGTTGCTAAAGTGTCAACCCAATTTAACTAGTAAGGCACACTGTGATGTACAGGTACAGCTAGTTATCATATAAATGTGACTGTCCTAATAACAGACAACAGCAATATTCTTCTCCAATACAAAAACAGCTTTTTATCTTTACCAGTCCAACTCAGCTATCTAAACACGTTTAAACACAACAGCTTGTTAAGTCATTTTCATCATACATGGTGTATGAGCAATGAGTACGTAATGATAATGTAAATCTTCATCAGATTTTAAATTAAATGGAATGAGATAACATTATCATGTTAAGCTGTTGTAATAAAGCCATGCATCTTCATTTAATTTCTAAAAAAATGGGAAAATATAATGGTTTTGTCAGGTGATACCATGTACGCTTTATAGTGATAGATACCATACTTCAACAATTTAAAATGGCCTAATAAAAAAATTAAATAAAATAAGATGGATTTATTTTGTTATTATATTACCAAACCTAAGTGTACAAGAATTTTACAACCAGGCTGATCACAGATGCAAATTAGGATTTTGAAAAATTCCCTACTAACTGCTAAACTTCATAAAATTTGAAATAGTCTTGAGGATGGTGATTTTTAAAATAAATAATCATTTACTTTAACATTAATTGCAAAACCTTTAAAGGGGGGGGGGGGTTGGAAGTTAACCTATGTTTGCTCATAACACAAAAAGTTGACGAGATGATGCGAGTTGTGCAAACAAAATTTGGGGAAAAATCCTTGAAGTGTAAATTGTACGCTGTTATTTAAATTTTATACCATCAATTAATATTTGCTGTGCAAAATAATGGAGAACTTTGAAACTTTGAGCTGTGTTTGGACTGAAGATAATGAAAGAAGAATTCGGTCAAGAATTCTTGTAAGGGAATGGTAAAAATTTGTCCTTATTGAAGAAAGAAATGGTATTTTTTTAGCTATCTGCAGTTAATGTTACCTAGAGTAACTAGTGTCTGAGCTCATGAAGCCTACTGGTAGCCTAATGTGATCACCATTTACTCAAACAACCAGTAACTCAAGTACCGGGTGAGCCAAAAAACTTACGGTTTTTTAAATAAATGTTTTTGAGAGCCAAATATAGTTTAATATTGCAGTTTGTTACTTTTCATAACATTGATTGAGGAATGGCAGCAACCTCGTTTCTTATATACTGCTCAAGTTTAGCTATATTGCGTGGATTCTATACACAAACATTTTACTTTACAGTTATTCCTATAGCCACAACCTGCTTGGGATACTGTAATACTACAATATTCCAATAATATTGTTTCTATTCCTTTTAAAAAGGTTTGGGGCTAATCTTCCATTACTTAAACTTCAAAATATTTTACAGATTTTTAAGCGACACAAAGACACTCACGGACTTACCTTATTAATTTCATTCAAATTCCGCATAGCATCAGCAATAATGGTTTTGTGTTCTGGATCCCAAAGTTTTTCTTTTCTTTGCTTTGTTAGCCGTTCTTGAACTTTCTTTGGGTAAATCTGATATGCATATGTTACTCCGAGATGGTAGTTTCCACTAGGATTTGTCCACGTGGTTGGCACCTGCAAATATTGAATTTCTAAATAGTAGTATAACAAAGAAGATTGAGAGAAAAAAGTAAAATAACAACATTACAATCATGCTATGAAAATTCAAAATTTATTTTACTGTCATTAAATTAAAATAAGCAAAATATTACCCAGGCCTAGGCCTATTGTTTTGCCTAAATTAATTAATCAATTTATTTGTATACAACAAAATATCAATTCAATTATATATATTCAACAAGAAGAATTTCCCCAATACAACAAGACAAAATGGTTATCAGCCCATTAATTTTGTATACACCTGTATCCTGGAACCCCGTGTTCTATACACTTACAACTAATTCTATTTATTATTAATCATCTAAATGGTGGTAATGGTCTACATAGTCTGTTCATGCAATAAAGTAGAACATTGACTAATAAATTATTTGTTTTCATACACTATCATTCACATGAATAGCTCCTCGTCTTTAAAATCCATGATGTTAGCCCCTGGACTATAATGCAGACAACATAGGTGAATCTTACCTCTGTCAACAGTCCAATTTCATCAGTATACAATTATTACACTAACATGTTTCGTTGCAAACGCAACATCATCAGAGCTTGCAAGTCGTCAATTATTTAAAATAACACATAACACAACACGCACACGAACATTGACATGGCACAAACGAATAAAAACTTGTGATAGCGCGCTATCATGGTGATCGGCCCCAGCATCGGCAGTAGACTCAGTTAGTGTAACGAAACATGTTAGTGTAATAATTGTATACTGATGAAATTGGACTGTTGACGGAGGTAAGATTCACCTATGTTGTCTGCATTATAGTCCAGGGGCTAACATCATGGATTTGTCCTCGTCTTTATCACATAACAGGCGTTTATTATCACTACCTACATAAAGAAATAAGTAAAGAATGAATAAAACTAAATATTTCTTATTTATGCAGAAAGAAGTTCTCCAATGTTCATATTTATCATACTATGTTTCAGTCAACAATAAATAAACACTTAATGGAACGATTTAAAACACTAAACATAGCCAAAGATATTTAAAGCATCAATATACAATGACTAAACGACACTTTCTGAGTAAAGATGATATATTAACCATTACAGCAACCATACAACAACTTAGCCACTTTTAACTGGGAAATATTCATTAGTTGACAAAATCATTCTATTCCTGTTTACGTTATTTCAAAAAATTAGTTTCAATTCATTATGGTACCTCCTTGCACAAATATTTTATCTCAAGCTATATTGTGACTTACGATGTTCACTGAGAAAAGACGATAAGTTATTAACCATTATAGCAACCATACCAGATGACCAGATCATTTTAGTCCTGTTTACTTAATTAAAGCCATAGATAGGATCATGGAGAATAAATCTGCTGTAAACCTGTAAACATTGTATGATTATTGCTATTCTCCCTTTCCTAGTGCACTGAAAATTTTTAAAATGTAATAATTAAGTGGTTATCTTTACTCAAAATATCAGCTCAATAACCAGCCTGAGTCTATCCTAAAAAAATATCTTCTGAAACATCTGCTTATCACACGTGTCTGTAGATTTAAATCCTCCCATTATATTAACATGGAACTTTGAGGTCCAATTGGGGCAAAGCAAAGGTAACTTTTAAAACTTCTGATATTTTTCTTGCCGTACTTGGCCCTAAAACTTTAAAATTAGCAGTCACTTGTTACCCTATCTTTTTTTATCCTGAAATATTTTGTGGGGACAGATTTTCTTACATAATTAGATATATATAGACTAGATATTCTTATTTACCATAGGCCTATTTCAAAATTCCTAAGGGCAGTTTTAATGCTGTGTCTCACTAGATGCATACAACTGACAGCTCACCTTAAGCTTCCGGCCAGTGAGACCTTGCAGCTCCCCATTGACACACTCCACAACAGCAGAAGTGTCAACATCCCCGGCTCCGCTGCAATTGTATCTTCCGATAATTTTAGGCTTCCCATCACTTGTAATCTGAAATGATACTAAACTTAGGCCTAGTTGGTCAAATTCAAACATTCAAACAGGCTGGTCCTTGACATACTTAAATTAGATTAAATTTCATAGAACAAACTTCTAGGTAACTTATAGCCTAGGCCTAGACAAATTAACTCAAAAGTGGGCTACCGTTTCTAAAAAAAAAAAAAATACTTTTGGTACAATATCATTCGCTGTACACCAGGGCCGGCGATAGCATTTTTAGAGGGCATATGGGTACATACTAGTTAGTACTGAAAAAACAAAAAAAAAGCTTTGAAATAAAAAACGGTAAAACCACACTGAAAATTATAGTAAAGGTAAACTGACAAAACGTCGTCCACGGCCAACCTTCGTTCACAACAATGTTAATTGCAAAAAAATACTTTAGGTCATTCGTTAATTGGTAAGAGTCCAATTTTAATTAACTTGATTTATGCTTTTTGAACCAACTTGTTTCAACAACTAGCTTAAAAATATTTTTTTTAATCCAACAAAGATTAACCCTGGGACGGTGGCGAAGTCCTGTGATCCAGCTACTTGGAGGTCATGAATTGTGGATAGTTATAAGCGATGGCTTGTGATGCGATATTCCCTGGTGGGGATTAACGTCCGCACTAGTGAATACTAGATCATCCATAAAGACCATCCTCATAATTATACCAATTCGTATATATGAGGTCAAAATTGTGGTTCGGATCCCACGTTAAACTGTAAGTCCCTAGATACCATTGTCTGTTGGGCTATTAATTGACAGTCCTGCCTAAGGAGAATGTCAGCCTTAGACAGTAACAAGACTAAGATCGCACCACAATCATCCTACACTCATCTCTCATTCATACTTGGCTTTAAACTACCTATTGAGTTAGGTCGCCATTTCAGTAAAGGCATTAAGGTAAGGTATTAAGGTATTAAAAGACCTACATTTTTAATGGTTCTTTAAGTTAATTATTGAAAACTCAGTATTCGGTATCAAATAGCCTACAGCACCGTGTTTCCTTAAGTTGGGGAGACTGTTGTACCGTGGATAAAAATTCTCCTTTATATTTTTTAAATATTACTTTAAAACCAGTTAGCCTATTTAAAGTAATATATTTATTAATTTAACATTAATATCCTACGTGCAAAACACCTGACAAAAGTTAAAATAAGTTAATTATTTTGTTAAGATGTAAATGAATAAATGTTTAAAAATTTGATGTCTTGTGATCAATGGTACAGCACCCTCTTGTACCTTGAATCACTTACCTCGTGTACCGTACTTTGGATCACAGCGTTTAGTAAGAAGTAGAAGGAAATAAATCATTAAATACAACGTGTTCACTTAATTACTAAACTTAAACTTTACTTAGATGAAGTAAAAACAATCTCAGCTATTTTTGAAAATAATCTTAACAAACTTCTTAAATTTGATGATACAACCTTTTCTGACAGTGAAGATCCTATTTTGAAATTTCAAGACGAAATATCAGAACTTTCCTTAAATATTGAAAATCAAATCTATCTTTTGACTCAAACTTCTCCAGATAATTCTCTGAATTGATCAACAACAACCACTTCAACCTCAACTAGGCCTACTAGCATAGTCAAATTGCCTAAATTGGAATTTAAATCCTTCAATGGGGACACTAAAACCTGGATTTCCTATATCAATCTGTTTGATACTACTATCCACAACCATAGTAGCCAATCATCTGTTGAAAAACACCAGTACCTGTTAAGCTCACTTGAAGGTGGAGCCTTACATTTGATTAAATCACTAAGTTACCTATCTCTTCTGGTAATAGCCTACAATGCTTTACGTGGAAGGTATCACTCTTAACGTAGACTAATCTCTACTCATGTCAGTAAAATCTTTGATTTGATTAACATAAATGAAAATCAGTCAAGAATCTCAGATCATTTCTAAATGAATTCAATGAAAATAAGCAAGCCCTTAATGTTCTTGAGTATAATGTACTGGAAAACCACTACCTATTAAGTATGTTACTCTTACGTAAAATGGATTCCAACCCCAACCTATGCAAAAAATTTGAGTCCAAACGTGTTAACTCTACTGATTTTCCTCAAGCTAATGAAATAATTAAATTTCTCAAAGAGTTTTGTAATAATAGTGAAGATGCCTCTCTCTGTAACAGCCACCAAGCAGCTCCTTAAACCCTCAAGCCAGGTTCTAACCCTCAAGCTCAAAACCGTAAATCGTTTGAACGACGTCCCATGACTTCTGTAAGTACCTCAGATTATTTAAAATGTTTTTGCTATAATGACCGTCTCAGTGAATATAGTTGTCCATTATTTCTGAGTGAAACACCTCAAGATCAGCTTAATGTTGTACATGAACTTAAACGTTGTGCAAATTGCCTTGGTAATCATTCAGCTTAATAGTGTAAGTCTAAACATACTTGTAAGACTTGTTCCAAACCTCATCATTCACTCCGACATTTTTTGAAACCTATTAATAGGTTTAACCTTAATTAAGCCTTTGGTTAGTGACAGAAATCATTCACTGACGGAAATTAGCCGTTTTTTGGCGTCTTTACTATCTGAGGAACATTGTTTATATATTTGATAGTAATGTCCTGCTCTCCACTAGAGGTTCTACGCTCCAGTTCGGTTCTCAGTGACTTGAGATGTTTCAGTTCTCGAGGAGTCCTATCCCTGGATACACGGAGATCAGAAAGACGTTCATCAGCGTTGCGTGCTAAGTTGGGATTGAAACTGGTCACAAATTTAATGGCGTCATGTTCACTTCCAAGAACGACCTTCAAGGCTCTCGCCTTGTTCGGATGTTTTCTACCAACTCGGAAGAATTTTATGGATCCCGGGTTTGTATTAAAGTTTGTATTGGAGAGGAGCTTGTTGACCAGTTCGAGATTGTGTTGTTTTCTTTTCTCAAGGTCATTGTCTGAAGACTCAATAAGGTTGTAAATCATTACATTTTTAGAGCGACGGGATCGATCAGTTAATTCTGCAATTGTAGTCTCTAATTGAACATTACTATTTAAAGGGATCCCTTTAGAAAGCTGTCCTTCGATTATACCAATCCTTTCTTTGTTGGATTTTACTCTTGTTTCCAAAGTAGAGAGATTTTTGTTCAGTCTGTCAACCTCGCTGATCAAGCTATCTACCTTTGCTGGAAGAGACGTAAGGGAGTCAACTTTGTCAGACAAAGCTGTAACTTTATTGATAAGCATTGCCAGTTGAGTCATTATTTGATTAGAATGCTGGAAAGAAGCGTTCTCAGCACAATCAATTCTGGAGCAGTGCCACTGAGCATTGTTGTCACCAGCAATTCGTTGGTATTCAATCTTAGACATTTTCAGGCATTCTCTATGGAACCAGCGTTTGCAGTCACCATCACATTCCACGCCATCTTCCATATCAAGTACCTCCTTAATACAAATTGGACATGCTGGTGCCATTTTACGTACCCAGCAATATCAAAGTTGAAGCGAATATCTGTATGAGTACGCTGATCTTCCTGGGATAACTTTGACTCAAACGACAGCTACTCGATTCACCGCCGAAAGCGACAGACTACAACAGTGATTTTATACAGCACATTCAGTTAGAGGAAGAGATGAAATCCAGAAGGCAGTGGCTGCAAAGATTGACGATATGGAGCTGGTATGGTAAGGTTGCATGAGAGAAAAAAAAACCACTAGGCGGGAAAGTTTGCTGCAGCACTACTTTATGTTCGAATAATACTTGTTAATGCATGAATGATGTAACTGTAGCAAGCAAATGATTAAATTAATACTATTCATAGATATGATAATTCACTCGCTGCGTGTATCTTCAAACACTCACATGATTAATGAAGAAAGTCACTTACAAGACCTGAGTTCAAAACAGACTTTGAAAATCCACAAATCACATTAAAAGGCAGACGATGTAAACAAACACTAACCAATAGTAGCCATCTTGAACGAAAAAAAACTACTTGTTAAGGTAACTTGAAACCTTAATAAGTTATTTTGATTTTATTTTACTCCTGGAATAAAAAATAAATCTTAATTTTACAAAGAGCAGTTTTTATCTTGCCATTCATACATGAGATAACAGTTTGCCTTATCATCAGCTAATTTATCCATTATTTAAGGGGGACGTACACTTGCCCCATTGGTAAAAGTACACTTGCCCCAACAGCGATGTAACACAGGGTAAGTGTACACACCCCCCCCCCCCCCCCCAATAACTCCCCCAAAACGACTCTGTAGTGCATTAAAAATATTATTTTTGAATTTATCTTAAAAAAAAGAGTCAGATTACCAATTTTAAAATAATTACCTTAATATTTGAATTTTTAGTAATTTTTTAAATTTTCCAAGCGGCACTTGCGTTTTGAGTAGAAACTTAAGATGTTTTTAAACTCATCAAAACACACAGAAATAATAACCAGGTAATTTTTTAGTGATTATAATTTGAAAGAGCATAGTTTGAAATACCTTTGGCTAAGTTTTGAAATTATTTTCTTTGATAATAAACCGATTTTTTACTAGCTGGGAGTCTACTTGCCCCGGGCGTACACTTAGCCCACTTGACCTTATCATTTTTGGAATCAACATGAAATTTTGAAGACATTTTGAAAAAAGATTTTCCAATTTCCAATGGTTGTAGCTAAACTCAAGATTTAGGTCTACCGCAAAATAAGAGAGGAAAACTGTGAAATCCTCGGCACAGCCAACGTAAGTTATTTTTTAGTGTTTTTTTATTGTTGCCACTCTGGTAACTCGGTTTGTACTTGATGCTTGTCTTATTCATCTTTGACCGACACTCGCATAGATTGCATCTGATAAAATTATTAAAAAACGAATATTAACATACCACGTAAACTAGTTGAAGTTACATAAAATTATCAGAGTTTTTAGGACAGACCTCCACCTAACAACAGTCTAAACTTACACAGTTTACAGCAGAATAAACTATACTATAAATGTTGTATAAAATATTTTTCGAGTAGGTAGTTTGTGCTGTGTTGTGAATTACGTGGAACACCCTGAGGATTAAAGACTGTACCGTAACATCTCCAAAACGTCGGCAAACTATAGCGAACATAATCTATGGGCTAAGTTTACTCCAGAAGCCATCGTAAGTTACGGTAACATCTGTTTTTTTTTTTGTTTTTTTTTTTAATTCGGCATCATTTTATGTTTATTGTAGCAATTCATTAACTAATAAATCCGTCTGTCTGTCAATTATGAGATTTACTGCACTCATATAGTTATAGGCCTAATTTGTTATTAAATTATTGGTATCGTCAAGAATCAGTACCAGGGAGAGAAACTTCAAGTAGAAGTTAGCTATGTAGACTCCGCCCTGTCAGACGAAAATGAAGTTAGCCAGATGCTCTTCAGTTGTAAAACAACAATGCTTTGTGTTCAAAATGGATGAAAAATTGCAAAAACTGTTGAAGTGATCACTCAGTTACTTACTTCTGAAGAGTACTAACTAATCAGGGTAAGTCGGTGGCAAAGTGGTTAGAGCGCCGGACTTCGGGACCATGGCAGCGATGTCGTGGGTTCGAATCCGCGTTCTGCCAGTGACTTTTATCAGTCCTTTTCACCTTGGGCAAAGTAAGGCAAAAAGAGGTCCGCCAACCTCTTTTTGATAAAAAAAAAATAAAAAATAAAAACTTAGTCGCAATAGAACATGTAGTGGTGTGAGACCAGTCAATTCAAGTTCCAAGCATGGGAAAAAATGTAAAGTAAATTTATAAATTGGCTGTAAAAAACTCCAAATTAAAGTGGTCCTTGATCTTATATAGGCACCTTTCAACGAGATAAGATTTGAGGAGAAAAGAGAGAGAGAGAGATACTTTATTTACAATCATAGAGATTATAAGTAGTAGATTAAAATAGAAAAGATTTGAGCTTTCGCCTTAAGAAAAAATAGGAGGGATATAAGACTTAAAATTACCATCATAAAAAAGGAGACTTATCGTAAGTTAACTAATGTAGGCTATAAAATCAATTTCTTGAAGGAATAGTCAAATGGGATGAAGAGGATTAGTTTTGACACATACCTGAAGACCAGCTGCACCAGGATCAACACCCGTATCAAAGATTGCAATGACAGTTCCCCTTCCATCATATTCTGGATATTTGCTAACAAACAAAGCTGCTCCTGTTTCTTTTTTAGGCAATAATGCGGAGGTAGGAAATTCACAATCAACGTCCATTTTAACAGATAAACACCTTAAAATTATTTTAACGTGGGTTTTTGTGGTGAGTTTCAAAGATGAATTAATATGAACATGAAAATTACGCCAACTACGAATCACTCCAGTGGAAAAAGTATAGAACATCCAAAACAATCCATGAACATTCGTAAGTTATTACTGTACGGTAATTGGGATCTATTCAAATGAATAATTAAAGAGTAAATTATTTATCATGAAAATTAAAGTGACAAAACAAACAATGGGTAGTTTTTTCAACACAACACAGCAGATCCAGCCAAAAATGACAGAAAGAAGTGTGTAAAAAAAAATTTATTTTTCCTTAAATTACTGACTCATGAATGAAGTGACAACAAACATTTTTCATTTTTTTCTGAATAGAGAACAGATGATGAAAGATAAAGATGACTCATGGTTGGGTAAGCTCTGGGACTGGGACCGTCATTAGAGAGATGCAGAGCAACACCATTGACTATAGATACTGAAGTAGACCACGGCACAGCCATCTCTAGTACAGAGATGACCTTGAGTGGACCTCTCAAGCTTACAGCAAATTCAAATTCAATTCAAATTCAAATTCTTTATTGCCGTAGATTGACAATTGTACAATTGTATTACAGCAGTCATGTATCTAGTCATGTAGTTGGTTACATATATATATATTTTTTTAACTAATCTGTTATTAGAATAAGAAATAAACAAAATCTTTATAACTAATAAACAAAGAATATTTTATCCTTCCTGGTATTGTAAATACTCACCAACTGAGTAAAAAGCATTTTCTTTCAAAAATGATTTTAACAAAGCTTTGAATTTTACAGGGGTGTCTTGTAATTTAATGTAATCCGGGAGCCTATTGTACAATTTTGGTCCGATATTTTGAGGTAGGGCTGCTGAGAGTGTTAATCTGTGTGGAGTTTGCCTGTGATTGTGCCGATGACGAGTATTATAATTATGCACGTCTGCTCCTGTTTGAATGGAAGGAAATTTGAATTTGTAAAAAACTAACATTTCATAAATATACAAAGAATATAAAGTTAAAAAATTTAGGGATTTGAAAAATGTTCGGCAAGATGTTCTTCTATTTATTCCGGCCATTATTCGAATAGCCCTTTTTTGCAGCCTGAATACACGCAAAAGTGCAGACTCAGAAGCTGATCCCCATAAAATGATACCGTATGTTAGTCGTGACTCTATAAGAGAAGAGTAAATTAGTCTCATTATAAAAACATCTTGGAATTTTGAAAAACGATTTAATAAAAATAACTGTGATGATAATTTAGAACAAAGGGTGTCTATGTATGGAATCCAGGTGAAATTTTCATCAAAAATTAATCCTAAGTATTTGTTGTCAGTTGTAAATGGTAGCTCGAAATCGTTCATTACCATTACTGGATGATCTGCTGAAAGATTGTTTTGAAGGCCGAATAATAGACAATTTGTTTTACTTGGATTTACATGGAGGTTATTGCTGTTAAGGTACTGGTAGAGATTTGTTAACTGTATAAAACTGTCATTTTCTAAATTTGAAAGCGATTTATTTTTAAAAAGGATAGCTATGTCATCGGCATACATTGTAATGTGTAGATTATCAAAGTTTCTTGTTAAGTTGTTGGTATATAAAATGTATATAACTGGGCCCAAAATTGTACCCTGGGGAATTCCAAAGTCCATTGTAATATTTTTAGATTTTTCCCTATTTATTTCCACTCTTTGGGTTCTTTCTTGTAGGAACGATTTTATCCAGCTGAGGGATGTTCCGCGCACGCCTAGTTTGTGTAATCTTTCAAACATAATTTTGTGATCTAAACAATCAAAAGCTTTTTGTATGTCTAAAAATACCCCTACAGATTTAAATTTTTGATCCAAAGCATTGACGGCTGACATGAAAAAATTAACCAAGGCATCCGTTGTATTTTTCCCTTTTACAAATCCGTACTGCTCCTTACAAAGCAAATTATGATTAAACATAAAATTTAGTAATCTACGAGCGAATACATGTTCATAAAGTTTTGAAAAAGTAGAAACATTTGCAATTGGCCGCCAATTTTGCGGCAAATTTGAGAGACCGTCTTTAAATACAGGGCGTATTATTGATTGTTTTAATTGTTGTGGGAATTTACCCTCTACTAGAGATGCATTAATCAATTCTGAAAGGGGGGAAGCTATTTGGTATGCACATTGACGGATAACTTTGTGAGTTATACCGTCGTGACCGGCTGAATTTGAATTTTTTAAATTTGTGATTATTTCATAAACTTCACTAGGGTCTGTAGGATATAAACTGAGGGTACTTGAACAACTTAATTCGACCACGGACTGTACAAAAGGTTCAGTTATCAATGAATGTTTTTGTTTACCAAGGTTTCCAAAGTAACAATTGAATTCCTCGGGACCCGGCTTATCAGCGGGTAAGGGGACCGGTTTCTTTTTTTCTATCAGTATCTATTATCGTCCACGCATCCATAGCCAGGTTACTGCTATTACTCAGTCGTTCGTACATACTTCGAGCTTTGGCAGCCTTTATAACAGAGCGGTATATTTTCTTATATAATTTATAGAATTCGTTAAATTCATTTGACTTATTTATCTTCTTCTTCATATCTAATTCTTTTAGTTTTTGTGATGAGATACGGATGCCTTTAGTCAGCCAAGGTTTAACGTAGTTTCTTTTGATTTTGGATTTATTTTTTAATGGACATGCTTGCTCAAAGTAAAACGTAAATGTATTTATGAAGAGGTTGAATTTATCATCTGATGAAGTAGTTTCATTGAGGAAATTCCATGTTTCTTTTGACAGAAGAAAATTTAATATTTTTATGTTACTCTGACGAGTGTCGTGTACTTGACTATTAAAATGTGTGCTGTGTTCTGGTTCTGGTGTGTGTTGCGGGGAGGAGTGAAAAGCGAACTCAGTTAATTGTGCATAGTGATCAGATAGGCCAGTGCCAGTTACTTCCACCTGCAACATTTCTGGTTCGATGTTGGATAAAGAGTGGTCTATCAAGGTTGAAGATGTGCTTGTCACTCTGGTTGGTGAGTTCACAAACTGCTTTAGATTAAATTCATTCATTAAATCCTGTAATCGTTGTTTTTTATAATCGGTTACTAACCAATCAATGTTAAAATCACCAACAATTACACACATTTTATCTTTACTTGCAATATGCTTTGATAACATACTGTAAAATTTTTCGAAAAATGTATTCACATTCAAATAACATGGCGGTCGGTATACACCAAATAAAATTAACTTTAGCCCCTTGTTTAAAATAATTTCAATTCCTACCGTTTCAAATACCATTTCTTGGCAATATTTGTTCACATTTATCTTATTTACATCAAAATCTCTCTTTATTAAAATAACTATACCTCCGCTACTTTTATGTTCGGTTCTAGAAAATTCACATACTACTTCATATTCTTGAAAATTAATTATGTACAATTCTTCTTTTTTTAGACCATGCTCACTCAGTACAACAACATCAGGCTGTTCTATTTGTAAGAACAAGATTAGCATATCAATTTTATCCCTAAGATATTGAATATTTAAATGAAATATTTTCATTTTTGATATGGTTTCTTCTACTTTACTGTTACCAACTTGTTTAAGGTTTAAATTATGATTAAATATAGCAGAGAAACTATCTTTGTCATTTAGTTTCAGTTTAAATGTGATGCTTTGATTTTATTTACAATTGTAATGCAAACTCTTTCCTTTCCATACTTATTGAGATGGAGGCCATGTGATGTGTAATTATTTACAGGAATGTTTGACAGTGATATTACCTTAATGTTGTCATATTTGAGGCATTCAATAATTAGACTAATATTTACATTTCTTATTTTTACGTTAAGTTCTGGCCTGTCGTATCTCAGAGGGATGGTACAGACGATTACATTAGTGTGTTTGGTTTTATTGGCAATTTCTCTTACACAACTTAGAATTTCAAAATCGGATTCGCTGATGAACAGTATTATCATTGACTATTGATATTACGTATCTACCATAGTATCTAAAGTCAATGGTATTATAATTGACTATCATAGCATTGACTAATCAATAGTCAATGATCATAGTCAATATTTTTATACGAGCAGTACTTAGTATCTGTAGTCAATGGCAATACAATTTATTACCACCGTTGATCTCGTAAGGTTATTAAACTTAAAATGTAGTATGAATGATCAGTGATTACTAAATTAGGAAAAATATTCTTAAAACCTATAAATTACAATTACCTGTTACCTGTTACCTCCGATGTGGTCTCGTAGACCCTCTTCATAGGGCATGAGATCAGTCGATTCCTATCTTCTACTAGCTCTCCTTGCGGAGTTGTCAATGGAGATTGCGTTGTAAGGAAAAAAAGGTTTGAGCTGGGTATCAATTGTAATGCAATTAAATCAAAGGAATTTGGAGATTAAATTTTTAGGACTCAAAATAAAATATTTCTTATTGTAAAATATGTTTATATTACCAATGAATTTTTTGGCAAAGTCTAACCATTATCATTGACTTTATCTATGGATACTACGAAAAATGTTGGCCATAGTATCTAGTATCCGCAGCAATTAATTGTCTAGCCCTGTTAATCAACTAAGTATTTGGCAATGGTAAAACCATTGACTTTAGATACTATATCAATATAATATATATATATATATATATATATATATATATATATATATATATATATACTATATACTATATATATAACAGGAAGATATGAAGCGTCATGACATTTAGTCAAGCCTGCGAAACATATAAGGAAAAAAAACAATAATAACAATAATATAACCTAGAAACTAGAAAAGTTAGTTGTTTGTTGTTTAAAATAAAATCAGAATCATTACACCACTACTTTAATTTTTGCACCTTCAGAATTTATTATGAACTTAAAGACTGCTCTGGAAAATACAAAAAACAAATATTCTGAAAAAAGTTTCATCCTTTATTATAAAGAGAAGAAACTCTGTCAACAATATTATGGAAGTTTGTTTACTGGTATAGAAATTGTTGGGTTGATATTAAATAAAATGCCTGAAAAAACTAGCAGATTGAGCTATGTGGGAATTTGTACCAAACAGAATATTTGTTTGCCCACTTTAATTTTAGGGTAAGCAAATTTAACTTAACTTAGTGTTAAGATTCACAGGCCTACTTAATTGAAACTTCCATTAATGTAATTTAGGTTGAGTTAGACCTAGGCCTTTTATAAAAAAGGAAGTCAACTAAAGGCCTTTGGGCAAGTGTAGGCTACAATCTTAAATTGTTCTTTAATTGTAAATTTTAGGAATAATTAATACACTTCTCAAAGTGAGTTATGGTCTAAAGTTTGTTAACCTACTACATCGCTATTATCTATGTTTGGAATATTGTCTATCTACCAATAACATCTATGTATCTAAAAAAGTGTACTCTCTTATAACCAGCAGCCTAAGAACCGGCACACTTTTCTAACCAGCAGTAGTCGAGACACTTGAGTACGTCTTTATCCAGTTATGTTTGGGCTCACAGCAACCTTGACCACCCAGTTTATGCGCCGCCACTGCGCTGAGATGTACACGCGCCATTTTCTTTGTCGTTCTCAGTTGTCATTTGTAGTGCTGTTATGACGACTACAACGTTAGCCAAGTAATAAGTGTTACTTAAGTTAGTAGGCCTATTTTTGTTAAAAACAAGGCTTTCATGTGTCTGGAAAATCTATTATCCAAAATGGCTCTGGTCCCAGGAATGCCGGATAATACACTGTAGGATCCATTTGATAGGTGAAATATAAACTACAGTAGACTCCCTCTTAACCGGCCACCTTTTAACCGGTCTCCGCTTTAACCGGCCTACCCTGACACAAAATAACATCTTTTTAACCGGCCATTTGTATCTCAACATCGCTTTAACCGGCCGCGTTTCGCCGGAAACTAAGTTTTCTTATCTAATGTATCTAATGTATTGATTCAATTCAACTTTGACGTTCTCAAACCAATTAAACTATAACGTCCTGGACAGAAGTGACTGCCACCGGAAGTCAATGCGTTTGGACCTACTATCCAGTAGACCACAATAAAGAAACAAATTATTATTAGTTTAAGTTTGTTGTGGATTTCATGGGTGGTGGATATTAGCTATAAATCATATACAGTAATGTATTTATTTAAGGTTGTTTTTCAAGTAATAATTATATTTAGGTCATATAAAATTGTGGGAAAAAAGTTCTTAAATGAACATCGGTTTAACCGGCCAATTCATTATCCGGCCGCGGCCTGGTCCCGAGGTGGCCGGTTAAGAGGGAGTCTACTGTACAAGGAAGTGAAGGACTGAAAAAAAAATGGTTCTCCAGTTTGGTTGTTGTTTTAGAGTGGAAAATAAATTAAAATGCATTGTTGCTGGATTCGATGATTTAAAATAAATGTTTCCACAAAAACAGGGTACTCAGTTTTCTCAATATCTCATAATTGTTATAAAATGCATTAATAAATAAATGCAGTAAAATACCCTTTTAACCAGCCACCTTTTAACCGGTCTCCGCTATAACCGGCCTACCCTGACACAAAATAACATCATTTTAACCGGCCATTTTTTATCTCAACATCGCTTTAACCGGCGGCGTTTCGCCGGAAAAGTAGTTTTCTTAGGCTATCTACTGTATCATTCAATTCAACTTTATTTATATTTTATATTTATATTTATTTATACCGTATTTATTTATTTATCAACGGCCGAAACCAATACATAGATTTGACATACACTGTATTTTCTACAAATAGTTTACATGCGTTGAGATCAGAAAATACATGCAAAAATGAAATGAAAAACTTACATAGTTGAATGAGAATATATGCTTCGCAGTTAGAAAAATATTAACAAATGAGATTTCAACAAGTACAAGTGTTTATTTCATATTGACATTCTCAAACCAATTAAAATGTAACGTCCTGGACGGAAGTGAATGCCACTGTAAGTCAAAATGCGTTTGGACCTACTATCCAGTAGACCACAATAAAGAAACGAATTATTATTAGTGTAGATTTGTGGATTTCATGGGTGGTGGATGTTGGCTATAAATCATATACAGTGGTAATGTATTTAAGGTTGTTTTTCAAGTAATAATTATATTTAGGCCATACAAAATTGTGGGTTGGCGTTCTTAAATGAATATTGGTTTAACCGGCCAATTCATTATCCGGCCGCGGCCTGCTCCCGAGGTGGCCGGTTAAGAGGGAGTCTACTGTGCTTAAAATGTAAACTTGTAAAACTAGAAAAATTTTAAATTCTATGTGATTAATGTAAATTTTTATACATTGCCAAACTTTGCTGAGGAATAAAATTATTATAGTTATTTGTCAGTAGGCCTAAGGCACAGTTCACATAAGCTGCGACGACACGGCGGCCCCAGTATACACAAGCGTTTATGTGTGTGTACCGCTCCATTTACATACATGCACTGCCCAAATGCCGCCACAATATGATGGTGCGTTGACGCAGACTTTAGACGCTCGCATGTATCAGCCCTTATTTTTTGCGTTATTCATACAAGTATTTTCAACCATCAATTATTTATTTATTCAAAATCATCACATAACATCAATACAGTTGACATGTGATTAGTAAAACACAATCAATATAGGTCTTATAGTAATTAGGATGCTTTTACTTATCTTGGTCTCTTCAGAGTTAAATTGATATAAATAACAAGATTAGGCCTAGACACGTTATTTCCCATCCAGAAATTCTTCTACTAAATGAAAGGAATACCCCAATCCCCAATTATCGTTTTACGATACCCCAATATCGTTTTAACTTATCAAATCTTTGTTATTGTACCCCAATACTTTTACTTCTCCAGTAAGTTTTAACCTTTTTTATAAAAGTTTTTTTTTTTAATTTAGGGCCTATACAAAAAAAAATATTTTTAATGGCTGATGGAAAATTTTTATAAATTTTGGGCCTCATGTATTAAGAAAACAGATGAAATCATTTGATTCTGTGTTGGGCCAGTTTAAATAAATTTTTTTTATCTGGTGTGGTGAGGGTGATTTTATTGGTTAAGCATGGATGTGTCAAAACTCTATCGCAATTTACCATTAAGGAAATTTGATAAATGTAGGAGCTGTAAAATGTGAGCTATAAATAAATGTGAATTAAATGAAAAATTACCTACAACTAGTCATTTGAGGGACTTTAGCTATAGGCCTAGTTCTTATTAGGTATACCCTTTTTTGGAAAACAAAAATCTTTTTGGCTTGGCTGGCTGAGCCCCATGCAGTTCATAATTCCTGATAGAATTCCTAGTCCATAATTCATGATAGAAGAAAAATATCTGTGATAAATTGAGACTTGGGTTTCAAGATTTGTGGTGTCCTCAATTACATGATCATTATATTTAAGTTTAGCCAAAATAACAATAAAAAAATATATTTTCCTATATTTGTTGTTGTAATTTATAAAGTGTGGATTTCCTTCTCATTTTTTCCTGTGTAGATTTTTTTTTGGGGTCAATATTTTTATTCCCTTGGTAATCCATACAGTACCACAATTTGATATGTTCGGTAACTAGTAATCATGTACTGTATACATATATGAGACAAATCTTAATATTTTTTTCTCTCTTGCTTGAAATTTCACACAACTCAGGTTGATGTTTTATTTAATTTGTGAAAATTACAACAGGTTTCTCTCACAGGAAATATTGGCACCTTCAAATTACCAAACAAGTCAGACTAACAAATTAAATGGTAAACTATTTAGATTGCACAGTACACCTTTACTGCAACTGTCCAAACCTGTCAAAAGTTTGTACCCTAGCAAAATTTTCAGTCACATTAGTTGAAATAAGTTCGCAAGTACTAAGTAGTACCAATGCCAGGAACGAAAACAACACTATGTGTCTGGCATTGGTGGAGTTTGGTTGGCTACAGAGTGCTGTCTCGTGATTGGTGCAGTGTATATTTCATTTTATGTGCTTTGTTTGACTGCTTTCACAGTTTTCTGTTTATCCTTTATGCATTCATTAGTGATTTTATTAAATTTTTGTGATTGCCTTTCTGATTTCAGGTTTGGCAATGGACTTCTCTAGGCTCATCTGGTGTGTTTTTACTAACTTTGTTATGTTCTAGGTATTTCATCCACCTGAAGACAGGATCAGATTTCAGATCCCGAAACGTTATAAATTTGTAAAATACTAATCAATGATGGAAAATGACCGCAATAATTTACTAAACAAAGATATATTATTCAATATTAAACAAATTTTTCTAAATTTTGACAATAATGTTTTTACAACGTTATTGTGAAAATATTGTTTCAATATTTTCTTAATATTTCTTTAACAATATTGTCAGCAATATTAACAAATATTGTTTTGAAATGAAAAATGAAATGAAATGAAAATGAAATGAAATAATGCTTTATTGCAGAGTAAAAAATATTACAATTACAATAAATCAAATCATACACCATTTAAAAATATATTACATGATAAAAATGATTTTTCTTTCTTATCTGCTGTACCTTTCCAACAAAACAAAGAACCAAAACAGCATTATTATGGCTTGGTCTTTGACCGTCAGCCAGGTTGGTAAACTGCAGGTAAACAAAGAGTGCTCTGAACCAATTATTAGAATTTACAACTATAAACAGAAATAAAATAGGCCTAAAGGTAGTTACAGAAAAGAGAAAAGCTTAATAATGTTTCAAAAGTTAATTCACTAATTAATTGAAATCTGTACTGCCATGCTTGCTGGAGGTATCGGGCGAGCCGCATCCAATAAACCCCATTTAAATAATTTTTAAAGTCATCCATTGATAATTCTATAACCCCAAACCATTTAATTCGAAATTCCCGTAACACAGGACATCTGGCAACAAAGTGAAAACAGTCTTCTATTTCACTGAGATTACAAAGAGAACAAAGAAAATTTTGATTTTGGTCCCATGGCCTATAATTTAATTGGATAAGTTCCCCCCTGCATTTAAAAACCCATCTGGAAATATTAGGATCTACATTTCCCGATAAGTATTTTCTATTATTTAAATTCAGATCAAGCGTTTTGTAATTGAGATGGTAGCGAGCTGCGAGGGCGGCCTCGACGCACCGTTGCCGGGCGTTATCGCGAACAACATTCAGCAAACGATCCAGCTGTTCCTTTGTCTGGTCCAATGCCCCCTGCCCCACTGATAAGCGCACTGAGTGTCTCTCTGCCAGCATCATCCACTCCCTGTACCAAAACACTTGTTTCCTTATAATTTCTTTCGCAAGTATGCATGGCAAACGATCTTCTGGCATCATTAAAACTTTCATGATGTAATTAAAGTGCAATCTTAACGTATAAACAAAAATTGGGTCCTGACATGTTTCAATGTACAACATATAATTGGGCGTGAACTGCGGTAGTCCTATAATTTTCCTAATGAAAAAATGTAACAGCTGTTCGACTGTATCGTACTGCTTATACCCCCACACTTGCGCGGCATAACACATAATTGATCTCACAACAGAGTAAAAGCAGTCAAATTTTAACTCAATTGGAATCTGTTTGTCTGTGAAAACCCTCGACCATGCTGCATTTACTGAATTTTTTGAAGAAGTTAATTTTTGCTCAAAGTGAAGTTGAAAAGAAAATTTTGAAGAAAAGTTTACCCCGAGATACTTATAGTTATTGACACATTCAATTTCCTCCCCTCGAAAACGCCATCGCTCATTTGCTCCCAATCGTCCACCATTTCTGAAAACTACTATCTTGGATTTCTCAAGATTAACAGTTAAATTCCACGTCTCGCAATATGTCTGTAAATTATTGATCATCAATTGCAAACCAACTGGGGAGGGGGCGACCAGCACGATGTCATCTGCAGATAACAAAATTTTAACCTTAGTATTCCCAAAATTACACCCCCCATCCAACACCTCGTGCAAGTCATTTAAAAACAAGGAGAAGAGCAAAGGACTTGTTAAACAACCTTGCCTAAAGCCTTTTGTTGTTTCAAAGCACTCTGACACACCTTCTTTGCACCATACCCCTGCTAGTGTACCATTATAACAACTTTGCAAAATTTTAATAATTTTAGATGACACTCCTATGCTATAAAGCTTATAAAATAACGAATTTCTATCAATTCTATCAAAGGCAGCAGAGAAATCTACAAAGAAACAGTATAATTTACCTTTTTTAACTGACAATCTTAAATTGATCATAGATGAAAGAGAGAAGATATTGTCTACGGTGGAATATCCTTTGCGGAATCCCGCTTGGTACTCACTCAGTATATTTTTATCTCTGACCCACTTTTCCAAACGATTCAATATTACTCCCATGAATAACTTGGCTATTGCATCCATAAAACAAATTCCCCTATAGTTACTAACTTCTCCAATGTCTCCCTTTTTATGCAGAGGGTAAACAATTGACTTCTTAAAACTAGCTGGGATCTCTCCCGTATCCAATAGAGCATTAAATAATTTAACTAAATACACTGTGAGCCTAGTAGGACCAAATTTATAAAATTCATATGGTATACGATCAAACCCCGCCGCTTTGTTCACTTTCGCTGCCTTTAAAACTTCCTTCAACTCACTAAAATCTACTTCCTTATCTAACAATGGATCAACGATAAAAGGCTCAGAATACAAAATTGTGGCAGAAGTTGTTGGCGGATCAAGAAGAGCTTTAAAATGTTCAACCCAGTCAGCTATTTTTATATTTGCACCTACAAAATGACTCTTGGTTTTCAAATGCTTAACCGCGCCCCAAAATTCATTTATATTTTTAGCTGATTTAATTTTCTGTATCAAACCCATTTTGTACTGTAATTTCTTACTGTTTACTAAACCTTTATATTCCTTATTTGCTTCTGAATACAATTTCCGTGTGTACGTCACATTAAATTTACGATAACATTTTAAGAGCTTAAAACATTTATTCCTAGCTTTTTCACACTCCCTATCATACCATGGATTTTTTGCAACAAACAGCCCGCGATTATCCAATCTCTGGTCGCCCCGGAATGCAGCGGCCTTTACACATGCCGTTATCTTATCTAACAAAATATGCGGCCCTACATCACCATCTAACTCCCCGGTGTGTAAACATTCGGTAACCTTTTCCTTATAAAATAAATCATCTTGGTGTGTCCAATTAATTTTTGGCAATAAAGGAAAGCAAACTGCATCTCTAGGCTCATCATTCAGCCCTGATAACAATTTAATTTCTATAGGAAAATGGTCTGAACCTAAAAAATATTTAACACAAAAATCTTTTACAGAATCCATACAATCAAGAGATACTAATGCTAAATCTATTACAGATGACCCATTTATATTTACAAACGTATATTCCCTTTGCTTATCAGAGTTAGTGCGACCATTTAAAATTACTAAACTGTTATCCTCACAAAATTCCAATAAACGCCTACCCCTACTATTTACAATTCTGTCCTTTGAGTTCCTGTTTTCACTTACAGTACACCTAAAACTTAATTCTACATTTTCAATTAGTTGTTCACTGCCAGTTCTTGCATTAAAATCCCCAATAACAACAGTTTTATTTCGCACATTTTGAACCATAAAATCTGACAGGTCAATATAATCTCTATCCCAGTTACTAAAATTTAGGTAAACAGGCAATATTTGAATACAACCATCTCCGTTACTATTAAACAAAACACTGGGAAATATCTCGTTTGAGTGACACAGCATGTTTTTATACTTGGAGTTTTGATTTATTCCTAATAGGTAACCTCCTGTTGGCCTGCCTAGTACATTTTCCTTAATTGCTGCAATAAATTTAAGTTGAAAATTATTAAAATATTTTGTTACCAACTCAAAATCAGACTCTAGAACAAAAGTTTCTAATAAACAAATTACGTCATACTGTGATAAAAAATTAATTACCGTAACCTAAAATCCTTTATTTTATCTTTTAAACCTCTAACATTATAGGCTACTATAGATACATATTCACCGCCATTGTCAGTGTCCTGTGCATGTTGTACCCGTTGATCAAAGCGGTCGCCGACTCCTCACGCCTCGCCGTCGGTGCTGGCCTGTGGCCCCTGTCACCGCCGTTGGTCCTGGTCCTCGTTGTAATTTCCCCTGGTGTGAGGGACCTTGTGTTGTCACCACCGCCGTTGTTGTCTCTGACGCCGAAGTGGTGTTAGACACCAGTTCCCGAACAAAGTCTCTGATATCGGTGTTTAATAGACTTCTAATCTTGGAGCACCCGTCTTCTGGTCCAGCACACAGCTTCCCTCCGTCCCATGTGAATTTTACGCCTTCAATTACGAGATGATCAAAAACTAATTGCATTTTTCGGCGGCCTAGTCGTCGTTCCAGTTCTTTTCTTACAGCCAACAAAAAACCCCTTTTTATTCTCACTTCCTTACTGTAATCACGGTTCACGTAATAACCAGTTCCTTTAAGTGTTTTAGCCTTACTCATGATCCAGTTTACATCCGCATCATCTGGGAAGTGTGCTATCAACAAATCATTGGAGCCTAGCGGGTGTGCCCGATTGACCCATAAGTTATCACCACATTGAAGCATATTAATACAGAAATCTTTTATCACTGCCTTACAGTCGTCTCCACGACTACATTTCAAACCCTTAAATATAATATTATTTCGACGAGACCTACATTCCAGATCGTCCAACTTATTGACAATAGCAACCTCTCGCGCCTTGATTGCATTTAGTTCTTTATTAATTTTGAAATTTTCCTCTTTCAAGCGCTGAATTTCCTCATTTAGTCCCTGTATATCACTTTTAGTAGCCAGCGGGGCTAGCTTGTTATCCAATAAACCACCGATCACTTTGCTGATCACCTCTGTGAGATCTACATAAGACATATCTCCTACCTTGTCCGCCATGTTGTTGTTCACTACACAGTCCGGGGATATCACTTTAGGGCGTTTCACTTGTGCCGTTGGTGTGAAATAATCATTAATATTTTTTGCCATAAGACCAGAGTCACTAATTTAAAACACTAAGAACCGCATGACACGACACACACGACTGGAACTGCTGCACTGTCCGTAGCCTAGTAGAACTAATCCTGTTCCTGCCACATTGACAACCGACCAGCACGGTGACACAGCAACTTCTATATCTTGATAATTATCTTGTTCCAGCGATAACCACCAATAATTGCCTTACGCAAAACAACATTTCCGACGATGTGAACTAGAAAATAAGACCTTTAAATGATCAAAAACTTAATAATTTTACAAAATACTGAGAGGTCATTTCACCACGATGCTTACCGGATCCAGTCAGTATTGTTTTAACATTATAACAATATTGTTTTGCTACTTGGGTTATTCGTTAACTGAAAATGTAATTGATGTTCCTTATTCTATGTATTTTTATTTTGTTTGCAGATGTATCTATAATCAAAGTCCATTTATTTACCTAGATATTGAAAACCAGCCAGATGTAAATATTAAATTAATTGAAAGTCTACCCATAACGGGTGTATTTTTAGATGAACAAAGTGAGCAGTTGAAATGTTTCATGCAAGAACCAATTCTAATAAAAACATTTACAGTATGGGATATGAAAATACAGTTCTGGATAACGGGTGAGTTTCTGAGATTCTTACAGATGTTCACAGATGTTGAGAAGTGAATAAACACTTACATACATGAATCTTGAATTTCTAGATTCACTTATAATCTTAAAATTTTTATGAAGGTGGTATTTTACTCAAAATTTTTAAATCATACTAAACAACTATATGAAATCCTATAGGGCACAGTTGAAATGCTGAATTCTCATTGACTACTGCAAGTTCATCTCAATTTTCAATGTAAAATTAAAGAGAATGGTGTGTAGATTTGCAGGATTACTTTGAAATGCAGTTCATGTAGCAGAATAAAACTCAGTTAAAAATGACATTTTTTTATAATTAGCTGTAAGGATCGTTATTGTTGTTTTGAAAGCATTGTCATTCCCATTGAAAAAATAAAATTTTGACTAAAATTTAATTGGACCCTAATCAAGCGGAAGTGGTGGTCTGCCCTAATCCCCATTGTCCCTAGGATGAGTGTGATACGGAGGTAAGGTGAGCAGACCTGACAGGCAGTCATTCCTGCTGCTTCCTTAGTATATTCTCTAAATAGGAATAATAAATTTATTCCGCTGTCATAGTTCAACATTGTATAGGAATTTATATTGAATATTGTGTATTAACATCACAATCTGCTTCTCTCTATTTCCTTATCATATGACTTCACTGTACTGTTTGATTTTATCGATTTGAGAGGAACTTTATGGTGTCACCTTAAATTTTTTTAGGTTTGGCTCCCTGTGAGATGGTAAAAACTAAAACTACACAAAAACCTGTGATGATATACGCTGTTCAGACAACAGGATCTACAGGAAATCCTAAAATAGTTCAAGTCCCAGAACAAGCTATTCTTCCAAATATTTTGGATTTTAGGTGAGTTAAACAGGTGAGAAATTGTAATTGTAGCATAAAATTTTTTTCTCCTATAGTAATTTTCAGGTATCGCTTCCCAGTAATAACCAGATACTAAACTATATACTAAATTGTGTACAGTATTTTAACACAATTTATATATATCATATTTCAAGTTCAATTTTAAAACTTTTGTTAAAAAATGCAATATTTTCTCTGTTAACGAATGCATAAGGCTTTTCAGAAAGTACCGTAAGGAATGTCTTTGTCTGATGCTGATGTGTGCCAATTGTGTACGTTTGCTGATACTTTTTTGTTATCCAAGTGCCATTAGTAGATTTTAAGGCTAATTTCACTTGAATTAAGAGGTTGTGATTGTAATCTGGTCGTCAAAATTAGGGTAAAGATTCGTGAAAACTGACTTACTAACATTATTTGCTTAGTTTTTCACTAGTTTCATTGATTTTGTTGAAAAAACTAGGCTACCACAAGTTTTTCCCAAGATGGTACTAAGAGTGTCCACAGTCCAATAGACCATAGCTCTAAGAGAGCATCACTGAATGGCTGAGATCGCATATTTCTATAAAAAAGGATTTTAAAAGCTTGTCCACCACTTAAATAAATAAGAAGTGCCTCAGTTTGTTCAGCTACCATGTGTAAAAGTAGTATTTTAGTAAAATTTTCAGATGTATAATAAAATGTTTTTCTTTTACGTAGTATTTTTAAAATTACTAAGCATTCCTTACTTTTTGAATTACTCTTGCACATCCAACTAACAGTAGGTCTACTTTCCTAGGTGTCATCCGGAAGAAACTATTTTACAAAGAAGTGAAAGAAATGTATACTTTGCCCATTTTGTTCAAAGATTTTGTGTGTGGAAATTAAAGTGTTTATTTCTTTCTATACTTGTCCTAAATGTTTATGTTTATTTAAACCACAAATAAAAAAATAAAAAATAAACACTTATTACTGATTGATAACTTCTTAGGTACTGCATTTCATGTACTTAGATGACATATAAAAGAAAGAAAGTAAACACAATAAGAAAAAATCACTGCAACAATGGGTAGAACTGCAAAAGCCTTAAGCATGCACATTCATACCAAATTTTCTTTAACTGAATTTAGCGTTCTGCCATAAATGTTCTGAATTAGTCTGCAGGTAGACCAATCATATTAATCCTCAGAATCAACTGAATATGCCATCGAAATGCAAGCCGATAAAAGCACTCTCTTCAACTCCATCGAACCAACTTTTTCAAAAGTTAGTTTTAGATTTTAAGTTGAATGACTGCAATAGTAGCTTTCTCAACACTCCTCAGTTCAATTTCCCGTCAGCTTAACCGCCCTCCTAAGAAAGATTCACATCACCCTCTGATATCCTGGTGTTTAAGTAGAAATGAATGCTCAAGTTAAGATACAAAAAGTAAAAAATATCCATCTTATAAACTTTAAATTTATTTAAAAATATATAGTCATTATTTGATAAAAATGTTCCATTGATTCTTTGTAAACATTACATTTTGGAAACTGCCTAAGACATATGAAAAGTCCTGTAATATCAATATATTTTTTATGACTATTCTGATTGCTATTAGTTCCAACCTACCTGCCCTTCTGCCCTATGGTCCCATGAGGCCGGTTTCAGCTTTTAGCTGGTTTTAGGTATTAAGTTTTAGGTTTGAACTTTTATAAAGAAATGCATAATTTAGTGACCAGCAAGTTTGAGAAGCCTAAAAAATGTGGTAAACTCTGTTCATAGGAGCCTTTGGAACGTGACGGTAGATGATGTGATCCTTTCTATGTCACCACCGACATTCGACCCGTTCATGGTGGAGTTGTTGCTAGCTGTGACATCGGGTGCTGCTCTGCTATTGGTTAACCCAGAACTGCGAATATCACCCCACCATCTCTTAGATGCAGTGTTTCCACCTGGCAGGCCCTCACGCGTTTCTGTTGCTCAAATCACACCATCCATTTTCACTCGGTGGACTACAGAACAGATTAAGACTCGGATTCTGACTGAAGATAGTACCCTACGAGTACTTGCTCTAGGTTAGTTTTGGACAAAATATTTAATAACAGCTATTTCTCTTAAAAATGTACAATTATACACTTAAATTAACACATACTCTTTATATGTTCAAACTTAAAGTTATTAAAAACCTTAAAATATAATTTTAATCGATCTTAAACTTCTGTACGGTAATAAAACCAAAAATGTTATAATTTTTTCCAGGTGGAGAGAAGTTTCCACCTCAAGTGTGGTGGCAGCAGTGCACAGCGAAAGGTAACAGAACGCGGGTGTACAACCTTTACGGCATTACCGAGGTGTCCTGCTGGGCCATGGTTGCTCCTGGGATCGACGGAACACTCGGCTTCCCTCTGAGTGACACACTTGTGAAGGTGGTGGATGACCAGGGGCAGACCACAACAAGTGGCACTGGGGAGATGTATATTGGTGGGTGTACTTTGTGTTTTAAATGATAAGTTTATGTTTTTTTTTTGTTAACAAAAACATAAAAGAATGAATAATATTCTATTGTCTATTAGAATTGCATTAGATAATATGTATAATTGCATAGAATTGTGTATTAGATAATTTTAGAAATGATTTAGGCCAACTATGTTCAATGTGCTCTTAAAGATTTTCTGACAAAAATGTGATTAAAGTCTCGATTGACTAATAAAAAAGTATGATTTGAGGCCCACATAAAAAGTTGAACAGTACAAAAGAGATGTCAGTCAATGACTCATCATTGAAACAGATGTGCGGGGGAATCGAATGACTGGGGGGTGACCCAGACCAGCCGCAGGTAGTTGTGTCCAGACGCCAACTAGCTGTAGACAAATTATAGCACCACCTGAAATGTAGTATGGCATTTCGATAAACAGTGAATAAATTATGTTTGAACACATTTGTAAAGAAATATTAATGAACTTGTACTCAACTAACAAACAATGATTAACAGAACAACTTATAACTACGGATACTAATTTCTTGATTTGTTGAAAGAATTATTTAATGTCTTTGCCATCACACTAGTTCTATATAATTGTCTATTTGACACAGTTTGTATTTCACTAAATTGTTTATCACTTCACTGAGCGTCCGTTGTTGGTTTTGCACTGTTTAAGGTCTCTGCACTGTACACATCGTAATAACTTTAGATGAAATTCAAACATTTGGCCCATACCATATTTCCGCCGCAAACACCCACACACTCTATTCTTCTCTATCTTACAAACTATTACTTATTTATAACAATATGCTATCTGAATAAATAATCTTGGTACAATAAACAAGCAATTTTATTTAACTTAGGGGACAAACAAATAAATTCTGATTCGAAAAATTAAGGATAAGAATAAGAATATCTTTATTTGCCGTTACAAGATTAACAAGCATGGCATGGTCAACTTGTAATAAAAATTTCTATAACTAGTTCTAAGAATTAAACCTAGTTTTTATATCATCAATAAAATCCTGATCCTTGTAGGGACATAAATCTAGCAAATAATCAATAATACATTTTTTACTGTTTTTACTGTTTTGGGACTAACAAACAATAGTTTATACAATTACTGGGGGGATATTGAAATTAATTGATTGATAAATAGTCTTTAATGTCTTTATGCTCCAGCCTAGCTAGAGCGGTAGAAATGATGAATCTGTATCTCAGGGGGTGTTGGATCGTGGGGACATTCTCTTGTAAAATTTCCAATTTGAATGTAAAATAATGATTCGTGATATTAATTGAGATTTGCAGTTATTGAGAAGCTAAGTTTTGATTAGTCTTTGGAGAGATTAAAATGGATAAGATATGGTCATTCAATCTAGGTTCAGTTGTAGGCTATATCTGTTTGAATATAAATTGTAAGTTAATCTTCTTCAAAAATTGGAAAAGTCTGTTAATTGATAAATTTAGTCTCTTGAGAAAGTTCTAATTAATTAATTTCTTCAGTTTTTAAAAGCACTTGATAAATTTAGTCTTTAGTAAGGATGGAGATTACCAATTTTTGGTTCTTCACCAATAACCACTTTTTCTTTGGCCAAATGATAAAAGGAATATCATCAGTGGTATTGGCTCTTCTTCCTATTGTAAAATTTGGGATTAAATCGACCCACATACTATTTTAGGGGATTATTTTACACTTGGGATTGAGACCCTGTTTAAAGATGAAGTTAACACAATGAGGCCATAATTGCAAGAGAGAGAAATTAGATTTGACTAGGGGACCCGTGCAGCGCAATGCGCTGCATTTTATCAGAGTATCTGATGATCAAACCTTGCTCCATAGTAATTTACAGAGTTACCTTGAATGAAAATATTAAATTGTAGTAAAAATCAGATTACACCATACTGATATGCCATCAATCGATCTTCATTACTAATTCTCCAACTTCCTAATGTTATAGTACAGTATTGAAATTTAGTGGTTGTTCTTTTAGGTCCAAATTAGCTAGGATTACATGATGGTTCTTAAGCCAATTTGTCTTAGAGACTCTGCCTAAAAGCTCCTGTAAAATATAGAATACATTCACAGATGTTTAATCTAGATGGTTCTTCACAAAACGTAAATGACAACAGAAGAAAATCGAATAATTCATTACTCGTCGGTTCTGGGGTGGCTGTTCTAGTACTGCTTGAGGTAGTCATCGACATAGTGAAAGAGCCCACACTATTACTATTTGTAACAAACTAAATCCTCTTTATCTTAACTTCCCATGGTATTACAGAATTTTGATAAAGAAACCACAAAAATTAAGAAAACCTACAATTTTTATGTGTCCATTTTGGTTTAATGTGACATTTATATTTTGGTTGAAATTCCTCCTCATACAAACCATTTTTGCAATAAACTTATCATTGAAACTGGACGTAAAAGTTTTTTAATGTTCTCTTTTAAACAGGTGTTTTAATATGCGTCTAGCATTCTGCATTAAATTTGTTATAGTATCACATTACGGTTTACGGTAATAATCAATGTACACCAACAACCAACTATCCCTTTTTGTGGTTCACAGCAGTTTGAAAACCCATAGTGTTTGCTGTCTTTCGTTGATGTTTTGATAGCAATCTGATGATAACCCTTAAGACCCACGTCAAAAATGTCAATTTCCAAACTTATATTTGTGCATCATTAGAATGGATCTTTTTGTATTTAAGTTACTAAACTTGTTTTTGGGCCCAAATACTCATAATTAGAAAGTTCAAGCAAAATATTTTTGCTACATTTTGAGAAAAAGGTAAAACATACAATTTGTCCCACACAATAGACACCCTTTGTATTAAATTATGGAATTGCGCTGATATTTTAATTCCGCACCAGTTCAATTGATTCTATTCAGTATTCAGCTAGCTTTTAACATGTGTTTATCTGTTTTACTATCAACAGCTGTTTTGGTTTTCAATTCAAATTGTTCCCCATGTTAATCTTATGGACAAAAAATGAACTTTGAGAGCTTCCAGTGAGCTTCAGAATTAAAATATCAAAAATCTAAAACCTTATTGCAAAACTACGAACTGAGGCCATTCTTTTGACACCTCAAACTTTAAAATTGGTCCAGAAATAAGGGAGGAGTAGTGTTAACAAAAAAAGGGCATCACGTATTATATATATAGATGCTCAGCAACAATGTAGAGATCATATGTTTATTCTTCAGGTCTTCATTCTTGCTTTGGAAACACATGACACTTCACTGAATTTAATTCACTATTTTGAAACACACACTATATAAAATTAGAATGACCATGTTTATTTAGACTAATAAATTTGGTATGTGTTTGAAGTAGTTTTGTTTACATTTTAAATATATTATATTAGGCTATGTTTAAATGGATATTTACTGAGGCTAGGCTATTATTTTTTTAGGTGAGTGATGAATTGATTAATATGAATATTTAACATAATTATTAAATTAGGCTCTAATTAATATCTATGACAGGTAAGTTAAATACAATATACAGTACACTCTCGTTTATCGGACTCGGCGATATCGGAACTCCGCTTCATCGGAACTGAAAATCTGGATATTATTAATTTTTTTTCTTACGAAATAAATAGTTTTTCCGTTTTAGCGCCTTCAATTTCCATTCATTCTATCCGCACAACAGTGAAGTATCACATTTTGCATCAAAAGTCATCAGGCGTTTTCCATAATCTATACCCATCGATGTGATTTACGAGGCCGTGGAGTATTCACACAAAAATAGAAAGAGGAAGGGGGCAGGAAGTGAACATCCCCGTCGACCGCTTCCCAAACTGTCATTCTATTCAGTCTGTCTCGCGTCGCGACTGCACCTGTGTTACGTGGAAGTCAGGTGACTGCTGGAATATGAGAATAAAGATTTTGGATCTTTATTTCCTGCGTTGTTTTTATTCCTATAGGTTTATTGTTACCATGTTCAAAGTTTGAGTGCCTTATTTTCATAAAATCTCTTGTGTTATCTTAAAAAAAAAGAGTGAATACAATCACGATAGATCACCGTACGGGCGGAAATGATGACTCATGACGGACTCCGCTTTATCGGAATTTTTCGACATCCGAACCGGCCGTCCGCCACATTAGTTCCGATGAACGAGAGTGTACTGTATAGGCTACCTGGGATTTTATAATAAATATTTACATGTGGATCCGGGTTGAATTGTTTATTTACTGGTTTATTTACCAACATAATTTGTGAACTGTTGCACACCTGTATTGATCTCGAATTTGATTATACACCTGTAAAAAAGGAAATTTTCTTTTTGTTTCCATTCCATGGTTAGGTTTTACTATAGTAAGGTTCACAAATGAGGTTCCGATGAGAGTATATATATATATTATATATTTACACACTATATTACGACATGGTAAACGTAACTACAAATGTCAACATTGCAGTGTGAGAGTGAGTCCTCGCCTGGCGAGAGGGGAAACACAGCTGTTAAAATTTCCATTGGACTATTTTCATGAACTTTACTACACACCGTGCACCAATATTTTTGTAAGATATATTAACTATACCTTAGGAAAAAGTTAAAAAAAATGCTTAGCCATTTGTCTTTCACTTTTATTTTTGTTTCTTTTACTTTTATGTTATACAGGCAGTACATCTCGAGTATGTCTGATAGAAGAAGAGACCTGGGAAAAATTGAACACACCAGTCTTCAGAGCCACTGGTGACTTGGTCTCAGTGAGTAAATCATTATTATAACTAGAATGACCCTAATAAGTATTCCCTACAAGCAGGTCCAACCGTGGGGTTGAACGGCGGCATGGGGAGGTGGACTACTACCGGACCCAATTCCTGACAGGTCACGGCTATTTTCGGTTGTACTTGAACCAGATGGGCAAGACCGGTTCACCGGACTGTATTTATTGCCCTGACGATGTGGAGCACACCTTCTTCCACTGCCCCCATAGGGAAGGGCCCCGCCTGGAGGAAACACAAATTTTTGGTGCATTTTCGGTTGACTCGGTCTGCCAAAAGATCTTGGAGGATGTGGGCAACTGGGATTGTTTATCACAGTTCCTCCAGGGCATCCTTCTGGAAAAGAAAACCGATCTAGACTGCGAAGTGGCCCAGATCCCTTGATCGAGTGGCTGGATAAGGAGGGAGCCCTACGGCCGTAAGCCAAATTTAGGCTTAGCCTGACGTAATGTGATAAACAATTCCAGGTTAGAACCCTAAAGAGTAGAGGAGGTTTTTAGTGGGTAAACCCATTTTTTTAGGGGAGCCTCACATACAGGCTGGCCACCTGTGTGCATAATGCATTTTTCCCACCTCTCCCTAACAAAAATTAATAAATAAGTATTCCCTTAAAATTGCATTCCCTTGAAAATGATCATGCCTGATCATTTTGTTTCTTGAACAGAAGAGGATGTGTCAGATGACCAAGCTGTTACTTGCAACCAGTAATGCAATTAATACATATTATTATATATTACTTTTTACAAAAACCAAAAAAGTCATCAACCAAATTTTGTGTGCCAGGCTTGTTGAATTTGTGTTTGAAAAGTTGAAAAATGTCAACACTTTATTAATACAGTTTTCTACATCAATAAAAGTTTTCAATTTAAGAACAATCATTTATATGTAACTAAATTTGCTGTAAATTTAAACTGGTGCTTTAACACGTTAGCAGCTACGTGGCTACGATTGGGTTTAATCCTAATCCGGATGGCTACATTTGTAGCCATGTCCTATTATTGCTTTACAAATTGCATCATTTTAAGGTCAGGATTAGAGCAAGCAGGGCTTTGAAACTTGGCACAGCACTAGGCAGATATATATCCTATTTTCTGTTGAGTGGGCCCCGCTGGACAGTGTTGCAACCTGAACACTGTGGTTGATTTTTTAACCATGACTCAGTCGTAAATCTGTTTAAGTGTGGAACTAGTTACCTTACATTTTTATATTTCTTCTGTGCTTTTAGCATTGTTTTAGTGGTTTTAGCTGGTATGTTACGTTAGCAGTTCTTTAAACAGTACCAGGTGCATAAAATGTCAGACCCTGACGATTAGGAGTATGACTTCTAAAAATGTATAGGACAAATATTTTCATGAGTTGGAAAATTTTTCCTAAGTAAATATTCTAAATAAACATTCCTAGAGTTATCCAAAATAATATTTACAAGATAAAACTTTTCACATTTAGAGCTCTTAAGTGTAAAGTAACTACTACAGTGCAGGTGGCTACAAAAGTAGCCACGGAAGCTGATGTCATTTTTTACTACCATAAACAAAATACAAGTATGGTATTCAAAAGTGTAAGTAAAATTTTATGAATTTTTAAATTTCAGGATGGTTTAAAATAATGCTTGGCCGCGAGCGTGTTAAGGCAAGTGTCGCCTAAATAATATTGTTACTGTACTAGTGGTTGTAATCTAAATCAAATACCTAAACTCAGCAAATCTACATCTCATTTCCATTAATTCGACACAAATTATGTAGATTGGTTCAGTAGTTATTGAGAATGTTGCAGTTCAACAGTGCATTAATATATAAATTTTCCTGTTATATTCTGGATATTAAATAATAACACTTATTTATAGGTAAAAAACAATGGCTATAAATTCTTGGAGAGAAAGGGCGACATGGTGAAGCGTTGGGGTCACCGGGTCAGTCTGAGTTCCATAGAAACTATTGCAACGGAAAATGAAAACGTGACTGCAGCGTGCTGCGTTCACCAAGCAAACACCTTGGCTCTGTTTATCTGCCTGCACCCCAGCTGCACATCATTGGACACAGTTAAGGCCAGTTTGAAACAAACCTTGTTGAGCCGTGCCAACAAAGCGTCTGTTCCAGATAAGATGTTCATTCTGGATCAACTGCCCCTCAACAGACATGGTAGGATTACTAACTTTTGCAGTCCTTTTTTTCCTTATTACACTAGACACATTTAGACACTACACATTCAAATTTGTTGTCGTAGATTTGGGCGAGTAGGGATTTTGCATATTGAATCAAATAGAATAGAATAGAATAATTATTTACTATTATGAATTTTGAATAGAATAATTGTATTGAAATTTGTTTTTACTATTTTTTAATAACAATAAAAAATTTTAAACTATGGACTTAAAACTTAAGCCACTTTTGGACAACACCTTTCATGGTAGGCTTATTATCAACTTTTGTAATCCTTTTTATTACTTATTACACTAGACAAATTTTGTTGTAGTAGATTTGTGCGAGTAGGGATTTTGATTATTGAATTGAATAGAATAGAATACCGTAATTATTTACTATTACGAATTTTGAATAGAATAATTGTATTGAAATTTGTTTTTTACTATTTTTGAATAACAATATGAAAATTTTAAACTATGGACTTAACCCACTTGTGGACAACACCTTTCATAGTAATTCAAAATTAGGGGCTGACTGACTAATTATCCACTGATCAGCAATACCATGGCCTACTATAGCTAGGCCTTCTAGTTAAAACGAGTAGGCCTATCACTGTTTCAGGAGTCTTTAATAAAATAATTGTCTATATATTCTTCCTTCATAATTGTTTAATTAACATTATGAACTGTTATACATAATTAGTTACAAGTTCACAATGACCTTACCTTAAAACCTGCCACGTTAATTACGATGGCAACAAACTTGAACTATTCTGCCGCAGAGTTCATCAATTCAACATCACAGCTGATCAAATAAACGCGAAGGCCATTATAATTTGTAATGCATCCTGATTTGGATGTCACAGAGTACGATCAAGTTTAACTTCACGAATTGTTTATCCACCGCTGGATTATAATATGCCAATTTTTAGTCAATCTTAAGATTGACCGCTTTGGACTGCTTGCCCTAAAAGCGTTTGTGTACACTAGAAAAAAATGCCACTGGCATTAATACAATAAAAAATGATTAAATTTGATTCAATTCAAAACATCTTTATTCGATTTATATACATATACAGCATTATAAATGAATGGTGTCAAAAGTTGTCTTACTTCTAAATAAAAAATAAAAAAGAGGAAAAGAAGGTTCTTTACAGTTATGGTTAGTAATAAATAATTAAGAACTGCCTTTAATCAAATTCTTCAAAGAAATATAAGGCCTTGCTGACAAGAAATTTTTTTAAATTTTTTCTTAAACTCAGATAGACTATTTGCCAATTGTATATTATTTGGAATTTTATTGTTAAATTTTGAACCAATATGTGTGGTTTTTTTTGTATATAGTTCTAATATCTAGATGTAAATTGACAGTGTAACTTTGTAGATATTACAAGACAGCTATGCTTAAGGAAGAGTATTGAAATTCTCCTGTACAAGCCGATCGAGTAAGATAATTTTAAAGATTTGAAGTATTGCATTACTATCATAACAATGGCAGAATGGTCCACTATCGTATCAGAATGGTACTATCGTAACACTGCAAACCCAGAAACTCTTTTTCGTTTGTCTTCATAAATATTACAGTTAGTAGCTGTGAATCCATTCGTTTTTTTTTTTTTTTTTTTATTATTTAATTTTTTATTTTAACTATGCTAATTTGTTTATTATAACATTTGTTAAAAAATTCTAATAAGCCAAAGGGCATCATAAGCCATTTCTGGGCAAACAATAAACTGTTTAATTCAAAATTGTAATACTTTTTGAAATTTCAAATTGAATCGAATATTGTGATATTTGATTAAAAATTATTCTAAGTTAGAATATTCACACACCCCTAGTTGTTAGTACAACAAATTAATGCTTTTAGAGAAAGCATCTATTAGAGTTGGGTATACAGGTTAATAGTTGAACAAAAAATTCTTAGTTATCAAAATATATTCAAGCGTACACATAGTCAATAGGTACTCAGGGGGGAAATTTGCTTGCTCATAGCATTGAAGGTAGAGGGGGTTCTTGTGTAAGCGTGTAAATCTTAGAGAGCTTTAAGTTGGTTTTTAAGTTTTTTCCTGTTGATGTCTAAAACATGTGCTTTACTAGAAATTCCTAGTACGGGGGTGTGTAAAGATGTTTCTTTGCTACTTTAATCATTAAAATCAACAATAACCAAGTAAAAATTTAATTTGGGACTGACTCGACTGATGTTTTGTGTCACCCTATATGTTTATCAGCCTAATCAAGTTACTTTGTTTTGTAATAATACATATATCTATCTATATATATAATACGTGATGCCCTTTTTTTGTTAACACTACTCCTCCCTTATTTATGGACCAATTTTAAAGTTTGATGTGTCAAAAGAATGGTCTCAGTTCGTAGTTTTGCAATAAGGTTTTAGATTTTTGATATTTTAATTCTGAAGCTCACTGGAAGCCCTCAAAGTTCATTTTTTGTCCATAAGATTAACATGGGAACAATTTATATTGAATTGCTAAATAAAACAGCTGTTGATAGTTAAACAAACAAACACATATGTTAAAAGCTAAATAGAATCAAATTGAACTGGTACTGAAATATTAACACAATTAATTTCATACTTTAATACGAGGAGTGTCTAATCTGAGGGTTTAACCTTTTCTCAAAATGTAGCAGGTAGATTTTGCTTGAAAGTTTTATTTACTTGTATTTGGGCACACAAATAAGTTTTGGAAATTGAAATTTTTGACATGGGTCTTATTGGTTGTGCGACTGGTATTGAAACAATAATGAAAGGTAACAAATATTAAAATAGAACAATTTGCGTGCATGGATTTTGTGCATGCAATTTGTGTTTGGATTTGTGCATGCAATTTGTGTGCATGGATGGATTGAATTTGTGTGCATGGATTTTCAAACTGCTGTAAACTATAAGGAAAAGGGATAGTTGGGTATAAGTGTTTTTATTTACATTTTTACCTTTTTATTTACTATATTATAACATAAACATGTTTTATGCAGAATGCTACACATATTAAAAGACCTGTGTAAAAGATGACATTTAAAAGTTTTTACCTCCAGTATAGCAAACAACCTTATTACAAAAATGGTTTTTATAAAGAGAAATTTTAACCAAAATAAATATGCCACTAAAAACAAAATGGGCCACACCAACAAAGATGTAGATTATTCTCTTAATTTTTGTGATTTCTTTATTTAAATTTTGTAATGACATGGAAAGTTAAGTTAAAGAGGATTTAGGCATAAATAGTAATGTGAACTCATTCACTATGCCATTGACTACCTCATACAGTAGTACTACAAAAACATCCGCAGTGAGTGCTGCATGACTCATACAGGATCGGGGAGTAATGAAATGTTGATTTTTATTCTGTTGTCATGAGTTTTATGTTTGATGAACTATGTGGATCCAACATCTGTGAATTTATTCCAAATTTTATAGGAGGGTTTAAACAAAGGCCTTAAGACATGTCGGCAAAAGAACAACTACGTAATCTTAGCTAATTTAGACCTAAAAGAACGAGCACCACACCTCAACACTATCACATTGGGAAGTTGGAGAATTGGTAATGAAGATCGATCCATGAAACACCAATAATGTTCTATCTGAGTATATATATATATATATATATGTGTGTGTGTGTGTGTGTGTGTGTGTGTGTGTGTGTGTGTGTGTGTGTGTGTGTGTGTGTGTTCTGACAAATAAGCCGGAGTGAGATCCAGCATATGGATGCACACCGGCACAGTGAGATCCGTTTGCGCAGTGAGATCCACCCCCCCGGATCTCGTTGCGCCAAAGCCTCTGATTCGTCCTCCTGAGGTCGTCAGGATCACGGAAATAGTCGAAACAGCTCGAAACAAGCCGACAGCAATCGGATCTCACTTTGATGGATTTTTCCATAGTGTGCGTGTGTATAAGCTTCCATGAAATGACACCACGTCGCGCTAGCGTCGACTATACACAAACGGATCTCACTGTGACCGTGTGCATGGATACACACATTTACTATTTTTCGGTCACAATGAGATCCGGTTTTTTACAAACGGATCTCACTGTGGCCGTGTGCATGGATACACACATTTACTATCTTACGGTCACACTGAGATCCGGTTTTTAATTGCGCGGTGGAGCGGCGGCGGTGGTCGGAGTCAGCCTGGTGTGTTCACTCGGCTGCCTCCATTTTACCAAAGTCTTGTTTTACTTTTTACTCATATTAAGCCCACTAAGTTAATTTTTTTGGATGAATGTAACTTTCTGATTACTAAATGCCTCATCTAAATTTTTATCTAGGCTTTAAACTCAAATTACAATATATATACTATATATATAGCCTATATACAGTAGGACTACATATATTAATTCCATCATATATGTAAATATTCTTTTTATCAATAGCTACTTTTCCTTCTCTTTACTTAAATTACGTGTAATAGTTTTATTTCATTTTCATCAATTGACTAATTAATTTTATTAATGGAATTATCCAACAAGGTTTTATTAGTGGACAAGGACTAGGTCCCTTCTCTATAATTCGTCAAAATGACGCCCAAAGATATACAGATACGTTTTATTTGTTGAAAAATTTAATTAAAACGTTTATGTTTCAACTATATGATAGGGCTTAAAATTTATCTGGCAATAATATTTACAATAGAAATAATAGGTGTCCCAACTCAATAATTTTGATTCCATAAGTTAAACATGGTAACTTTGAAGACATGTTGGGGCAGAACCCTCTGGAGGAATCTGGATTAAATCTATTCACTTGTCCTTTATAAAACCTTCAGAATCAGTGTACTCTAAGATTAGTTTCAGAGGTCAAATTTATCTGTATACTATTTCATCTAAGGGCTGTTCACTCAAAATGTAGATAAAAGTTAAGACTTAAAAGAAATCCGTAAATAAAGCAAAAGTCTTAGTCGGCCTATAGCTTGAAACAAGGAAGAAGTCATGCAGGTCTTCAGTGAACCTTAGATATGTATTTTAACAGAATTATGTCTGCTTTAATTAGTATTAGAAAACAAATCATTGGTTGCAGTTGCATTAATTTGTTCTGTAGGGTTATTTTAAGAAAATAACATTAAATCTATTTAATGGTACCTAAAGAGAAATGTAAGAGATATTATTATTTCTCGTATATTATTAAAAACCTGGTAATTTTTAACAAATAAATTTTATTTACGGTTCATAATTTATTTTGGCAAATCTGCATTGGAAAATAAATTTAATGTGCGAGAGAAATATAATTTATACTATTGAGGGACAACCGATAGTTCAAAATGAAGGAAAGTTCTTTTAAATGATCTTAAATTAATGATTTCCCAAAACTGTCCATTTAAAGAACGGAATACAGCACACAAAACTCCATAACTCTTGGCCTGAACGAGAAAAAACCAATTAAGATTAGACCATGTTGATTTGACTCCGACCACCTTAAAAATATTAATATTTGTGTGATTTCCTTATATTATATTTTTACAATGATTGATAACAGCCGAAAACGAGACTAAATTTAAGCCCTCCGCCATGATACTTGTAAGACAATAGTGAGAATCCTATAGTTTCTGAATTGCTGTTGGCTTTCCCATTACACAAAAAAAATTGACCTTTTATTATTTTTTTGGAATTATCTTCGTCTATATACTAGAAAACCCGTTATGCTCCGCAGCATTGACATTGGATACAAATAGTAAAACAAATGAGTAATGGAATATAAATGGAACCTTTTACAACATTTCTTTACAAACAACATTAGCTGTACGTCGTCCTTTTGGTTTTATTTATACTTTTACGGTATATCAAATGATTTTCCTCTTGATAAGGCGACGTAAAACTGATCGTGGCTGAAAACAGGTTCCGGAAATAATACTCCAACTCTATCTATCGTTTGTCCCTGTTTTTTGTAAGCGACCTTTATAGGGAACTGTCTATGCTAAAATAGGACTGTAGCATCTGAGGGCGAGAGATCAATGCGGGATAGCAGTACTCGTTGTCCAATATTTTTACCCTTAATTTTTAAGTCTAAACTATTTTAGAACATTTTCTTTACAATTAGCCTTGTAATATTTAGGAGACCTGCTCTATAGCTCAAATTTCTTAGCAGAATGATCACGGTACCTTCTTTTAAGATTAATTTATGCAATGGTAACCGGTCATCTCAAAGCTGTTCAGGAATTCCGTGGGAAATGGTAACACCTTACTGTCATCCTCTGATAGGCTAAGAGTGAATTTACACTGGTGTACGTTTTTGTTGGACTTGGAATTCGATATAAAATCCTTTTATAAATTTTATCACGGTGATAATTTTTTGTGCTACAATGGCATATTTTGAATAATAAGGTGGAACATCTGTGTCTGGTGTTCGCCATATATTTGTTATACAAAGTCCAAATAAGAGATTATGGAGCAGGTCAACAGAACCATCATAATTGGTATGATAGGACCAAAACATATAAAATATCTAAAATAGAAATGGAGTTATGAATCATCAATTGCAGATGAGTAGTAAAAAATTACAAATTATGTTGTTTAGAATGCAGTAGCGAGCTTCAATTTCGCCTGATTTTTATATTTAATGGCTCATATGAAAGCTGGTATTCCTAGAGATGGTTCTTAGACCAAAAAAATATAGCATAATATAACTATAACTGGAAAGTTTATCTTAAATTCAATTACAAATTCTGAAAGTTATCAATTTATGTTTTTAGGTCTAGTAGTAGATAAATGAGTACCGATTTTAACGATCAATATCTCAAAAAACTAAGATTTCAAGAATTTTTTGAAGACCAAAACATTAAAAATATCTTAAATAGAAATGGAGTTATGTATTATTGATTGCAGATAAGTTATAAAAAAACTTATATTGTTTGAAATTTAGTAGCGAGCTTCAATTTGGGCTCTGCCCTACAGGCTTAAAAATGTTTAATGTTAATCTTATGGAAGGATGATATTTAATAATTAGACAGATGTTGTAATAAAAAATGCTAGCAAATCAGGAAGAACAGGTGTTTCAGTTGTAAAACATTTTAAATCTAATTAATTATCTATAGATTAACTGAGTTTTGGATCGAATTTTGACTAGTGGCATTGACTTTGTACACTACGTGAGTTCACGTTAGTGTACATAGTCGATGATAGTGGGCGATCCCTAGTATGGTTAAACATATCAAATTTCTTTAAGTTTGTTAATTAATTGTCGTTTATAGTACTTCCTTGTTTGACATAAACTTCTATTACACGATAATAGATCGTAGTTACTGTATATATATTCTCCGTCTACTCTAGCACACGATGCAGAGTGTCTGTTGAAAGTGTTGAAACCCAGCAATGGAATGTAGTTATTTTCAATATTTAATTATTTCCTTGGGACTAGCCTAGTTCGGTATGACGGCAGGATTGGTCGAAAGTTGACTCTTTACATTCTATGTATTACTAATAAGGAATGTTTATAAATGTAAAATATATGTTTGTCTTAAGGAACCATACTTGAGAATGTTAAATAAAAAGATCTATGTAATGTATAGACTAAAAAATTAATTACCTTAAAAATTTTATGTAAGTAAGTTTGTGTCACATGTTTTTCCTGTGCTGTCCGTGTTTGGGGTCCGTGCTGTACTCACAGCGCTGATCTCAGCTGGGCCACACATTGCAACACGGGCGCGCGATTCAGTATGGTACCGAAGTGTCTGTAGTACATTGGCGGTTGGGAGCGGCTGCGATCCTTTCTCGGAAATTTGTTAACGGCCAAGTGAAGGTGATATCGATTGCGGCACATGAGCAAGCTGCACTCTTCTTTTGATATAGGCTAATTTTATATAATTTTCTTTCATACTCAAAGTAATATTAAATTGTTAATTGTTGTATGATACACATTTTTAATCTAGCGTGTTCATTATATAAATTAAAAATTAATACACAGGTACAAATATTTTTGACATATTTTATTTGTGAGGCCTTTCGCTAGCAAGGCTAGCATCATCAAACGACTCACAAACTGAAAGGTTATAATTGAATTTTTACCTACTCTATGGAACATAGAGTATAAAAATTCTATACGATCGACTTTAAATTTCACTTAGGCGAATTTTAGACCCCAAAAAGGCTTTTTTATTACTAATTTGATTTCAATGAAATTCTCAGGTTAGATTTTAAGTATTTTAAACTAGGTAATAAACTATAATCGAGCAATTATTTTCAAGTATTAAAAAAGCTTATTTTCCAGGATTTTGGACAGAACTTTAGTTGTTTAGGCTACATGATTTGACTAATGTATTGTAGATGCTATGATCAGTTTATATTCCCCCATCGCAGCTGAGTTGTCGCTGTGTATGCTGAAAACAACATAACCTTTTATTGTTTATATCTGCTTGCTGTTATGTTACGTTTTTAAATAAAATTTAATTGATATTATGACAGACCTATTTGTTAAATTAAATAGATCACCACTGATGTTTACTTGTTGAAGTTATAAATTAAACCAAAAGATAAGCAAGTTGATGTGGAATGAATTACTGTCGTACGGAATTATGCGATTAACTAATTTATGGGATACAACTAATATCTATTTGGGAGAAAGATTTAAATTGAACAACTAATTAGAATGTGTTGTCTCAGGTAACAAAATATGCATTAAGTGTTAAGTAAGCGTAATTGTACAATACTTACATTACTTGATTTTTATTAATTTGCAATCATGGATTTTCAATTGTATTGTTTTTTTTCGCTCTACAATCTATTTACCTTTAATATTGTAAGCATAATTATTATTAAGTTGCTTGTTTTGAGGTCTTAGCTAAAATAATTCTTTGTATGTATTTATTTGTAGGCTAGGCCTAGGATGTACGCCGGTTGACTTTGGACGGTTAGATGACGTTCCACTCTTCACATTCGAGGAGATGGAAACCGCCCTTCTCTCCCTAAAGAGCAACAAGGCTCCTGACCCGGACGGGATTCCCAGCGAGGCTTTAAAGAAAGTATTTTCAATTAATGCTGAGTTGTTGTTGAGAATGTACAACGCCTGTTTGGTAGAAGGGGTGTTTCCGGCTCCCTGGAAAACCGCCAGACTTGTACTCATTAGCAAGGGCAAAGGTGATCCCGAGCTGCCGTCGTCCCACAGGCCTTTTTGCATGTTGGACACGGCTGGGAAGCTGTTCGAGAAGCTGATCCGTTCCCGCCTGACGTCTGCCGTGGAAGCTGCCGGGTACTTATGCCCCCGTCAATACGGCTTCAGAAAGGGACGGTCAACGATTGACGCTATCAACGAAGTCCATGGAGAGCTGTGAAGAGAGCCGAGAGCCACAACCATTTCCCTCGCTGAGTAGTGCTTCTTGTTACGCTTATGTCAAGAATGCCTTTAACTCGGAGAGGTGGGTCGATATGTTGGATGCGCTTCGCAACACCTTTCGCGTTCCTGCATATCTGTTGCGAATCATCGAGGATTATCTCCGCTCTCAAAGCCTTATTTACGACACAAGGGACAGAACGTGGACGATGGAAGTCACTTCTGGTGCCACGCAAGATTCAATACTCGGCCAGGATCTCTGGAACGTTGCCTATGACAGCCTAATGAGGTCGGAGATGCCTGAGGAAACCACTTTGGTTGGGTACGCCGATGATGTCGCAGCTCTCATTGTCGCACTGGCCCAACTAAAGTTGAACCATAGATGAAATATTATATTTCATCTATGGTTGAACCAAGTCATGCGTGTGGTCAACACATGGATGTCCGATCACGGTCTCTCGCTTGCTCTCCGTAAGACGGAGATTGTAATCCTTACGAAGAAGAGGATAGACACCGTCGTTCTGTTCGGAGTGGGAAGGGAGGTGGTCCAATCAACTCGTGCTGCTAAGTACTTCGGGATTATGGTGGACACCAAGTTAAGCTGGAGGGATCAGATCTTCCGTACAGCGGACAAGGCCGCTAAGGTAGTCTCTTACCTTAGTAGGCTGATGGCCAATGTCGGGGTTCCACGATCCAACAGAAGACGTCTGTTGATGTCCGCGGTTCAGTTCGTGCTTCTTTATGGAGCAGAGGTGTGGGCAGACGCTCTCGATAAAGAGTAGTACAGGTTGCGACTCGAACGAGTTCAACGTCGAGCGGCGCTCGGGGTGTGTTCCGCCTACCGGACAATGTCCGAGCCTGCCATCCTGGTGGTCACTGGGGAGTTATCCCTGTCAAGCTCTTGGCAGGAGAGAGTAAGGCAATTTATCAGAGACAAGACGAGATTGGCAAGGACACGGCAAGAACAGCAAAGCGCTCCCGAACCTTCCAGCAGTGGCAACATAGCTGGGAGCACGACACCCGAGGACGATGGACTGCGCGACTTATCAAGCACGTCCAACCATGGGTGGAACGGCGGCCAATTCTTGACAATTCACGGCTATTTTCGGTCATACCTGAACCGGATGGGCAAGGCCGGTCCACCGGACTGCATTTATTGCCCAGGCGTTCCCGACGATGCGGAACACACATTCTTCCGCTGCCCCCGTTGGGATGGGCCCGCCTGAAGGCCACACAAATGTTTAGTGCATTTTCGGTGGACTCGGTCTGCCAATAGATCTTGGAGGATGAGGGCAAGTGGGATTGTTTATCACAGTTCGTCCGGGGCATCCTCCTGGGAAAGAAACCCGATCTGGACCGCGAAGTGAAGTGGCCCAGATCCCTTGATTGAGTGGCTGGATAAGGAGTGAGCCCCACCGGCGTCAGTTAAAATTTAGGCCTAGCCTGACGTAATGTGATAAACAATTCCAGGTTAGAATCCTAAAGAGTAGAGGAGGTTTTTTAGTGGGTAACCCCGTTTTTAGGGGAACCCCACACTACAGGCTTGCCACCTGTGTGCAATGCATTTTTCTCACGTCACCCTCAAAAAAAAAAAAAAAGAATCATAAAAAGCGTCACCTAATAACTTAAAAAGTGAGTAAAAATTCTCGTACGGGACGGACATCGGAGCGTATTCCTAGTAATATTTACATCAATAATTTTTTATGAAACATATGATTAGTCGCAAGGAGAAATTACCAAGAGTCTTAGAGTGTGGAATTTATTGACTATATTTTGGAATGTTAATCCTTAAACACACATCTCAAACAATTTGCTAGCTTTAGATCCACTTTATGTATTCTTAATCTACATAAGTTGCTGATTCCAACGGTATAAAAATATTTGGTATATTGCATATAATGAAAGTATAAATAATATTAAAACAAATAATTTTTGAAACGTGACATGAAAAGTTTCTAAGCGAGAAAATTTTTTATTTTTGGGCTATAGGTAAAAACTTTCAGCAGCAAAGTTTCGGATTATGAGGTGATCTAAAAAGTTTACATTTAAATTTTTATCGTAATATTTTTAGTTTGTCTAATAATCGAGCTCAAAGCAGTAGTTAAGGGGTTTTCTCCCGCTGCCACACTAGTGGTTATGCAACACCATTCTTTGCCGCTGCATCGCTATACAAAACGTTTAATCGGGTGCGTTAATTATTATCTGGCATGTTTATTTAATAGCTAAATTAATAATAAATTTGTACTGAGAATAAGTAAAACACTCTACATTGTAAGAAAGGGTTCATAAAATGGTTTAGACATGATTCCGGACATTGAAAATGAAGACGCCATTCTCCGAAATTCTCAGCAACCCGCCACGGACATGTTTTCACATTTTTCCGAGAAAATTATTCGCTTTAAAAATAAATGTTAAATGTAAAGATTAAAATTAATTTCATTATCTACAACTTTGTCGCTTGAAGTTTTTTTCTTTGCCAACGAATAAAAAAAGTTTACGCTTAGTAACTTTTTCCTATTCTACTTGTCTATTGATGTACGATTTTGATCATAGAGTTTTCTAGTTTAAATTTAATGGCTAAGATATTTACACAGTCACAATCAGCAAAACTTTTTCTTTAAAAACATATATGTTTCAATTAATTTGCAAACAGTAGAGAAGCGTACAAGTGAGCGCGCGCACAATAGCATCGTTACATTTTAAGGCTTAAAAGCTAGAGTATTTTATCCAACAATAATAATTTCCTTAGCTTATTACAACTCATTGCAATAGGCCTAGTTAAAAATCATCGTCCAAAAAATCTAGGAGTTCGGTGCACTCCCGATTAACTCGAGCAATTTGAGTTAGCAATGAGGTGCTTTGCGATGCTCATTTGTGTTTTTGCCTGATCTTCATAACACGAGTTGCGGTTTATAGTTCGAGTTTTGCCTTGCGTGAGCGTTCTAGGTGTATTTATAGAGTTCTATGGAAAAACTAACACAACACTTAATTAATAAATGTAAATATTTTATACATATATTTTTTAAGTTACATGTACTAGAATTTACTAATTAATTTCTTAAAACTAAACATAAATAAAATACTACTGCAACAATAAAGTAACAACTACAACAAGTAAAGACATCTATTCGATAACATACAAGTCAGAAGAAAAAAAACTGCCAGAATTTACTAAATAATTTCTCTATTTAATATAACACTGAGCACACAACACTTTTAACACCTTATTAACACCGTTACTGAAATGGTTACCTAACAAAATAAGTAGTTTAAAGCCAAGTATGAATCAGAGATGAGTGTAGGATGATTGTGGCCCAATCTTGTAGTCTTGTTACTTACTAAGGCCGACATTCTCCTTCGACAGGACTGTTAATTCATAGCCCAACAGCCAATGTGTGTGGACGATTCAACGCGATATGACTGGTAATATTTTTCATCGAGTCATAAAACTTCAAAATCACAGTTACCGATCACAGTATACACAGTTCACAGTTTCCTTCACCATTGGGCGCTCGGCGCTCGCGGTGACTATGGGGAGCGGTGACCCGGCGCCGATGGCAAACTACTCTAAACGTCTTCCTGCCGCGTGCCAGTCACCTTGCGGCAGATTCGGCAACGGGTTCGATCCTTGTTCATATTTTATTCACTTTCTATCATTGGGTGCTTTGCAGCCTCTACTATTGCAGTGATTTAGCCTTCAAATAACAATGAAAAGTTAATGTTACCTGCCTTTCTAGATCAGGTAAACAAACATTCAAAATTAAAAATATATTCCATGTATCCACAGTCTTGCACTGATTACATAGCCTTGCTGTAAAGACACCATTATAGCCACACGCATCTAACCTTTCTTGTTTTGAAGGTAATCTATAGTATTTTCTCATTAATATGTTAACACCTAAGCACAACTGATTGGCAACAATGCAGTTTGCACTAAAAACACAAATTGTGCGATGGAATTTAAAAATGTTATTCCGCTATTTTTAATTTTTAATAGTATAAATTAAGTTTTATTGTTCATAATTAATAACTTTAGGAAGAGTATAAGTAGTAGCCGCCATCATTACAGTTAATATTAGTTAACAACTCTCATTTTAATTAACCTTATGGCGAGAGAGATTCTTCTGAGATAGTGTCCAGCCCAATGAGGTTAAACTTCATATTAGAGAGAGATAAACATGTTACTTTTTGTCCCCTGTTCGCACTGTTTCCTCGGTAACCATCTCACATTTACCCTTGTTTCCTTGGTAACCACTTTAAGCTATTCGGGTTGACCACAACATGATTAAAAAATTATAGATTATACTTTTAAACATCTCATTATTTGTTGTTTAGAACCACTTCGATTTTATGGTCAGTGAGCAGGCTATTTAAGTTAGTTACAATAGAAACTACGAAAATGCATGAGTAAAATGGCACGTACCAGATGGGAAACTGAAAACTAAGAATTTTTAACCAAGGGAACGGCGGAAAAGGTGGTTGAAATGGCGAAAACCAACAGGAGGCAAATTTCCCTATCTTTGTAGCACTCTATATCTTGGTTAACCTCGTTGTTCTAGCCTTAATATAAACAACAGAAAAACCACGACACACTTAAGCTTCCTTTATTATAAATAATTATAGAAACTTGCACAAGAAGGACTATGGATCACAGAATAATATACCACACTGACATGTCACAAATAGGCATACTATGTGAGGCTATTGACACTAATTAATGCGAAAAATATCAACAGGCAGACGAAATGAAGAGGGCAATGGCAGACTCTCATTCCACCCCAACCTCCTTCTTGAGCTCTCATCACTGGCTGGCCGAGGGCGCCCCGCGCCCTGCCGTGTGGACCATGAGTTCCATTTTGTTGTTGTATAATTCAGTCTTATGCTCGGTAATATCGTCGATTATCCTAGTTCAAGAATGACCCTGATTAAATTGTATTAATATAAATTATTTTTTTGTTTACTTAAGACGAAGTTTAAAGCTGTTACATGAGTCATCTTTGAAACAATTTTACTTTTTGTTGTTCGTATTCAGAGAAAAATGAGTCTGTTTCGGAAGTAGTGGGTGCCAAATAATCTCTACGCACGGTCATGTATTTATGTATCACTATGGCCATAGTCACTTGAATCGCGTGTTCTGCTATTAACTTTAGTAAGATTTTTTCAATAGTGTACAATTTCAATCAATTGTACAATTTTAAACTCATAAAAAAGCAAAATTATTAATTTTTCACAAAAACTTTAAGATTTCATTTTGTTTACAGTCATTCATACAACAGGATTTATTATTAATTATTAGTAAGAATAACAAATTTAATAAAATTTGAGGTTGAAAATAATGAAGAAACACAATCGTGGTTCAAATAAAAAAGTTTACACTTTGAAACGCTTCTTACTGTGGGAAATAAAAAAAAAATTTTTTTGTATACTATCTGTTATCCGGCATGCTTTGTTATCCCAACCTGAGAATCTTTGCCGTTTAGGTGATCTTCTACGGTAACTTAAGTCATTATCACCTCCTAAATGTGGACCTCTAGTTTTTGTTATAACGAATCTTTCTTCAATACTTAAAAAATGAAACTTACCCTAATACTTTAAATGAGAATGTATGTTTATAGAATTAATTGCAAAGAAACATTTATTTCTATACGTTGCGTTCATTAAAAATCGGATAAAATACACCAAAAAAACCTTACATGGGTACGTTTATGACGGTAATAAAGCTTGTAACATACCACGCAAATGGGGAAAAAATATGTCCGTCTCCTCGTTCTAAGCTACCTCACCACCAATTATCAGCCAAATCAGTTCAGCCGTTTTAAAACTCAATACAGTGTAACCAACACGAATTTCTTTTATATCCTATACTATAATACGAATAATATCTGGAGGAATGTGTGTTCAACGATCTCGAAAACTAGCGGGTAGATTTCGTTTAAACTTTGCATTTAAGAGTGTTTTGGCCAAAAATAAGTTTAGAAAAGGCCTCAAACCCAAAAAATCTAATTTTGTCTAAATTTAGGTTTAAAAATCGTAATTTTTAACATTGGTCTTATGGGTTGCTATTTTGGTAGCGAAATAACAACGAAAGGTATACAAAAATAAAGGAACATTAATGTTAAGCAGACTTTTTGAAACAGCTGTTAACAGTGAAGAGGTATAGTTGGTTGTTGGGGGAAATTTAATATATCAAAACTAAATTAAAACCAACAAGCAAGGCTCGGTTAACCTGGTACTAGAGTATGATTCAAACTACTTGTATGTTACCAGTTACTGTTCATTCACAACATTCTTTTGTATACATGTTAAAGTTTCAACTTATTACTAAATTTGTTTTTATACAGATCTATAAAAATATTTTGTAGATAAAAAAAACATTGGAACTTGCAAGGCCACTGACTCAGAGTACTAAAGCGTAGGAAACAATTACAGTAGAATAGGCCGAACTTTCTTTTAGGTTAAATAAGTATTGCTGGACAACCGTTTAGGTCGAGTCGTTTTCGCACCCATTCGGGACAAATACATACACGCATTCTACTTTATAAATATAGATTAAACGTTTAGTACACTATACGATACGGCACACCAAGCAATATGACTTATATTTCTTAACAGAGCTGCGTAATCACTATACTATTAATCTGCAAAACTAAAATACCATAATGTATCAATTTGTTCTTACAGTATATTAAATTACGCATGCAAACCGTAAAGGATCTCACTTCGACCGCAACCAGATAGAGTGTGTGTAAACACCAGCGAGACGGTCGAACAATAATCGGGGAGTTGCAGACGGATCTCAGTGTGACCGTGGTAGTTAAAGTGTGTATAGCCAAGGTCAAAATGGACCTCACTGTGACCTTACATACCGGATCTCACTTTGACCGCAAAAAACGTATGGTTAAATTTGAAGCTATCCCAAATCTGACGAGACTGGCGTATTGTACAAACTACAGGGAAGAAAAGTGTCACTTATTTTATTAAAAAAACCACTCCTTCTAGTGGATCTCATTCCGCTGGATTTTTACATGGATCTCGTTGCGACTTATATGCGCGTATAGGTGTGTGTGTGTGTGTGTGTGTGTGTGTGTGTGTGTGTGTGTGTGTGTGTGTATGTGTTTGCATTAGTTGTTTTATCAATACAAAAAAAATATTACAAGTTCCTCGACTAATTGAATCGTTTTGTGTCTTATAGCTCAATAATTTGTTCCAGGAAAAACGAATAAAAATCAATTGAAATTTATGTTGTCTGAAATAACAAGCGATGAAATTACATTTAAGGATAAATACGATCTTTTCAAAACCTTGTGGAAGAAACAAACGTATGACGCATCAGAAGATGTAGGCTTCATCAGTGCTGGTGGCAACTCAGTTGGAGCGATGATGGTTGTGAACCACATGGCAGACCGAGGGTTCAACTTGCCCATGACTGTTTTATCAGGAATGTTAAACAACAAGAGTGTAACTGAATGCTGTCAAATAATGGATTCACATAGCATTGAACCACAGCCAACATTTGTGGATGAAACTGATTTGATAAAAATTGAGTATATTTCCAACAAGAGAGAAACAGTTGAAAGCAATGAGATCCTTTACATTAAAATGAAGGGTTCTACGAATAACATATTAACGGATTTAGGTACTGATATAGAATTGAAATTTGTATGGTCACACAATCTTAGAAAGTGTGTAGATGCTTCGCCTACCTGCATTGTCTATAAAAAGTGAGTTTATATTAGTGAGTTTTATTCTGACTAGGATTGCTAAGGTATGCTTAGGTATGACTTAGGATTTAGTCAATTTTACTTTCAAATAATAAAAGTACTATCTTCAATCATTAAGGGCCGCTTTCCCCAACCTAGTTTAAACCAAAAGTCAAGATTAAACCAGATGTTGGCATATGATTTAACATTGACAATTTTCTGGATTAGTTCAAACTGAGTTGGGGAAAGCGGCCCTCAGTTTGAAAGGGAATTGTAATCTTTCAGCTATAAGATTAAATACTGAGAATCGATTAAATTGGACAAATATTTACCACATTTTCTCACAATGAATGTAAGTGAATTAAGTAACAATACAAAAAATGGCAGTGACCTTAGGGGGCTGCCATTTGTAAAAGTGTAGTAAGTAAAGATTTCAAATGGGTTTAACTGATGTAACTCATACCGTTTATTAAACTTCTAAATTTGCGATTAACTAAATTAAATGGCTTAAGCAATTAATTTTTTTTTTCAATAATCCCACACTTTTTCATTTTATAATTCCTGATTTTTTTATATATTTATATACATGTAGAATCTTTGAATATAATCTAATTGCTAAGCTTTATCGTTCGTTTTTAGTGGCACAGGAGTGGCAACAGTGGGTTCTCACTCTGGCAGGTTGGCAGCTCTGCAGTTGGACAGTGGTGCTCTCCTGTGGGAGGTGCAGCTACCTGACAGACTCGAGTCATCCCTATCCCCTGCAACATGTGGAAGAGGTCTTATTGGTCAGTAGGTATTTTTATCTTGGTTTTCCTCTGTTCGAAAAGCATTAAAGCCATTCATAACGTGGATTGAACATTCACTTAAAAAAAAAAAAAAACGCTGCCCTTACTCGGTTGACATGATTATCACTTACAACAATGTTACTAATTCTAATTTACAGTTTTTGTAGCTAATTTCCCATAGGGAATAAGTTATTACCGTAGGTCTCATGGAAAGACCTAAGCCCAGGACCGTGTTACCTTTTCGTTTTGAGGTGTCAAGGACCAAAAATAATATTCATTATAATTTATATATATGAGATTGAACCATTCATGTTAAAAAAATCTTGGTTTTTGTACTTATCATGGCAGCAAACCTGCATACTCTTTTACCATGTTAATCATATGGGGAATAGGCAAACTCTTTTATTTATAGACAGATATTGATGAAACTTAGTAAATGGCTTTATATGGTCGAAATGAAATTTTGTTTACAGGTTCATCAAAATCAAAATTAATATTACTAATTTGGAAATTCGCTGAGTACGCAGGTCTGCTGCGACAGGGGGTATTTCTCTATTTTATGATTAACTAGCTGTGTACCCGTTCTTCGCACGGGTGTATTTGCCGTTTATTAACAGAAATATAAAAATCCTTTCACAAATTCAATATGTCACCTTCATTTGCTTTATTCTAACGTATCTAGATATCATAATGTATTTTATGCTTAATATCTTCTTGGTAAATTTGTCAAAATCTTATTATATTCATTTCCCATTTGGGTTAGAACTTAGAAGTTATGTCTTTGTCTTTAGTGTTTTTGTTGCAGATTTACTAAACATTATTATTCGTGATTAACTTTATAGTTCTAAAAGTATAGGCCTACCTTACCATTACTCATAGACGATTAAAGAAAACTCAGACTTGTCAAAAATATTAAAACCTTGTGACAATAGCTGTACTAAATCCAAAGTACCCCTGTATGCCACCTATGTATTTCTTGTTCCACCCTTAAAAGACATGTACAACTTTAAATGTATATATATATATATATATATATATATATATATATATATATATATATATTAGTGATGGGCCGATTCCGATTCTCGATTCCACGATACCCTCGATACTGCGGTATCGAGGGTATCGTCGATACTCGATACTTGGGGTCTTTGTATTCGATACCGATTCTGACTTAAAATGAACAAAATCGTATGGTTTTGTGATATTTCCCCATAAAATGATGAAAGAAAAAGATTATAGCTTTTTAAAACCATTATAATCATCAAGAAAATAAAGCCGTCCTTCATTGTCTCAAAACTTCCACGAGTAACTTAAATGACGCAAATCACGCAATACGCCGAGAAGTTATTCGGAAGACAGTCATGACACTTGTCCTCCAAAACCATCAGCCATACCATTAACAGGCATGCCAGTGGCTTGGAGCGCTAGTAAGACTTCACTAGCGCGCGTTGCGGTTGGCATCCGAGTTAACTTTACAGCCAATCGCGTCACTGTTGGAATCCAGTTGTTTATATTCCATCCGCTTGAGTCGCTAATGTATCAGATTTGTTTTGGAAACCCATGGGCTGGCTTGTATCATACGATATTTTTTGCCTTGCCCAATGTACTGACGTAGTTAATATTGTTTTTTATCGTGTTACATAATTTAATTTCATACAGTATTTACTAACTCATTATTGTGCGATTCTATTCAATAACGTATTTCATAAAAGATGCATCTTCCAAAATATTATAAATTTATTTGACAGCACAATAATTTCACTGCGGTTTCGATAATCTTGTAGTTTGGTAACAGTGGAACTTATCCTCTCGTTTAGTTTCTTTACGCAAAATAATCGCGACCGCGACTTTTTGTTAGTTTTGTTTTGAGTTTAGGGTTGTTGAAGTCAAAAGCATATTTCCATCGTTCTTTCGTTGTAAACTCTGAACCTACCCGACTATGGATAGACAGAATATTTGCCGTTGAACGATCTGAAAAAGGAAATTCAGGCCTAGGCCTACTTATTAAATTAATAGCCTAGGGAGTTGACAAATTTTATCCATGTCTTAATGTTTTATCATAGTTAGTTTATCTTTATCAAGTTATTTTTTAATTTAATATTGTTAATTTGAGTGGTAAAAACTAATATAGTAGGACTAATAATTTTCATTCTAAAAATATTTTCATTTAATGCTAGTTATTTGATTTCATTAGTTTTGTGTGATCTTATCACAGATAAATTTGTCCAGGGATGTACCAAATTTGCCTGGAGCCTATTTAGATTCTAGGTTGGATTAAAATATTTTCATTCTTGTACGACTTTTATGTGAAGTGTTTTATGTAGGCCTATTTAATATTCGTTTTTATTATAGTCCTTTCAGGTAGTTTTGTGTAGAATAAAAATTATAATTGATAAATTTGTCCACGTTTTACACATTTCATTTTTCACTTAATTTTTTGTTATTTTAAGATAAATTAAATCAACTGTTTTTCATGATCTCTTGGTTTTTTAACCATAGGCCTAATATTGTTGTTTTTCCAATAGTTTTCTTACCAATTTTGTTGTATTTTTTGTGTTTTACCAAGGCCAATTCATATTTGTTTTTTAATCTAAAAAATATACCTATTTTGATACGGTGATTATTTTGAAGCATGTGATCTCTCCCCCCCCCCCCCCCCCCCTCCTATATACTAAGGTATAATTGGAATCGGTATCGAATGCAGAATCGAGAATCGAGGTCCAAATTTTAGAATCGGAATCGGAATCGAGAAATTTTGGTATCGGCCCATCACTAATATATATATATATATATATATATATATATATATATATTTGAAGGAAATTTCTTCATGTTCAGGTTGAAACAAATTTTATTAATTTTTGCCCATCTTGGTAGGCTTCTTCAGATAATATAAAAAAAGTGTATAAATATGTACAAATTCAGAATAAAATAAAAGTTAAAATAAAAATATAAACAATAACAAACTAAACAGTCATAGATCTAAAGCAGGTCAGATGTTAAATAAATTTTACAAAACATGATTGGCTCAGTAGTCTCAGGTTTTCATTTTATCTCAAATCTAAGCCCATCGGATGTCGTGTTTGTAATACAAGTTGGTGGGCGAGTTCTTGCTTTCTCAGGTTTATCATAGTGATATTTTTGTTTTCATTTTCATCTACTTTCTTTATGGCCTTTAAAGTATAGCAGTCTTCTATTTTATTTTTATTGTGGAAGAAGGCATGTTTGGCTACAGGTTTATCCTCGTCATTGTGAGCAATATCTGCCCTGTGCCCTGTCATCCTTATTCTTAAGTGGTTTGTAGTTTGTCCAATGTATTGTTTGTGGCAGTATTTGCAGTCAAGTTGGTAAATTAAATTTTTTGAATTGCAGTCCATTTCATGATTTATTGGATATTTCTTCTTTGTGTTACTGCTTTCAAATACATCGGTTTCTTCTGATATTAATTTGCAGGTACCACATCTAGGTTTATTGCATGGTTTACAACCTTTTTTTGAATGGTGTCCGCTATTTGACTTTTTTGTCAAATCGGTTTGTACCAGCATGTTTTTCAAGTTTGGTGGTCTTCGAAATATGACTCTAGGTGGTTTAGAGAAAATATTTTTCGTTTCAGGTGACGATTGAAGTAAGTTATATGCCGACTTCATCACACTGTTCACCTTATGGAGTCCCGGGAAAAATTGTGTGATAAGTTTAGGTTCATTCATTGGGAAGTTCTTTGTCGGAGGATTCTTCGGTTGGTTTATTTGTCTTTTGATTATTTTTTTTCCGGATATCCAGACTTTTTAAGGGATGTAGTTAACCTTGTTATATAGTTTAAGAAGTCTGAATTCTCGCTGTATAGTTTTTTGGCTCTAAATGAGAGGCTCTTTGGAATGGACTTCTTAATATATGTAGGATGACAGCTGTTATAATTTAAATATTGCATGGTGTTAGTTTCCTTTAAATGCAATTTACTTTTTATTAAACCAGAATCTAAAACAATATCAACATCTAGGAAGGTGACAGATGTAGTCACCTTCCTATTATTTTTTATTCCTATATCCTATAATTTTGTATTTTATTTATATATATATATATATATATATATATAAATAAAATACAAAATTTTTAAATCAATTAAAATTAGAATACCCAACCCAAGTAAAATGCCATTGACACAACATATTGCCAGTCAGTAATTTAGGCACCGCATCAGTGTATAGTAGATATGTTTATTTTTAAGTAGATATTGGGTCTACTTAATTATTTTTTTTACTTTAATTTGCCTTCTTACCTAAAACATCCCCATTTATTGCCAATGTCTACAGAACCAAATAAATAGAGACATCCCATGTTAAAATATTTTGCCTCGAAAAACATAGAAAAATAAAGCGTAGATCTAGGATTACTTCTTATTGCCAAGTGAATCGCTCTTTCTACCTTCTAAATGTCAAAATGAGCATATTTGTTTACAAAAAATAAAAACAATAACAAACATCTGCAAAATTGTTCTAGCCATCTAATTCCATTCAACTAATCAGCATGATCCTTGAATGAAAATTATCAGTGTTTCGTGAGCAGCGTCCTCACAAGGACCCTACTTATACAGTTTTTTTACATTAGTACTGTCCCGACCATACACAAATTATTTGGAAGATCGAGCAATTTATTAACCTTAGTTGGTATTAACTATATATTTTGTTTTATGAAATACACCTCTTTTTGTCAGAACGTGTCATGAAAGCTAAATTGGGAACTAAAATTAGTTTGGAATGATAATAAGAAATATTTTAAGATTTAAGAAACAAAACTCGTTCTGTAATACAAAGCGTAAGTTATTTTAATATTCATATTAAGAACCAAGAACTTAGTTGATTTTATTCGCTGTATTTTGGCTAATGAAAGGTAAAAGGGTTAGACATGAATGAGTCTGTATTAAAAATTTTTAAGTGTTGCAATCTGTGGTGAAAATGACAAACTGTCTAATCCAGCTGATTATAAAAAGCATAGATAATGTGTTAGAATTAAATATTCCCATAAGATTAACATTGAATATTTCCTTTACTATGAGGAAGAGCCTTTTTGACGAACGTTGGTTTAGAGCAGCTAAATTTTTTCTAACTGCACCATTTAACACTGATAATAATTTTCATATCATTTACTAAAGCCACTGTCGTGTGAAAAGAGATCAAAGATTGGTATTTTAGCACAACTTGGCTACTTTGACGTACCATGGGGAAAAGCCCAAGGGTTGCTGAGGCAATTTAAGTTGTAATGAACCTTCACACCACTCTTGTCTAGAACAGGAAAAAAATTTAGACCATCAGGTAAAGTTGTTGTCCTTTGAAAAGAGGACAAAATAGAGCCAATGAGCGTTACAGACACAGTGAAAGACAGACAGAAAGAGAGAGAGAGAGAGAGACGGAGGGAAAGAAATTTAGATGACGCCGATTTTGTATTCAGTGATACATAAAAAGCAAAAATGACCAAAAATTTCAAGATTCTAAGCAATGTACAGACAAAACTCTAATTTTATTAATATAGATTCAATTGTAATTTTAGTCATAGCATTTTTTTTTTTTTTTTTATAAAAAAAAATAACATTGGATATTGTTTGTTGAGAAACAATATCCAAGTGTGAACAAAACTAAGCAAAACCAGCTTGTCTTGTAAAAAAAATTGCATTGACATTTAATACCTGGTACTCGGATTATGACTTGAATACACAAATGTAAATTTACAATTGTACTTTTGATACACAAATTAATTTTATAGCCTAACTATTATCACAGCTGATAAGATGTAAGCACCATTTGGTTTTCTTGTAGGATGCTATGATGGTCATGTGTACTGTGTCAGTCTATCCTCCGGCGTCACATTGTGGAGCTACAAGTCCGCAGCGATGGTCAAAGGAACAGCCTTAACATTGGATGATACTTGGATCTTCGGCTCCTATGATTATCATGTGTATTGTCTTTATGCTAAAGTATGTATGGCACTTTTTCTAAGTATTTTAAGATTTATATTTGACACTAACTGTTTGACATGCTTGGTTGTCTGACGCAGTATCTTGTGCCATATGAGCCACATCTTAATAATATTTTTCTATCTACAGTATCAATTAAACGGAATGTCATACAACATTTGTTCGTTTTATTTTTCTTGTGAAAATTATATGAAAAAATGAGCCATCATTCGCTTTTGTTCCACAACTGGTTAGGAGTTTAGCATTATGAACTATTTTTTAATACATTTTGGTGTCAATTGATTATTAGTTAGGATATGAATAATTCTTCTCATGAATGAATTACTGGGACCCTCTATCAGACATCAAACAATAGGTTACCGATCAAAAGATCTACACGGTTTGAGAAATGTATTTTTGTGTTTTGCTCATTAGTGAAGGAGCTGAGTTTTGAAAGTAAACAATACTGTTTCAAATTCAGTAATTACTATTTGCTAATCCGATATTTGTAGTAATCTGACACCACCATGGAACCATAAGTTTAGAGATAATTCTTTCCCAGATAATGAAGATTAAAACTATGATCAAAATTATTGAAATTAATCTTCCAATTGATCTTTTCCTGTAACTGCTGACGATATTTCATCAAAACAACCTGGCCAAGGTGCCTACACACAAGCCTTGGCCTTGTCAGCTGTCACCACCGACAGCTTTGGGGCGTGAATTTACCTTTCCCAATAGTTGATAGCGTTAAACTATTTGAAGAAATGAGTCGGAATTAAAACTTTAGCATTTCAAATTTTGAACAAATATAATTATCACAACGCTTAACATGGTGTTAATAATTTCTTCTAGTGTTAATAATTTCTCTGAGAAATACTTATTTGTCCATACAGTCTCAAAACTCAACACTCAATATTTTTGAGTTGTGATGTGAATTAGTAGCACTCTAAAGCCAAACGTATCCAAAACAAACTATGCCACCAAACTATTCAATTGAGTGAAACTGAAACAACTGGTGTCTGTTTGTGTTGTGATTGGCTGGGTTGTGGTACTATGTATGCTAATGAATATTCAGATTATGTTGCAAGTTTTCTAAGGTTTGCAATTTTTTCAAGGATGGACTTGTCAAATGGAAACATAAGATGGATGGGATTGTGGTAGCAGCTCCTCTGCATCTGCCTCAACAAGGCCTCGTCGTAGTGGCTACCCTGACCGGTGGGTTGGCAGCCCTGGATGGCCAGACTGGAGACGTCAGCTGGTCAGTCTCCCTGCCCTCCCCCATCTTCTCCACCCCCTGTCTAGTGGAGGGGATGCTGGTGGTTGCAGAGGTAGAGGGAACTCTTCACGGACTTGAAATGGTTGGAGGGAATAAGGCAAGTTGCCTGATAAATTGCTTAGCAGTTTTTTTTTTTTTTTTTTTTTTTTTTTTTTACTTAAGTTTATTATGATTCAATGTAATCATTATCTTATGTAAGCATTAACAACGGTTTTTGTAATTTTTTATTTATTTAAAAATCTAAAAGAAATTGAATTTCAATATTTTGGCTCGTCTATTATTTTCTAACAATTCCTAAATTTTGAATACCCGGAAATTTGATAGCATTAAAAAGGAGCGTGTTATTTGGAAAACTTTATGCTCCTGTTACAATTTTTTAATAATTTTAACTCGTGAGGGCTCGCATAACAGGCTAAAGTACTGGACCTGTAGAAGTTTGGGCAGTAAAAAACCTCTCTAGTGTTAGCAATGACAGTAGTCATAGTATCTAGCAAGGTTTACAAGAAAATTTATAAACAGTATAACAATAATTAATATGCCATCCCCTCCCCAAAAAAAATTTATTGTATAATTAAAATAAATAACTCTACATTATTATTATCATGTATATAGTACAGAATGATAAATGTATTGGTCATAAGTTGCAGATCGCAACTGAATAAATCGAAAATCGTCAACAATTGTGTCTTTAATTATTCTATTGTGGCCGGCTTGGGACGTTCCGGTAGTTCTTAGAACCGGAAGGGCCCAACTCCGGTGATCTCAAATAAGGGGCTCCCTTCCGAAGTAATGTGATAAACGGCGAATCCAACTCAATGTCCTTAAAGAGAATTCCCACCTCCTTCTTTAAAAAAAAAAACCATGAAGAATTTACATTATTTCTACCCTAAAAACATCCTTGTATACAGTATAAGAATGCCAATGATACTTTACTGAATTCTTGATCGAAGTATGATAAAACCTTTATAAAGTAAACTTAAATGTTAATTTTAATGTCATTTGGTAAATATTAAATTTACTTTATTGATTTATAGTATTGTTAAGTATTGCTTTGCTTCGATATATTGAGTTAATTTTACACTAGAAAATTAATTAATTTATAATGTATAGATAATAGTTTTCAATGTTCCAAATCCAAAATTAAAACAATATCTAAAGAAAAAGACAACATTCACTCCTATAATTTAAATTTATATACATAGTTGCATCACTAAAGAGTTTGTTTGTTTGTTTTTTCAACTGCTTTCGATCGCAGTTTCTATTGTACACTATCAGTGATGTAGGGCCATCACAGTAGCTGTAGAGTGTCAGTCGGTGGGAGGTTTATTACCACTCCACTGCCCCCCCCCCCTTCCACTCCATTATCTAATCAACTGAGCTCTCATCTGCCGGTGCACTCCACCACTCTATTTTATAAAATTTGTCAAGCAAACAGCTGAGGCTCTATGTTAAAAATGTCTCAACTTTGTTGATTTAAAGACTGATGATTATTGAGATATATAAGATCTTCACTTAATGAGAACTAAAAATCATTTACACTTTTTAAAAACATTGTAGGGAAAAATTTTAATTGAATATAATTTAAATGATAATACTAGGGCAAGCACGTTTACTATCCCTACTCATAGTTTAGTCTATTGATACACTTGAATGCTGTACAATACTTCGAAGAACTATCTATCTCTGTAAAATCTAAACTTATTTAATACGCTAAGGTTTTATTTTGTGAAGAGAACTCTTTCTATTTAAGATTTTCAAATTTATATACAATTTTTTACTGTTTCATTCTTTACCCCTAGGCAAAGAATGAAACAATCAAATCAAATCTAGGGGTCGGCGAGATAGCGGCTGTTAAATCTTAGTCGAGTACTGGCGTACCAAAATAAACATATTTGGAATATACAGTTTTACTGATTTAGCTAATTCTATACACAATTACACAATACCTGTTTTCCACAGGTATTGTCTACTTTTGATAGGTGTTGTCTATAAAATGAAGTAAATATGTTTTTTCAAAGATTGCGATGGCACGTTCTGTTTGCAGGTGTGGCAGTACCGCGCGGGGGGCAAGATATTCTCATCACTGATTGCTGTAGAGGACTCGGTGGTGTTTGGCTGCCATGACAGCAGTGTGTACCGTGTGAGCTGCTCGCTCCACCGCGGCCCCACGCTGGTGTGGCGCCACCAGGCCTGCTCGGCTGTGTACGCCACCCCCGCCCTGCTCTCTCCCCTCCACCTCATCATAGCCAACACCGCGGGGCTGGTTACTGTTCTCGACGTCACTACCGGCGCCTCTCTCAGTTCTGCACAGCTACCCGGCGAGGTGTTCTCTTCGCCCGTTACCTGCAGGGATCGTGTTGTTCTTGGATGTAGAGATAATAATTTTTATTGTTTTCAAGTCACTAGTAAAGGTGTTTGATAAAAATTGTGCAGTTGGATCAAATTTTTGTTAACGAAATCCCCAAGTCCTAAGCTGTTTATCCTAATGCCCATTATGACTTAGTTATATTATGACTTTTTGATTTCACTTGGGAAAGCATGTATCTGTTCCTTTTTGAAAAGCTACAAAATCCTATCAATACCGAATGTGTTGACTTTGTTTTTATCAAAGGAGGGATGGATTCAGGCCCGGATTATCCACTAGGCCAACCTAGGCCATGGCCTAGGGCGTCAGCCGTGGAGGGGGCGTCAAACGGGCCTTTTTATAGTACTACGTTTTAGTAAAAAAAATATTTAACCGCAAATATAATTTAATCCTGCTTTTTTTTACAAATTGTTTGATTAAATTCTTTAATAACAAAAGTAGATGATCGTGAGCTCTACCATATAGGCCAACAAGGCACTAGGTGACCCCCTAAGGTGCCGGAAACCGAAGGGCTCCTTCGCGGCGGGGACGAGCGCCCCTGATCTGCTGTAAAATCCCTGATTAGCCGAAAGAGCGCCCCCAATTGGCATAAATAGCGCCCCCGATAGGTCCAAATAGGTAGGCTAGCTACCTATTTAGTGATACTGATCAGAGTTGTGATAAATGTTGAATTGCGCTCGAACTGGCGGTAAAAAGCGCTCCGATTGGCGGTAAAGAGGGCTCCCGACCGTCAGTAAACATGGCCTTATAATCGATGGTAATAGCGCCCCTGATAAGAGGGAAATTGGTTCTCAATTGGCGGTAAAATGTGCCCCTGATCGATGGTAAATAGAGCCCCCAATAAGTATAAATAGCCCCCCTGATTTGCGGTAAAAAGCATCACCCCCTACTGACGGTAAACATCGCCCTCTAATCGACGCACCCTTGTTGTAAATAGCACCCTTGATCAGGGTTAAATCGTGCCTTTCTACTTTCCCTTAGCTCTAGCAATTAATATACATTATTCTTTTCAATAATTTTGTCTTGCGTTCGTAAAATTGAAACCATTAATTTGCTTTTAGAAATAAGAAAAAAACTATTTCCTTTAAACCTACTAAACAATGTGTATTTCTTGAACCTTTGCGCTGGATTTAAATTCATTTCTGTAATACTATCATATAATATTTGATTTAAAATCTAACATAAACATGGTAGTAAAATGGTACATTAAATTGTGCAAAAGAATTACGTCCAAGGATTAAATCAGTTCAGCCAAAATAATTAGAACTATAATGAGCCCATAAATCGGCTTTTTTTTGGGGGGGGGGGCGTAATTGTGACCTTTGGCCTAGGGCGTCAAAAAGTGTTAATCCGGGCCTGGATGGATTATTCAAGGATTGATATCTTTCAGTCATTTCAAGTGCGTCTTCTAGGCTAAAATGAATATAAAATAAAAAGTAGGCTGCCTTTGTTAAAATATTTTTTTTATTAGATGGGAAATGTAGGCTAATTTGTAGGATAATATTGACAAAAATTGCCATCAAGTAATAACTGGCCTTGAGTACTTTACTTGTAAACTTTGATTGTGTTTGAAAGTAATCTTGTGATAATTAAATTATTGAAAATACAAGGACCACTTTTTAAGTTACAACCAGTTGCTCCATCTGTGATGATATTAATTGGCTGTGCCCACATGCGACTTGCGCCTTTCTGGGATCACTCAGTTCATACTGAGATAGAAAAAACAATAAATTCCATCACTCACTGAGGAACCCTTTCAAGACTAACATCGCACAAAACTAAAATGTGCCAAGTTGTACAACTACAGGGTTTTTTTTCTCTTGAGAGGGTCCCTTAGATTGGCAGAGCTATGATCTCTTTAATTGGTACTAAGACATTGTCTATACAACTCCTCACTTCAAGTAATTAATTTCGTCCCACAAATGCTTAAAATTGGTTGTTTTTATCTTGGAATAAACTCAATGGCATGAGGCTTTTACACATTTCACAAGGCACAATCCTCCTATAGAAGGATTTTATATTTTTGCCATTTTAGATTGCCACTGTATAAAATGTGAGGTTGTACAATAGTGTGAAACTATCTTATTATTACACTGAAGTTACAGCTGTATGATGGTGCTAGGGTGACTCAGTGCCTACCATAAAAAGTTTTTAGTTTAAAAATTACTGTCTTGTATTTGTTTTATACTAGTATATGTGTTGCTCAAAATTGAGCAATCTAATTTAATACAATACAAACAGGGCCCATTTTTTAAATAGGCCGAGTAGGCCACGGCCTTGGGCAGAACCTTTTTGGGGAGCGGCAAATTTTGTAAATATATATATACTTTTATTATTCTTTATTAACTAAAATCAAATAAATTTAAAATAATGTAACGGCATTTGTAAAATAATTTGCACTTTTCTAAACATTGCAGAAGGTCTTTTTAACAGAACTTGTAGTTATATGTTGAATGAATTAATTAGATCCCTATTTGTTTACTCGTCTCAGCAACCCATGAAGGGAAGCGGCAGACAAGCCACCTCCACATCGTCCATCACCCAAACGGCTGTAAGGTGCGAGGTACCGGAGGGGGGGGGGGGGGGTTCTTGATAGTGTGACAGGATTGATATTTTTGACATTTAAAGTCGCTTGCCTTACGATTTGCGCCTTGAATATTTAGTTTGGTGTGGTAATGTCAGTTGTCGTTTGTTGGTGTTTCTTCTTGAAACAATCTGATGATTTACGCTTCTTGAGGAGGTAAGTGTTATGATTGTGACATTTACACAACAACAACATCAAAAGTACAGTATTATATAGTATTAAAAGACTGAATATGGGATGGTTAGAGGCAAAAACCTTATAGAAATATATAAAAATTATATTGATGAAGATTTTGTCGATATAAGTGGTCTCATTTCCAAGCATATGCTTGTCTACAGTGGAAAAATTTGAAGACTGCTCTTTAATAGGCGTGTCTAATTAAGTGAGTTTTCATTCTCTTCAGGATGTATAACCTAACTTGGACATCTTATTAAGAATTAGTATATTAGATTTGCTGAATAATCTTTTAGCCTAAAATCTAAAGTTTGTGTAATCATTTTAATCTATATACTTATTTAATACGCAAAGGGGTTTTGTGTAGAGAACTCAAGAACTCCTCCTACAATTCTCAACCGATTTTAAAATTTTTGGTGTCTTTGGAAAGGGCTTGGTCTGTGGTTGTTTCCGCCAAAAATTTATGAGAATCGGACTTAAAATAATTGAGCTATTTACAAATTAAATTTTAAATGTTCCCATTAGAATAACATTGATATATATCTTATATATATTAATATATATATATATATATATATATATATATATATATATATATATATATATATTGAGAAGAGATATAAATAAGGGAATGGCTAATTTTCATGAAATAATGATTAACCGATAATTTTAACTGAATGGTAATGCAAATTCATTCATCAAGTACACAACGTTCTGTGGCGTGGCGTATGATATGTAGATAGGAATTTTTTTTAATTTAATTTTAAATAACATAAGAAGATAGATTTTGGACTGAATGAGCCAAAGTCATATGAGGCTGAGGTTTAGTTAGTAAATTTACTCTTTTCAGTAGATTTACTATCTAACCCTCAACCTTTTGCCTTTGGCTCATTCAGTCCAAAATCTTGATTGACATATGGATAGATCCTTTTTTAAACAATGATATGAAGTAAATTAAACTGAGAACTAAATTATTTAAACAAGGATAATTTTGGAAAATACAATGATTAAAGTAAAAAACTCCTACTATAATAAGAGTAATAATGAACTTAATTATTCCTAATACAATCTAATTGATCATAGCACCATACTCCTTTTTTTTTAGTACTGAAAAGCTGAAGGATTTGCAATGAGTGGATCTGTATTTAAGAACCAAAGTGCTGCTATCTATCGGGAACATGGTGAATCACAAAAAAAATTTTAAATTAAGTACAGTATAAAGAGTGAGCTTTTAAGGTTCTCACCTTTTTCCAAACCAAATTACTGGGGGGAATGGAACTTCACACATCCATATTTGGTCTTACGTACTTAAATACAAAAAAAAATTTTTTTTAATTACAAAAAAATTTATCTTCAATGTATCCATTTTATCTTCAATGGAGAAGGCCCTTGAGGAATCACCCTTTCTAACAGTATTTGCGGATATTGCTTATTTACAGTCGCTTTAAAATATTGCTTATTTGCAATATTTTCTGCTGAGGAAATTGCGATTCTTCATGTGTTGTACTACATAGAAAATTTATTTTTAATACTATCAGATTCTAAGAGTGTGTTATTGGCCCTTAAAAGCTGCAAGATTGATATGAATACTTCTCCTATTATTTCGCAAATTAGACTTAAATATGATCTTTAATCATCAGGTATTTCCATACAATTTGTTTGGATACCATCTCATTTTGGAATTCAAGGAAATGAAAAAGCTGATAATGTAGCTAAAAAATCTAAAAAAAAACCATACCAGTTAACAATCCAAATGAGATTGTATCCTTGTTGTACAAGTTGGTCTATATTATCATCGACATAATATAGACCAGGATTCCTACAATCCTAATTTTTATGACATTCTAAATTCTCTCAAAATTAAATCACTAAATCATTGGCAAGAAAATTGGATTACCCCTTCCTAGGTGAAAGGGAACAGATTGTTCTGTCTGAAGAATTCTGCTTTTTCGCGGCCTTGGTTTTCTTATTCTAACAACAGTAGAAGGTTTATTAAGACTTTCAACGGGATGAGAATTGGCCATTTATATACAAGAGTTCTCCTTTTTAGGGTTAAGTTGTTGAAGACCAAACTTGTGATTATGGACAATATTATGCCAGTTTAGATTAAAACTTTGAAATCCTGTGGGGCGTAGCCCTGGAGTCCGATGTGAATTGAAATGGGATTCTGCTCATCTACTGGACGGGCTGGGGGGGGAGGGGGCGGCAAGCATAATGCGGCCTAGGGGCGGCACTAAGCTAAAATGGGCCCTGAATACAAATGTTACTTTTAGCTCTAAATCAATGACATCTGACCAATCCAATATTGTGAATATCCGTTATCACCAAAAACTACACGTATTCACAGCAGATTATTAACAGATGTTTGAAATGCTTTATTGAATCACAACGTCCTTTTAATGGGAAATTTCGATTTTTCAATGGTGGATAGCGCCTTTATTTTCAGTCCAATTTTCATCAATTTTTGGTGGAAACAACTACAGACCGAGCACTATCCAACGACACCAAAAACTTAATGCAGTTGAAAATTGTAGGAGGAGTTCTCTACACAAAAAAACCCCTTAGCATATTAAATAAGTATAGATTTTAAAAGGAGGGGAAAAACAATAACAGACAATTTTAGATTACAAAAATTTCAATATATTTCATGCCCATAGCAATTTAACAGATATTAATAATTACAATAATTTCAAAATCCTGCAACATAACAGCTAAATAACTCGTCGTAAGCAATACAATTTTTCCACCACCTATGCAATTGCCTCTATAAGCACTGTGTAATTTTAGTATATCAAGAATGAAACAAATACTTTTGTTTCCAAAAAGATGACAAGTTGTTACACAGCGGAATGCATCTTCCTATACCTTACTGAGGTGGACTCTGAAAAAGGGGGTTTAACAAGGATTTCCTACGTTATTACACACAGAACTTCTCTCAAGTCTACAAACTGAAGAATCATGTTTGCAGGGAAGCTATTTAACAAATTGAAAAAGGTAATACTTATTTGAGAATTTAGACAATATCAATAGGTCGTTGTATAATATTATCAGGAATGAATTAATATAGGCCCATCTTCACAATCGTCTGTTGGACAACAATTTGATGGTTGTTTGGAGATGATTTCTGGGAATTATAACGTCATCCTCAACAACTACTACGACTTGAGATCTCCTGCAACCTTTAAAGTGTTGCCTTACGGACCAACACTGAAGATTAGGTGACTTCGGCACACAGAGATTGCAATCCTCGTTGAGGAAAGAACCAACATAAATAATTTATAGTAAAATTGCTGTCTTAGAGCACAATAAATTTTAACTATCACATAAGCTTTGTGCTTGATAAAAATAATAGCCTTTTAGTCTGTATAGCTTTCAAAATAATATTTTATAAAGCCATTTATAGTGTTATTAAAGCAATGCAAGAAGCAGTCTCAGGGCGACATTTTTAATAGCACTGCTATTTACCTGGAAAACATAGTAATCTCATATGTAACATACAAGAAAGGTAAAAAAAATTTAAATAGATTATAAGTTTATATATCTATGTAGACTTGTAAATACTTTTCAAGAAGCAAATAGAGTGATTTTTTGTATAGATCTTTTTCAATACATCTCTGGAATTTTTAAATGAAAAATGGGACCATCAGATGATGGTTGCCTGTGACATTGATGAGCAGGAGATACAAATTTGTTGCACTGTCAAGACAAACAGTGCCAATACAGAAGAATAGAAAAACAGACTGATACAAACTTTTCAACAGTCCTCATAGCTTTAATAATTGCATTGTATCCCATAAATTTCACTTACAAACCCTTGAAATACTGGTATAATACATACTACAGAGCATATAATATATCATACAAACCGAGATAAGTAAAAGGGCTTTAATTAAAATCTTCATCAAATGATACAAGATAAAACTTTATAACAAAAATAAATGCATTGAGCACATCTAAAATTCATTTTCTTACTCACATCTAAACTGTTATTGTATAATATATACTAGTTTCAGCGAACATTGCACAAAATGTTATGCTTGCAACATAAATAAACAGATTCACAACATAACACAAAAAGCTTAATGTACAATGACATTCTTCGGGGGGTTTCTCTAGTTTTTACATTTATGAAGAACACATACTATATTATTTAACATTTGATGCATAAAAATCGTTTTATTCTTTTCAATCCCTTTGCAATGGAATGTTAAATTTCTCTGACACATTTTTGAAAATACAGCAATAGTCAATACAAATTATCATAAATTTACAGTGTGTCAGTTTTTAACTGACTGTTATTGTGCAAGAAAGTGGGTGGCTGGAGTTTGTCATATTGTGTGGTGGTCCAGTAACTTTTGACAACAAGCAAACATCAAAATATTAGTAAGCCTGTAAATTATTTATTTTTAATGTGTTATTTTTTGCTAAATAAAAGGAGTCATTAGGCTCAGAATTACTCACTTACTTAAATTACACACGACTGAATTTGAATGAACACAAACTTGCAAGTTTATGTTTGAATCTAGATTAGACCGTTAATAAGCCGAAACGCTAAAATAACAAAACTGTGAGTTCCTCAACATCTTCTATGTGTCATGAGTGTTGGGCTGTTCATTGCAGACTCACAACTCGAAGAAAACTTACGATATGTAAATATGTTCTGTTATCATTTTAACAACAAACAGTAAAAGTAGGCAAGGCCTAACTAAAAGTGATCAATATGCTTCACAGACTACTAAAAACTTTTAAGTCACATCATTAGACAATTAAATTAAATGATTTGGAAGATTACGGTCGGTGTCAAAGTAGCTTTATTATGATTTTATTATGTTGGGCCTCAATAGGATTTTTACCACCAATATGTAGGCTATATTTAAATATTTGGTCATGTACAGATATGATTAAGTTTAAGATATTTTCTCAACTGTAGTAAAAAAAAATATACTATCAAGGGTTATTAAATATACCTTGAGCCATAAGCAGAGAACAAGAACAAAATTATTGATTTGCAAAAACGTCAATTTCTGTTTTGGAATAATTTTAATAGTAGGAGGTTCCAATGTTCTACAACTTCCTCATTGGTATACTTGTAGCTTTTATTTCGCTTATTATAAAATGTATACTATACATAATAGTTTGCATAAGGATTATTTATAAACAACAAAACTTTTTTGTAAAGATGATTGCTGAATATTCTCATCATTCCTTCCAGGGTAAGACTCTACGCAGCTCTCAAGTCCATGTTCCAGTTCTGAAAAATAAAAATAAATTAATGAAATTAATTATTTGAGCAAATTTCACCTATAGAGAATAAGGCAGTATTTCCATGATTTGTGGGTTCAATACGTAACGGTAGTAGTAATGTTATGACCCAAGTCCAAGACCATGTTACTTCCCATATTGAGGTCCTCAAAGGCAAAAAACACTGTCCGTTTTAATATATAGATGCATACATTAATAGGGTATTTCGTTCACCTATTATAACGTAAATTAGAGTGTAAGGAAAAAATTTATTACCGGTACAAGACTTTTTGGAGACTCTTTCCTAAGACATCGCTCAAGTCGATATGTGAGGTGGCCTTAAATACAATTACCGGTACAAGACTTTTTGGAGACTCTTTCCTAAGACATCGCTCAAGTCGATATGTGAGGTGGCCTTAAATACAATTACCGGTACAAGACTTTTTGGAGACTCTTTCCTAAGACATCGCTCAAGTCGATATGTGAGGTGGCCTTAAATACAATTACCGGTACAAGACTTTTTGGAGACTCTTTCCTAAGACATCGCTCAAGTCGATATGTGAGGTGGCCTTAAATACAATTACCGGTACAAGACTTTTTGGAGACTCTTTCCTAAGACATCGCTCAAGTCGATATGTGAGGTGGCCTTAAATACAATTACCGGTACAAGACTTTTTGGAGACTCTTTCCTAAGACATCGCTCAAGTCGATATGTGAGGTGGCCTTAAATACAATTACCGGTACAAGACTTTTTGGAGACTCTTTCCTAAGACATCGCTCAAGTCGATATGTGAGGTGGCCTTAAATACAATTACCGGTACAAGACTTTTTGGAGACTCTTTCCTAAGACATCGCTCAAGTCGATATGTGAGGTGGCCTTAAATACAATTACCGGTACAAGACTTTTTGGAGACTCTTTCCTAAGACATCGCTCAAGTCGATATGTGAGGTGGCCTTAAATACAATTACCGGTACAAGACTTTTTGGAGACTCTTTCCTAAGACATCGCTCAAGTCGATATGTGAGGTGGCCTTAAATACAATTACCGGTACAAGACTTTTTGGAGACTCTTTCCTAAGACATCGCTCAAGTCGATATGTGAGGTGGCCTTAAATACAATTACCGGTACAAGACTTTTTGGAGACTCTTTCCTAAGACATCGCTCAAGTCGATATGTGAGGTGGCCTTAAATACAATTACCGGTACAAGACTTTTTGGAGACTCTTTCCTAAGACATCGCTCAAGTCGATATGTGAGGTGGCCTTAAATACAATTACCGGTACAAGACTTTTTGGAGACTCTTTCCTAAGACATCGCTCAAGTCGATATGTGAGGTGGCCTTAAATACAATTACCGGTACAGTACTTAGTTTGATATTTTAAATTAATCACATATGAAAAATGCATAAAACTGTCTGGCGTACAAAACCCCCCAAAACTACCCCTTCCAGTGGATTGATATATCTGGTTTACAAACTCATCCAAATAAAGGTAGGATTACAAATCTCTACCAAATTTTGTCTCGATCAGACCGTTTTTACGAGAGTTATCACATACATACATATGATAAATAAATAAATATATATATACACAAGGGCTATTCAGAAAGTAAGGAACGTTTCTGTCTTGCAACGCTAGGCGCATGTGTATCGCCTAAATTTGGGTATGAGAGCACTCGGGGCCCCAGTGGCTATCCAGCCGTGACACTAGGAGCATCGTCTCGTCGCGCTGTCAATTTTCTTTATATTTAAATTCAAAATGGCCAGTCCTATACAAAGTCCCGCCAGTTGCGAATTGTGATCGGTAAGACAGGGTTTGTTGGCAAAAATCTTAAAACCGATACAGATTTATCGACAAGTGTGCGAAGTGTATGAGAAAAACGTCATGAATGAAAGTTCTGTGCGTAAGTGGTGTATTCAGTTTAGAAATGGCCGAACCAATGTTCATGATGAGCAGAAGAGTTTACACCATGAATTGTGACTGACGAACTGGTCACTAAAGTTGATGAGAAGATCAGTGAAAAACGCCGCTTCACTATAACAGAGCTTTCATTATCTTCTCCTCGAAAGTTTCACGGACTTTGCTGTTTGAAATTGTTACAGATTTTGAACAGGTTGTTACTAATTTTGAATAGCCTATTGAAATGTGGCAGATTTCTACGAAGAGGGAATCGCAAAGCTTGTTCACCGGTACAAAAAATACCTTAATCTCATGGGGACTATGTAGAATAGTAGTATTTAAGTTGGTCTTCAAACTGTATACAATAAAATTTGTTTCTTGTACTTGGTTATTTTTATATTCCAAAACGTTCCTTACTTTCTGAATAGCCCTTGTATATACATATCACTATATCACTATCTTGAGACAAGGACCTTACATAGTGGGCATTTTAACCTGAATATGAATGAGAGATGAGTGTAGGATGATTGTGGCACGATCTTGTAGTCTTCTTACTGACTAAGGCCGGCCTTTTCCTTAGACAGGACTGTTAATTAATAGCCCAACAGCCAATAGTGTCTAGGGACCTACAGTTTAACATGGGATCCGAATCACAATTTCAACCTCACATATATGAATTGGTCTAATTATGAGTACTAGTATACGTGTTGCTCGAAATCGAGCTGTTTATTTTAATACAATAGAAATGTTACTGTTAGCTCTAAATGAATGACATCCAAATAATCCAATATTGAATAACTTTAATCACCCAAACTACACATAATTACAGCTGATTATTAACAGATGTTTAAAATGCTTTATTCAATCCCAATGTTATTTAAATGGGAAGTTTTGATATTTCAATGGTGGATAGCGCCTTTCTTATCAGTCCGATTCTCATCAGTTTTTGGCGGAAACAACTACAGACACCCCTATCCAACGACACCAAAAACTTGAAAATCGGTTGAAAATTGTAGGAGGAGTTCTCAGGACAAAAAAACCCTTAGCGTATTAATAAATAAGTATAGATTACTGTTTGAGTTTACCAAGCAAATGCTTGGCCCTCAGGTACTAAACATTAATATGACAAATGTAGGAGATCAGCTGGTCAGCTGATTTTGTCCAAAAACCTATTTCTATCTTCCTCCCTCTGATAAAAAATTTATTTTCTATTAAAACACCATGTAATTTTGTACATAGGGATTCCCCCATTAGGGATTTAGCCCAAGTATTATTTTCTCATAATTTAATGAAGGTAATATACCAAATTTTGTTGAGAAATCTATACATATTTAATGTGCCAAGGGTTTTTTGTGTAGAGAACTCCTACTAAAATTTTCAACCGATTTACAAGTTTTGGTGAAGTTGGATAAGGCTTGGTCTGTAGTTTACCCCAAAAACTTATGAGAATCAGACTGAAAATAAAGGTGTTAACCACCATTGAAATCTCAAAATTTCATACTAAAATTACATTGGGATTAAATAAAGCATTTTAAACATCTGTTAATGTTTAGCTGTCGTGTAGTTTTTGGTGATTACCGATATTCACAATATTGGATTGCATTGGTCGGATGTCATTGATTTAGAAATAAAAGTAACATTTATGTTAAAATAAACTAGAGATCGCCTCCTGATCAAAATTCGATCAAAATTTTGGTTGATTTGGACCCAAGAAGCTTAAAAACATTTTAGAACTAAAACATCTGTTCTTCCTAATTTTCTAGCAGTTGTTTTTACAACAGCTGTCTAATGATTCATTCAATTCTCCTTTCTCCATAAGATTAACATTGTAACTTTGAAAGCCTGTGGGGCGTAGCTCTAGAGTCCGATGTGAATTAGAATGTGATTCTGCTCATCTACAGCAAAATACCTTTCTAACGGTATGCGCGGATTTATCCTACGATGCACACGAGCTGAGAAAAAAGGAGGAAATGAAACATGCTTGCGTATTAATATATAGATGGTCTTCATGGAAGAACTAGTATTCATTAGTGCGGGCGTTAATCCTCATCAGAGAATACCGCATCCACAAGCCATCGCTTATAACTATCCACAATTCATGACCTCCAAGTAGCTGGATTACAGGACGACGCCACCGTCCCAGAAAAATTCAAACTTCCACCGCCATTATCTCCCAAACCGTTAAGATTACGGGTACACATTAAATCGTAAAAGTAGTCTTAAAATTAAATCAAGAATCCAAAAATACCATAAAAATGGGGGTTTGAATTTAAAATTAATGACTTTCAGTCTGGATAGGTTACTTCTGGTAGACCCGATAAATTACAATTAATTATCATCAATGGATAGAGCGCAACTGGTTTACCTATAATGGCACAATTCGTTATTGCAAAAAATTAATGAAGTGTAGATTTTGAAAGGGTTGTACGGGTGGTCTGGGACAACCGGTATATACCGTATATTATTTTTAATGACTAGGCCTATTATTTTTGTTCTCTGTTCACCTCAAAACGTAAAAGCATTGACTATGTACACTAACGTGAATAGACCTCTCATCCAATGCATTTAGTTTGAGGCAAAAATTTGGAAGTTTGTGTACGCTACGCCAGAGTCGCTGCCATCAATGTTGTTATTATTCAGCTGAATTTACAGTATGGCAAAAACACTTTACCAAAACATAAACATAACTTTCAGTTATGAAATGTTTCATCCTTGTGGTTGAGAAGAGTGGTAATACTGATTTATTTATCATATGTTACGTGTACTTCCATGTACGCCGCACGAGATTGCACCACCGTCAATAGGTTTCACACACGCCTTGCTATGAGAAGTCTACTCACGTTAGTGTACATAGTCGGTAAAACTAACATGGTCCCAGGCTTAGGTCTTACCATGAGACCTGACCTACAGTAACAGCTTATTCCCCAAGGCTATTAAATAAGAAACAGAAGAGGTTGTCTCATTCCCATAAGGCCTATGTAGACAGTAACAGCTGGAACCGTTACGTCACCGGCCGACCCTGTCCACCCTAGCGATACTAGTGAGATAAAATGGAACTAATCAGCAGGAACTAAAATTGCTATAGACGCGCGATTCTATCGGGGACCACAGATTTAATAATAATGCCATATTTTATCCGTCGCATTTCATTATATCTTTAAATTATGATTTTAAAAAGGTTTTAAATCATATTTTCAAGATTGTTTACTTTGATTACCGTACAATTTATTTCAGATTCTTCAAACTTACACGAGTTTACATGGGTGAATTTAGGTCTTAGTCTTAGTCTGATTAGTATCTGGACGGGGCCAATCTGGAGGTGCGAGGTCGCCAAAATATTTGCAGGGAAAAACTACTCATCATTAAATCCTAATATAAATGTTACATTTTAAGGTTTAAAAGCTAGATTATTTCATCCAACAATAATCATTTCCTTAGTTTATTACAACTCATTGCAGTAGGCCTAGATAAAAAGCATCATCCAAAACATCTAGGAGTTCGGTGCACTTATGGTTATCTCAGGCAATTTTTGAACAATATTTGTTTGTCTCAATGAATTTCATAGGTATTTTAATTAAAAATTAATTAAAAATTTCACAACATTAATTGATGTTTGTTGCAAAAATCAGGTCGTTATGGAGATATTGGGTATGGATTTCTTGGTTATTATACATTGTGTCATTTGTGTGAAGATAGTTTACCAGAATGAAATAAAATATGCATGAAATAAGATACACTATGCCGGCAGTGGCGTGATTTATTTTTGGGTCTCCCTGCACATTTATTTTTTAGCCCTTTGTACCACTTACAATCGTAACGCTTTAATTTATTGCAGTAAAACTCCACAAAGACGACTCAATGTAGACTAGTCGAGTTTGAAGTTTTGCGGAGCTTACACTAATCTGCCGTATACTCGATCAGACCGTGAAACATGGGTTCAAAGGAAGGTCGGATCGCAGGAAGGCGATCGCTACAGTACCGATTAAGCATCGTTAAATGGCCTAAAACTCGGACCTAAGATTGTATAATATCTTCTGTCCAAAACTGTGATACCGCGGTAATGAAAAAAAGCGGCCGCAGTAGCACGTTATCGTGTTTAATGACCTTCATTACAGTGGACTATCGGGACGCAAAAACCGAATAAAATATAAAATTAAATTCAATAATCTTAATAATAACAATTTAAGACCTGTTCTTCTTTTAGGATTTGTAATAATTAAAACAGCCTACACATTTAACACAGCAAAGTTTGGATATTAATTTTAATAAATTTAATCTGTATTACTTTCTTGATCATTATAACCTAACCACAATACTAACAGTAAACAAGGGAAACAAAAACAAAGAAAATGTAAACAAAGAAAGTTTACATATAATTTAAAACAGCCAGCTGATGGGTCGGCCGATGACGTATCACAAATGTGTTGAATTTGTGAATGAGACAACCTCCCCATATTCTATTATCCTTGCTTATTCCCTATGGGAAATTCGCTAAAACAAAATTAAAAAAATATCAAGACAGACCTGAAAAAGTAGGACAAATTTTCTAAAAGGACAATTCCTACTTTCCTACTAAAAAGTGGGAATCGTAGGATGACAAGGCTACCTGTAATGATGAATTTCAGGATATTATTTTTGAGAATCACAAGGCCTAGTTTGAGGTTAGGATTTTTTTTTTAATGGGGACAAACCAGCCTCAAAATTAATTTTTTTCTTTAAACAACTTAAGCTACATATTATTCTTATTTCTCTTCTTATGGTAATCTTTTGTTTCGGGAGGAAGATACGTGTTAATAACACTTTAAACTATTAATAACTAACTATACAGTTGCTATGTATGGTAGTCTATATTTTTTACATCCACTAGCTTACCTAGCTTTTTTACTGGTCCTCATCTCCAAGTTCTACCTTGACTTTGGAAAAGTCAAATTCTTCTCCAGTTCCTCTCTTGTATATATCAAGCACATCGAGGCAAGTGGTTTCAAAGTGAGTTGTCGCATCATAGGATTTTGAAATTAAAATCTGACTTTCTTTTCCATCATCTGTGGGTTCAAGATAATCAGACACAGTGACAAACTTTTGTTTGATAGGGCCAAGCAAATCTAAGCCTGGTTTAATTTCAGCTTCGGGGTTTTCTGTTTCTACTGTTGTTGAAACCATTGCGACGAACCATCCTTTGGCGGCAACTTGGTGGGTGTGACTCACTAAGGAAACGTAAATGTCAGATTTTCTGTTGACTTGTTTCTGAGGGATGATTATTTGAGTAGATAGGGCATCCCTTGTGTTAGGGATGGGATGATCCATCAGGCAAATACAACGGATGACTTGACCAGTTTTTTTGGCCTTTGTGGGCACATAAGATGGGTCGCAGTAGACTTGCTTACATTTTGCAATTTCTTCCCCAGATCTTATACCAACAGCTTTGCCATTTTCAATAACGATTTCATCAACTGGCTTATCAAGCATGTAGGTACCCCCATATATCGCACTAAGGCGAGCGAAGCCTTGTGGTAGCTCACCCAGACCATACATAGGGTAAAGGTAAGGAGATTTGCCATAGCGTGCAAGTGAGTCACTGTAGAGTTTTATTCGGCGGATTGTTTGGGCAGCAGGGTAGTTCAAGTAGTCATCATCAAGATATAAGGCTAAGGCATGGCCCGTGAAGTCCTGGGTGTTCCTGTCTAGCCCAAATTTTTCATACAGCTGTTGAGTGGAACAAGTGTTGGGATCTAGATCCTTCCAAGTCTTAGGATCGTCTAATTTGACATCTTGGACATAGATGAGAAAGTTTCTAAACCTTCTTTTCTCAAACATACCCATCAGGTCTGATGCCAGAGCTTCTTTCTGGTCCACAGGGACTTTGGAAATCTTGCCTTGTTTGTACACATAGCTTCCTTCAACAGATTTGAACTCAAGGTATCTAGTAACCCCTGTATGGATGAGCAGCTTTACTAACAAACCATTTGCCATAAGAAATTTTGGAATTAGGTCTACATTCCAATCTCTACCCCTTCCATACGTTTCATCCGGCGAGGGTGCACCATAACGTGCAAATAACTCTTCCAAAGGTGTGATGGAAGCTGATTCGCCACCATAGTACTTATTTCTGTCAATATGCAAAACTTTCTTACCAGATACAGAGAGCATACCACTTAGAATACATTCTTTTAAGCCAGTTCCAAGCACTATCGCGTCGTATTCTTCATCCATATTGTCTGGAACTCACTTTATAACAAAAATTAACTACTAAATTGATTACACGTAAGGTGTCAGTCTCCCAAAACGCCAAACGTAGGACGACAATTTCTTGCTGATGTCTTGACAACCCAACAACGCGAAATTTCCTTCAAAACATCCAAAATATAAGGCCAAAGTCGTTGAATAGGGATATTATGAGCGTGATTAGGTTGGTAGTCCTGCTTAGGTTTGATGCATGCACGATGCAGCCATCCCAGCTTCTTCTAGACTTAGACTTCTAGATAATAAGAGATGACCAGATGACGTATAGATCAGGTTAACCATCGAAATAGAGATTAAAATCATAATATGTCTGAAAGTGTTATATGAAATGATTGTTTTTTCATATGAAGCATTGATTTACCGGTTACAAAGGGATGAATGTAGTTTCGTGTACTGTATACATAATAATAAATTTTATTCCGTTGACAAAAATTTACAAAGTATAGGAATTTACATTTTATGAAGAATTTACATTAAAAGACTATTTATCTGTTTCACAATTTAAAAATTCACAATTCCGGATTTTTCACCAAGATCTTTGTTAATTTATTTAGTACAGTACTCTAATAACTTTTTCAAGTCTTTTCAATTATTTTTCATTGTTTTTCTTCTTTCTTCCTTCCTCTTTCTTCCTTCTTCTTTCTTCATTCTTCTTTCTTCATCTCTAAAATTTTTCACATTTTTTTTTCTTATCCCTTTCTTGTTTGGTTTTTAATTCTACACTCTTCCTTCCTTGAACTTTCTCCTTTCTCTTATTATGAACTTTTATTCCTTTGACTATTTTTTTGTGTCTCCACGCCTGTTTTGACGGAGAACGTTCCCAACACCGGTCTTGTTACCTACTATCTAACATTGACCAGTTGTTAGAAAATCTAGTTTATTAATAGCCCAAAGACAAATGGCAGCTGTGCCCGGAATCGCCGGAATCGAACCTTTAAAAAGCTATTAACTTTTATAAGGATCGAACCATCAGTAACCTGTGGATTCAAAGGCGAGCAATACTCAGCTTCTCTTGTAAATCGCAACGACCATATCAGTCACTCTTTGGGGAAGGGTGTTGAAAAGCGAAGTAGTGGCCCTAGAGTTGCTCTTCAAGGTGCGAGTGAGAATATTAAAGGGCGGTATATCAAGATCACCAGCCCTAATGTGATGCTGTGATGCTTGTTCCTCCGCTCGAAATTTCCAATATTTTCCTTGAAGAGTACCAGGCTGTTCAGTACATATTGACTAAATAATGACAGCACACTAAGTTCTCTGAAAATGTGGCCACAAGTGCTTATTTCGATCAGGACGTTATTATTCGTAAGGCATTTTTTAAGCACATCATGGGCCGCTGGCGAATGTCCCAACGGTACCAAAGCCTTATACAGATGAGTCGAATACAGGTATTAGGAGCGTCCTGAGTTACTTCATATAGATCCCCAATATCTATTTTGATGTGGTTTTCGCTGGGTTTGTTCAGTCTTTCTTCTACAAATTTTCTATATCGGGGTCAATCGGCCTTTTTTAAATGCCTCTTCTCTCTCCAGTATAGTATATGGATTGGTATAACCAGTGACCCTGTTTGTTTGAAGGCTACTCATCGTGTCTAGTTCAATATTAATTGGGAAATGATTACTGCCACATGAGTCGGTTGTCACACCGACCATGAGTTAACAAGACTGTGGGCTTTGGGACTAACAAACGTTAAATGTATCGCTGTTGATCTTCGAAAAGGAGTTGCTATATAGTAGTATGAGACGAATAATTTAATAACAAAATCGTAGAGTCAATGAGGCAGTTACCTAACTTTCTGCTAACTAACTTTCTCTTGACCATGTGTTGATATTTCCCCACGTAAGATGGTGTGCATTACAATCTCCACATATTATCGAAAAACCATTTGGAGCACTGTTTTGGAAGATACCCTCCCATACCGTCTGACCGATTTCTCTGTTTTTGCAATAGTACCAGGGGGACCGAGCTTAAGCTCGGTAAAATATTTACTTTCGTTCTCTCGCAAAGCTCGTTCGCTCCGCTCACTCGCCCTCTTCATTTTTAAGACGAGCTCGTTCGCTTCGCTCACTCGCCAGGCCGAAGGGTGCTGCACATTGGTATGATTTTCCTAAAACCACAGGTTAAAAATGTAACACATTGGTTTATTTTATATACAGTTATCAGCTGATTTTTTTTCCAATTTAAAAATCTCCATAAGCATAACATGGGATCTTTGAAGGGCTCTAGCGCGAAAACCAGATTTTTCCCAGCTATGGGACCAGCTCCAATCGATTTCTGGTGGCCAAAACCCCCTTATTCAATCAAAAAATCAAAAATCCATGGAGCGAAAAAAAACTTTCCCCGGACAAACGGAGCTTGTTTTAGAGTATAGTACCAGGGGGACCGAGCTTAAGCTCGGTAAAATTATTACTTTGTTCTCACAAAGCTCGTTCGCTTCGCTCACTCGCCCTCTTCCATTTTGAAGACGAGCTCGTTTGCTTCGCTCACTCGCCAAGCCGACGGGTCCTCCACTTTGGTATAATTGTCTTAAACTACCGGTTAAAGATGTAACACATTGGTTTATATCTACAGTTATCAGCTGATTTTTGTTCATTTAATAAAATCTCCATAAGGATAACATGGAAACTTTGAAGTGCTCTAGTTCGAAAACCGGGTTTTTCCCAGCTATGGGACCAGCTCCAATCGATTTCTGGTGGCCAAAACCCCCATATTCAATCAAAAAATAAAAAATCCTTGGAGCGAAAAAAAACTTCGCCCGGACAAACGGAGCTTGTTTTAGAGTATAAGATAAGATATATAAAATAATAATTAATAATAGCTAGGGATGAGTTGCTGTTTTGAATTTCTATTTCTATTGATAAACCTTCAAAAAATTGTTAAATATTGGTTCTATTTTATTCCATTTCAGGTTATTTTGAATGAAAAAAGCAACTTCTCCATATCCATCGGCGTTATCTCCCCTAACTATAGAATAATTGTGTAGCTTGAATATTCTTAAACCAAGTCTCTGGAATGGCAGCGACATGTATTTTACTTTTCCTTAAATAATAGCAAAACTCAGGCCATTTTGCGGCTGGAGATTGAGCATTATTCCACTGAATTATTCTCAATTCATTAATCATAATAAAATGGAGAAGTAAAAATAGAGTATTAGTTAAGTAAGAGTAGAAATAGGGTATAAGAAACACTCTTACCTGCTACTTCCAAGGATTCTACCAGAAACATACATAATTTCTAACAGCATATGTCAAACATTCATATTAATTCCTGTTAGGTGTGCTCAAGTCTTCAATAATATTCACTTTTTTATTAGCATGATACACGCGTTGTTTGTGATCAGAAACTAAAAACGAAAGTCTACAAGTCTAAAAAAATATATTTAATCTTATACTTGAAAGAATACAGACGGTATAAATATATGAAAATATATCAATACAATATGAAGAAGATATATCATGAGGTAAGGAAATAAGGTATATATATGAAGGAGATGAGGTAAGGTAAGTATATGAATCATGTTATTTTATTTGGACATAGCTGCCAACTTGAATGATCTGCATGCCTAGTAACTAAATATTTATTTCACGCATTCATCATGCATGTAATGGTTTTGTATCTGTCATCTTGAATGAATTGCATTTATACATTGCCATGTAAAAATGGTGTTCACCGTATGTATAAAATAAAGAAAATAAAGAAAAATATAGAGAATGGCAATCGATTTCGACTGGCCACACCGATCATCATATCAGGCCCAAAGAGAGAATTTAACAGCAAACCGAAACCTTCTTGGGCCTGATGATGATCGGTGTGTCCGGTAAATCGATTGCCTTTTACATATATAGAAGTTCATGATGATGAGACAAGCTTTCAGGAAGTTACAACACGTAAGTAAAAATCTATTAAAAGGAACTTATCTCTGCTCCAAAATGATCATTCTTATGACAAACCACACAATTCGTTCATGACAAATTTAAAGGGAAACTTATAACGTTATCTCTCCTCCAAACAAGAAGGAAAAGATGGAATCTTTTGAGAAAGTGAATCTTTATGATGTTTTTAGTAAAGGACCATTTTAAGTTGTTACAATGACAAAATGACAGGAAAGATTAAATGCATTTAAAGTGGGAAAGATCATCAACCAACATTATTCAGACATTCGATCAATTTCTAGAATAGGTAGAAAATTTTCAGTTGACTGCAAAACCTACCTGGCGGCTAACAGTTAGTTTAAGCTCACCTCAACTTATAAAGACTATAAAGTTTTTATACCTGATAACAGGGTTTCTTTGTGTGAGTTTAATAAATATTGATCCGGAAATTTCTACTAAGGAAGTCGTTACCGAGAGTAAGTGCGTGTGACTCTACTTCGATTCGAGAGGCGTTTAGGATAGCTAAATTGGTGGATAAAATATTTGTCAATATTTTTTTTAATGAAAAGTGATATTCCATGGTATTGCCAAGAGAAATCAAGTTTAACTATCGCATTGTTCGAGTGAAGTCATACGAATTTGTGAAGAATTGAATTTGATTACAATCTGAGCATTGGTTTTTTTTCACAGCTGACTACAATATTGGCTACACACAAACAATTATTTTGTGAGTGATTATTTAAAAATTTTTGAAATATTTTTTATTACTAAGTTAAATCTATCTAATAACATAATAGTATAGTTCTATTTTATTGAATTCTATCTAGTATCTTTAAATTTCACAATATTTTTGTAGTTTCTAGAAAAAAAAACTGTATATAACCTCAAATGAACGTAAACAAAAGGAAATGAAAACTAGGCAGAACTGTAATTTCTCACCCATTATTAGGACAAGGCTCCAAAAATCCAAAGATGATAAAAAACTAAAAAGTAAGAATAGTGAAATTGTGAGCCATTATCATTTGGATAAAATAAAAAATGTAAATAAGACAAACATAGAATCAAAACAAAAAGAAAACTCTAAAGTATTTTCTCAAAATAAAAGCACTTTGACTTCAGATTTGAGTAAAACACACTGTATTTTAACAAATAAAAGTACACAAACTGACGAATTATATTTAACTAGTGAGGTTTTAATCAGAAGAATTGAAGATTTAAATTATAAGAAAAATAGCTTGATGGAAAAAGTGTTAGAGTTGGAACTAAATCTCGAAAGTGCAAACTTTGAAATACAAAGATTAAGTAATCAAAACGTTATTGGTAAAAATGTAAATAATTCACATAGTGTCAGTAAATCTATTAATGCACCAAACAACTGTGCATCCATATTATCTATCATAGGAAATGACAAATTTGATGAAGAAATAATGGGCCATTTTGAAAACATTAAAAAGAAAATTGATCAGAATGTTGCCAAACCTAATGAAAATACCCCCTTGAAAGATGTTCCTTGGTCGATTGTGAATAAAAAATCAAACAAACCTATAAATAAAGTTAATTATGATCCAACACAATCCAAATATTGCTCTTTTATTTCTGATAATAAATATGACTTATTAAATGATGATGTATTAAATTCTGACCAGTCTCAGCAAACGCATCATGAGAAAGAAAGTGTGGTTGTCAATATGTATAAAAAAACAAATAACTACTGTATTTCAAATCTAAAGACTCAACAAGACAGGGGGTCACGAAAAGAAACAAAGCATTATAAGAAAGCGAAGGGTCATTTTCCACAGGAAATAAAAGAAACCAAAAAGATGGAATTAAGAGAACACAAATCCTGCAGCACATTCAAAGTAAGCAAATGTCCTCCCGTTACAGCGTCAAAGTTAAAAGACAACGAGACTTTCGAGGATTTCCTTGATAAACATATTGAATCGCTTATATCAAAGCAAACCAAAGTCGAGATGGAAAAGGTAAAAAAAGAAGAGTTTAGGTCAATGACCATTCTGCATCAAAATGTTGATAGAGTGTCCAATAAAATAGAGCGTTTAAACCATCTCCTACACATTATTTCACCAGACTTCTTGGTACTAACGGAGCATGGTCAACATCCTGACATTATTTTTAATACTAGATTCATAGGGTATAACCTCATCTCTGTATTTGGTAGAGAGCAACACTTAAAAGGTGGTGTTGCTATTTATAAGAAAAATGACTTTCAAAGTGAAGTAACGGACTTGGAAATAAATTCATTCAGTATTCCATTAGTATGTGAAGTATGTGGTATTACTTTAAAACTCAGTCGTAAAAAACATATTAAAATCATTGGTGTGTATCGTCCTCCAAACAAGAACGAAGAGATAACAACTCAAGCACTTGAAGTAATACATAATGTCCTTGTTTCACTAAATTCAGACAGATTTGATTTCATTTTAGTGGGTGATATTAATATAGATAACCTTGTACCCTCTAAGGAAAGAAACTCTTTCAATGAACTACTTGCAGCCCACAACGCTAAAAGAATTCCTTTACCAGCAACTCGGATCACAAAAGATTCTCGAACTTCAATAGATGCTGTTTGTACAAATATAAATCTTGACAAATTTAAAGTAGATGTCATTAAAACAGGTATTTCAGACCATACTGGAAAACTTTGCAATATATCTATCCCTTTTCAGAAGGACTCATCAACTTTTAAATTAAAACGAAAAATTAATCTTGAGTCATTGGAAATCCTCAGACAGAATCTTGCAGTCACATCTTGGAACAGTGTTTTACAAAAATCCGATGTAAATGAAGCATATTGTAATTTCCACACTATATTTAAACTTAGTTTGGAACACTCTTGTCCGTTGAAGAGATTTAAAACACAAAGTATGAGTAGGAAGGTAAAATATGATGAAGAAGCTAAACGTTTAAAAAGAAGTTTCCTTGAAGCCAATGATCTATTTTGTCTCACTGGTAAAGAAGAAGATAAAAAAAGAACTGCACAACTAAAAAAATGTTATGACACTAAACTTAAATCTTTAAGGAGAGAATCAAATGCTAAAATTATAAGCAATGCCTCGTGCAAGAGCAAAACCATATGGAATATAATTAATGAAGAAAGGAAAACAAAAAAAGTAGACTCAAAATTTGATTACTTCTTACATAATGGCATGAAAATGGAACAACCTAATAATATTGCTGATACTTTTAATGAATATTTTTCATCAATAGCAGAAATCACACTAAATAAAAGTAAGAAAAATAGATATAAGATATCAAACCTTCCTAATAAATCAGTGGAAACTCCACTAAAACAATTTGAACCTCCCACATCTGAAGAAATAGCCGGAATCATAGACAGTCTCAAGCCCAAGACATCATCAGGTCTTGATGAAATATCAGGGAAAATCCTTAAGTATTGTAAAAAAGAAATGATCCCACCTATACTACACATTTGTACATTATCGGTTCAACAAGGGATTTTCCCCTCTGAACTTAAGGTAGCTAAGGTTGTCCCAATTATCAAAACTGGAAGCCAACATGAAATTGAAAACTATAGACCAGTTTCACTCATATCTACTATTTCCAAGGTAATAGAGAAGGTGGTACTTATTCGACTATTAGATCATGTAGTATCAAATAATCTGATGACGCCAAGACAGCATGGTTTCATAAATGGGAAATCAACTTTGACTGCCATTACTGATTTGTATGAGTATATTATTGATAGTACTGAGGATGGAAAAAGTGTAGTAGGAATATTTTTAGACCTAAGCAAAGCCTTTGATTGCATAAGTCATACCTTGTTGATAGAGAAACTTGCAAAACTAGGAATCACGGATATAGCTCTAAATTGGCTCTCCTCATACCTAATTGACCGTAGCCAAGTTGTGGAAATTAATCAATGTGTCAACGGCAAAGCAACAACGGGAATTTCTAAAATATTACCAATAACGAGAGGAGTGCCACAAGGGTCTATTTTAGGACCGATATTTTTTATTTTGTTCTGTAATGATCTGCCGGGTTACCTAGAGCAGTATAGTCACTCAGTGATGTATGCAGACGATACAGTTATCCTGACTTCAAAAAGATCTGTTGAAGATATTGAAATAAATGCTCATATATCACTTGGTATGGCTATTGACTACTGTTCCTCCAATGATCTGGTTTTTAATGAAAGTAATACTAAACAAATAAACTTTGGAAATAAAAAAGATGAAATTTCAGATCAGCCATTTCTTGACTCAACGGTGAGCACTAAACACCTAGGTATAATCATAGATAATCAGTTATCATGGAATGACCACATTGATAACCTATGCCATAGATTAAACTCGGCCATCTTTGCAATAAGAAGGACAAAAGCAATATCCACCGAACAAGCGACGAAAATGGCATATCATGCACTGTTTGAAAGCAACGCCAGATATGCAATTGCTGTTTGGGGCGGAACCAGTGCCAAAAATATAGAAAGAGTTTTAATTTTGCAAAAGAAGGCAATCAGAATGATGGCAGGACTAAGTAAAAGAGAAAGCTGCAGAAATATCTTTCGGGATTGGAAGTTAATGACTGTTGTAAACATGTATGTTATGGAATGCATAATGTTTGCTTTAAAAAATAATGACACGAAAAACTACAAAATTCATACATACAACACCAGGCATGCTTCCGACTTCAACCTGCCCTCTCATCACACGAAAATGTATGAAAATAAACCGTCATATTGTGGTTCAAAATTTTATAACGTATTGCCAGAGAGTATCAAAGAAGAAAATTTTCAAAAAATTAAAAAGAAGTTGAAGTCCTGGCTATTACAACACCCATTTTACAATGTTAATGAGTTTTTAAACTGGAAAAATTATTAATTAGAATTTAACTATTTATAATCTCTATGATTGTAAATAAAGTATGTCTCTCTCTCTCTCTCTCTCTCTCTCTCTCTCTCTCTCTCTCTCTCTCTCTCTCTCTCTCTCTCTCTCTCTCTCTCTCTCTCTCTCTACGTTTAAAAGTTTCTTTAATGTTATAGGTGTTTCAAATTTGGACATGTTGCTAAAAGTGCCGGGGGAAGCGGGTTTAAAACAAATGTCTAAAATATTATCATGGACAGGAATGCTCTGTAAACCCCAAATGTTTAAATTGCCAACAAGACCATCTATCTTGGGACAGAAATTGCCCGGAATACGTGAGGCAAAAGACAATCAAACAAAAATGATGGCGGAAACGGGGAACAGTTATATCGTGGATAGTAAACGCATACCGATGGGAATGACATTCATGAGGGTGGTGTGAGTAAAGACCTACATAAGCTACAGCTACACATAAGCTACACATAAGCTACACATACAGCTACATACAGCCACATACAGCTACACATAAGCTACAGCAGTCATGTGCTCAGGTTGCGAAGTGCTCAATTTCTGATGTGGGAAATTTTGGAATCTTGCCGTCCTCTAATAGATTTTGCAGTCTCTTTTCATACGATCATGAAGAGGAGAAGAAAATCAGGAGTCAGATATGTTAGTGGACAAGATGAGACACGAAGGGCTAGACAAAATCAGCCTAACCACTACAGGAATTCTTCTCAAACAGGTAGGCAACCTCTTAATTCCTATAGGAACAGGCTTTCTCTGTCTCGACAAGGGAAAGGGCAACGTAAACAGGGCAGAGTCTTTTGTAAAATGACATAAGACATAAACGTTTATTGATTTTAAACACATTACATGCAATTGATATCATCAACAAAAAAGAGAAAAACTCATTCATAATAAATTTACGACTAAGGAACAATCTGTCGATGTGCAACAAAAAATTGACAAGAGTATTTTAGCAGCAAACGCAGGGATAACAATATTACATGACTCTTCAATAATGTCCTTTTTAAAACTAAATATAAACAGTGTGGGAAGAGTTTACTCTTCTGCGAAGAGTAAACTTTAGAGTTCCCTCGTCTCGCACCAGATCAGGAGCCCTCTTCTCGACTCCATATGTGTCAACATCATACATTGCCAACAGTACAATGGTGAGGATCCAGCGCCATGGCAACAACCTACCGGGCCACTTAGACATCATTTCCACCAGTCCATTGACCTTCAAGTCGGCACTCCGTCATCTTCAAAGGTGATCTCTTGCATTTCGATCACCATGTCTGTTAGTGGCTTTTTGGTGTCGCCTTTAAAGGGTCACATTCCAACAGTGTTTTGTGTCCAAAGTTTTGTGTCCCACCAAAGGTGTTGAGTGATTAGGCCTTTAAAGGGTCACACTTCAATGTGCACTCCAAATTGTTGAACACACATTTATTTATTGTTATATTGTTGATGTATATTTATTGTTGTTATTGTTGATGAATATCTATTGATGTTATATTTTCTAGTTGTTTAGCTGTTATTATTCACTTGTTTTATTTGCCTATCATATCTTTAGTATGACTGTTAAATTTGCTATCACACTTTTTATTCACTCACATGTTGAAATAATGTCTGGTCAGCATAGTTGTATTGTTACTTTGTTATTATTATATTCTCTAAGTTTTGTTATCACTTGTGAAAAATGGATAAACCTTTGGAATATGAATAAATAAATAAATAAATAAATAAGTGGGCGGACAATATTATTAATCAGAAACGAAAAATAAACGTCTACAACACTCAAAAATATTACACTTATACTGCAAAGAATACAGACGGTAAATACATGAAAAGATGGATAATGACAATCGATTTTAAACCGGACACACCGATCATCATCAGGCCCAAAGAGAGAATCGGTTTGCTGTGAAATTGCAGTGTTAATTGACCTTTTCTCTGGATCCGCACTGGTTGTCGCTTACTAGGATTAGGTTTCTTTTTATATACCACAAATTGAGCGTTGATTCAATTTTTTTAGGTATTTGGTGACACTTGCAAGACTGAAATAGGCCAATAATTTTCAAAGGGACATTCGTCTCCTTTTTTTGTGCTTAGGGTAAACCAGCGCTAGTTTCATTGCTGTGGGGACTTCCTACAATCACAGAGAAAGGAACCTTTAAGAATAGTACTCGCTTCTATGTGCTACAATTAATTTTAGCAAATATTAGCTATAAGTCACGCCACAAAGTTGACTAATGGAATAAAACAGCTGGGTAGGGCGAGGGGAGGAGAGGGGGTACTTTTCCAAAAACATCGAGCTTATAGTAAATGCCAAAATTAGAGAGACTGGAGGCAGGTAGTCCCGACCCGTCCTAATCCTTTGTTGACAAAACACCCCCTATTGTAGAGCGGGCAGCCGGTTCGGCACCGGAAGGCCGCCCGGGTCTCGGGGAATTCTCAGAATTTTGGCCACTGCCTCAATTATCCAATAATCAAACCAATGCACGTACAATAAAAATTTATGGACTATGTGTTGCGTGTTGATTAGACGATTATAACAAAATTTGAATCATAGTTCTACGATGTTTAATAACCATTTTAAAAAGGGATAATCCTCAGACAAAATAGGATTTACACCTTAGGTAGTGGCCAAAATTCTGAGAATCCCCCGAGACCCTGGCGGCATTCCGGTGCCGAACCGGCTGCCTGCTCTACAATAGGGGGTGTTTTGTCAACAAAGGATTAGGACGGGCCAGGACTACCTGCCTCCAGTCTCTCTAATTTTGGCATCTACTATACGTTATATGCAGTGTTGCCACCTCGTAACTATAGTTTTACCCTAAACGAGAGGAAAAATTACCCTAGATTACCCTAAATCTTTTTGAAATTACCCTAAATATTACCTCAAAGCTTAATTGGGGCTTTTAAGTACAATAATACTGTTATAAAACACCTAAAACAAGAGAAAAGCAGTTTACATAAATTAAATAATGCCTAAATAGATCAAAATAAATGTAATATAATAATTGTAAATACAATTTCGCCAAATTTAAATGCATTTTTTTTGTGTGTAGGCCTACTAAAATACAAACCTTTCTGGCCTGTTAACCTTATATTAATTGCCTAGAGGCTACACAAATATTTTTTCTCTCTTTATTATAACTAAGGCTAAATTATATTTTTTTAAATATATATCTTCCAGTTTCATGGTTATTATGTCTTTGCCTAGTCACCATTCTTAATGCCTACAACTACCAATTTTTAAGTTGCCTAATAGGTTTTTGCAATGTCCTAATAAAGGTTCCCTCTCTCTGATGTTTTTCTTTTTAATTTTACCGATTATAATTAAGTTTTATGCCGTTTAGGACTACATAACGGCATAAAATAATGTGTTAATATATTAATAATAATAATATATAAATTATTATTTACATATAATAATATATAAATAACGACTACATATGTGTTCCTATATCTGTTATTTTTTTCTTAGTTATTACAACTTATAAGTGTTGTAATTCTATATATTTCTTCTATCGATTAAGCTCAAATTATCCAATCATAATTTTCCAGAAACTTACAAAATCTTAATATTAATTACCATTATATTTAAGAAGGTTAACTGTAATAGCCTAGCTACTACATACAGTACTACATACTAACATTTTTCATATCTAAATAAAAAAATTGATTATTTTGTTAGATTTCTACTGTTTATATTTCATGTTTCTCAATAATTTTTCATGTTTCTCAATACAATTTTGACTATTTGAAACATTTGTAATTTTACCCTGAGATTACCCTAAATTTTCCATTACTCTAAAAATTACCCTAAGACCAGTAAATTACCCTAGAAAAGGGTAATTACCCTAAAAGTGGCAACACTGGTTATATGCAATTTTTTATAGAACAGCTGATTATCCAATCATTTTAACTGAATAGTAGTGAAAATTCATTCGTCAAGTTACGTGGCGGGGGTTATACTATCCTAATAGTACTGAACACTTGAATTTTTTTCGTAGACACTAAAATAGAGTGTTTATTAGCAACTAAAAGTATCCGTGCTGTTAAGAAAATGTCAAATTTGTGTAAACGTTACATTATAACCCATAGATTGGATAAGGCAAGGTTATTGTTCATAAATTTTACCTCATTGGTGCTATGAGATTAGTTGCAATCATCCCCATTTAGAATTTTACCATTGAATTTAAATACCTTAGGCTTTACATGTGGGTATGTAAAGTCAATGATTTTACCCATTTTATGTATACCTACTTTATAAAACTTAACGATGTTGATGTCGAGTTCTCGTTTTGTTGTGTTGGTATTACGTTCCATTTATATGAATACGAATTCTGTTTCATTCTGCTACAAAGTGGATGACGTTTATCCTTTTCTGTTAGGGAATGCTTTGTGGTTAAGTGTTAAAGAATAATTTCAGTATTATGTTTTTGTGAATTTTATGTGAAAGTGAAGTAATTCTGAACATGATGTTGGGTTACAGACAGGAGGTCTGGTGCTCCTAAATTTGTGATATGGTACGTACCTAAACTATATAATCAGAATTCTAAACTTACTGTAACTCAAATGCCTAATAAGATGGTCTTTGGTACAAATAGCCTTGGCTATCTAAGTAAAGCTACCTACTTGAAGTTAAAATTGTTTTTTGTTTCATTAAAGAGTTTACTGTAAAGCCTTAGGCCTATTTGCAAAGCATGTGATTGATGATTATATTGTAACCTACTCTCCTTTGTAGCCTAGACCTAGATCTCCACTACTTTTGAAAATATATGGCTTGTAGCTGTAGCGAGCAAAATTTTTAGAGCAGTTGTAGCGGATTAACATAATTAGCTACTTTAGTTATGATTTATTTCTAGGGTAGTCCCATATAGTGCCTACACTAAACTATCAAATTAAGATACAGTACCTATTGATAGATCCGATAGGTATATATATCATATCAACTATTGATTCAATATACCCTATATGGTAATTAAAAAAAAAAAGACAATCACTACCTAGGCCTATAACTAATCATCCCTATTTTTGTTTAGCTTTTTATTCCCACATCCCCATTTAAAAATAAGTAGGGCCTAGGCCTATTTATAATCAAACATACCTAGGCCCTAGTTTATATGAACTATATATATAAAAAAAAAATAAAATAAAAAAAGTAAAAACAACTTAAGTTTAATCATAATGCCAAGTTTAATTTTAATAAAATAACTTGTATATAAGAAAAACAATTGCCTATATCCTACTCTAACATTTAATTTTTCCTGGGCATACGTGGTTATTCATATTAACTTAATGAAGATTGTTTTAGGTTATGTTAATTAGTTAGATTAGAATAAATACTGTCAAGCTAAATTTTGTATTTAGACCTACCAGTAGGTAGTAATTTTCAGTCCTATAAATCGATGTTAATTAAAACTTATTCAATTGATTTAGAAAGTTTTAATTTTTTGCCAAAAATCTATAAAACTATAAGTATATAGGCCTAAATAATTATGAAGTAATATAAGTAAGTAATATAAGTTTACAGTAAAATAATGCTTCCCTGAGAGGAAACATGAAAGTCAATCATATGAATGATGCATGCTATTTTCCATTTAACCAAAATGACAAAAGATAACCTAACTTACGTCACTTCTTTCAAGAATCTGGTTTTCATCAAATCAAATCAAATAAATCTTTATTCATATTGTGTACATAAACATACAACGGAATAGTGTCATCCTTATAGCTAATGGGGCTTATAATAAGTTTATATACATATTTACAAATTGGTATACTCCTCAATGGAATACATAGGATTTGAAATAATATAATTTTTACCTTAATTTTAAATTTATTCATATTTTTTCCTTTTTTATCTCTCTAGGTAAAGTTCTGAAAAATTTTGCTCCAGCATATGATGTTTTTTTTTGTATAGGTACATTTGCAATCTGTGATGAGTGGGTATGATTTCCGATTTTAATTTCTACTGTTGTATGGGAGAATTGGATAGTTTATTAATTGATTTTTTGAATTCAAAGTTTTGTAAACCATAATTGTATCAAAAATATATTGTCAGTAAACTGTTATAATTTGAAAGTTTTTGAAATGGTCTCTACAGGATTCATTTTGACAAAGATATTTGATGATTTGAATTGCTTTTTTTTGTAATTTTAGAATTTTGTCAAGTTTTCCTTTTTGGTGGCTCCATAAAGACAGATGCAAAATGATATGTGCGAATGGATGTAGGAATGGTATATTAATTTAAGTGTTGATTGATTGCATAAATCTGCCATTTTTTTCAAGGCGTATAATCTTGAATTAATTTGTGATATGATTTTGGCTAGGCCTACATGTTCATTTCAATTTAGGTTGTCATCTATTAGTAGACCGAGAAATTTTGTGCGATAAATATATGTTCAATAGGTTCGGAATCAATCATAACTATAGGTTCTGCTGTATGGTTTTTGACTGTGCTGTTTTAAATGAGCCGATATATAATTTGTTTTTTCAATGTTTAGCTGTAAATTATGATTTTTTTAAAATTGCACAATATTTCATAATTCTAGAAAAGACAAAATTTCAACTTGTTCTATTGTTTCATCTGAGATTTTTAGGTAAGTATCATCGGCGTATAAAAAGATACTGTGTTTCTCAGTATTTGATAATGAAGTTAATATATTTTTTAGATAGCATATGAATAGAAGTGGCCCTAAAATTGATCTTTGTGGAACTTCTAATTGTACTTTTTTAAATTGTGATTGATGATTTGAAACTCTATTATCGGAAAAACTAAGTTAGTTAATTGTACAAACTGGAATCTATTTTCAAGGTATGAACAAAACCAATCCAATGAAGATTGGACCATACCCAGGGATTTTAATTTACTAATAAGTACTGTGTGATTTACACTGTCAAATGCCTTTTGACAGATCCATGAATATTCCGAGGCATGGGTCTCCTGCATCAATTGAGTAAATTATTGATTCTATGAAAGCAATGCTTGCAGCAATTACTGATCTTCTACAGCAGAAACCATGTTGAGTGTCATCTACTAAGTGGTTATTTACTAGAAATTCTGTTAATTGATTGTAAACTGCTTTTTCATAAATTTTAGAAAATGTAATAAAGAAAGTGGACAATGATTTGATGGATTTTTTACATAATTTTTTTATGTATTGGGATAACCTTTGCAATTTTTAATTTATCTGGAAAAACTCCTGAGACAAACGACGAGTTTACAAGATGACTTAAAATGTAGCTGATTTCATTTTTTTATGGATTTTAACAAAAATGTAGGGATTTCTTCTATTTCTATTACTCCTACCTCTCTTAATCTAAACCTTGGTTTCATTCCCCATTTGGCAGAATCTAGTATAACATCATTATTATCTGTATTATTGTTTACCTGCCAAGGAATCTAAAATGTTCTGACTGAAACTTACTGATTTGGAAAAAGTAAGGTGGAAAGAACGGGAAATATAGTGTTTTTTGCATTATCCATAGTGTTTCAGTTGAGTTACATGAAATAAGGCGATATATATGACTTTGCCTTAAAACTCAAAAGCTTACAATGTGGCAGTGAAATTATAACAATTAAAAATTTTATTATTTTAAAATTTAGGTAATTAAAATCAAATCAAAACTACTTACCAGTACTTCTTAACACTTATATCTATCATAACTAAACTAAATTCTTGTTTACATGCTCAGTTATAACATCAATTATTAAGAAAAGAAAAATCAAATAAAAAAAAAAAAACACAAAAAATCATAATTTCCTTAAAATTTCCCCCAATCCTAGATTGCCCAATCGGACATATTCTGCACCACTGGAAACTTGTTTGTGCAATGAAATCATTAAGTATAATAAAGTAAATGTCTTACTCCTGGAAATAAGCAGTTACATTAAGCTAAATTCTGTATTCTTCAAATCTGCGGCCAGTGAAGAAATATGAGTTTAAAACAGTGTAAGAACAGATAAGCCGAATTTGGTTGGGAACAGATCAGTTACATGAGTAGTAGGGTTGAAAGACAAAAGGCCTATTTGATTTCATCTTACATTAAGTGTATGTTAATCATGTGTAAATAACATTAGCTCATATCTCTGCAAGACTTTGCTGATAACTAATGTTATCACTTTTAATTACCTTCAACTCTTACTAAATGCTCAAGGAGTGTACTTTAAGAGAAAACCGAGTAAGTTAGTGAAACTTTGTGCTCATATATATGGATTGTTGTTGGTTGCAGTTCCCTCTTGAATTACATAATCGAGGTTATTATGTTTAAGGCAAAAATATTTCAAAACAGCCTTGATATTCATAGTTTATTAAGTGGAATTAATTTTTAAATCGGAATATCAATTTTTATTCATAATTCATTTGAGACATAAATTGTTTAAAATTGACGAGTTTGAGGCGAGTTAAGCAGGATACCTAGGTGGCCTCCATCACCGTCTGGCACAGGCGAGTCCCGGCAACATTGCTTTGAATTGCTTTAACTGGGCATTAACCACTATATGACTATACCCATCCAGAACGGGTCTGTACTGTCACCGACAGCGAACTTTGCTCTTGGGAGCATTTTTGCTGGCCGGCGGATCTGTCAAATTTCTCTGTCGACTTCCAACTAGCATTGTGATTACATTGACTGTGATGTATCAAAGCCGTACAGTGAGTACAGACAAATCCGTAAAGCCGTACAGTTATTGTCGCATGTGTTCTATTCGGTGGAGAAGTTCATGGCCTATACAGGGGGATGCATCGGGATAGTTCCTGATAATCGTTCTAGGTGGAGGGTTTTTAAATTTTATTCTGTGTCTTAATGTGACTTTGTTGTATTTCAGTCAAATGATCATTACGATACTTAATTTTACTTCTCAAAGTATATTTAATACTCGCGTAAAGTTTGATGGTTACCCTTGAGGGTTTCCCCTAATTTTTTTATCGTCCACAAATAAAGAGATATATTTAGGTTGGTATAACTATGGACATCTATACTATTTAATACGCTAAGGGGTTTTTTTTTTGTGTAGAGAACTCCTCCTACAATTCTCAACTAATTTTCAAGTTTTTGGTGTTGTTGGATAGGGCTTGGTCTGTAGTTGTTTCCGTCAAAAATTAATGAGGATCGGACTTCAAATAAGGGCGCTATCTACAAATTAAATTTGAAAATTTCCCACTAGAATAACATTGAGATTGGTTTGAGCATTTTAAACATCTGTTAACGTACAGCTGTAGTTTTTGGTGATCACTGATATTCACAATATTGGATTGGTCGGATTTAATTCATTTAGAACTAAATGTAACTTTTGTATTGTATCAAAATAAATTGTTCGATGCCGAGCTACACGCGTACTAGTACTGTATTAGTTCCCATTTAACATTAATTTCAAGATACTTTAAATTTAAATTATTGAATCTTTTACTTCTCCTGTCACTTCTGTCTGATGATAGTGTTTATTTAGTTTTCAGTTTTTTTTTTGTTCACTAACATGTCTGTTGTATATCTGATTCATGATCAATGATGACTGTGTAGTTGTTTCAATTATGTTTTCTTTTTGCAAATTTATATTTAACAATTATTTTAGTTTAGGTCAGATCAGTAGAATTGGTAATTTAACTATGGTTCTTTCGTAGGAAGACAAAAATGATGCTAAGTGAAAAAGTGAAAAACTAAAAAAGAAAGTGCGAAGCAGTCTAAGACCAGTACCTAATCCAATGAATGATTCTAAATTTAAAAAAAAATTAAAAATCTAACATGCATTTTGTTTAATGTAATTCTTTAAATGTAAAAAATTTAGAAATGATTCCAATAATAGGAGATGGGAACTGTCTTTTACTCGCAATCGATTTTTCACTCTCTTCACGGAAGTGATGATAGACATTACGAAGTTTGAAATCAATTCATTTAAGTTACCCTAGTCATTATAGTTTCTTGAAGAATAAAGTGAGACATTCGCAACCATAAAAAGTTACTGGGATTCATCAACTTGAAGCTTAAAAGAAAATTATCCATCAACTGGATATAAAGTTTATATTGAGGAGTCTCTTCCTAAAAAGAGATTTGAGATTGATAGGTACAAAAGAAGGGTTAATGTTAAAAGGAAAACTGGAGACAAAACTGTTTAAGATGAAATGGCTTGTATTAAATAATTATGCAAGTTTCTACGTATTAATTTGCATTTAATTTTACAACACCATATATATATCGTATGGCTTATTTAGCCAGCCACCATGGTTTAAGAATAATAAATAAATTCTGCGGTGCAGAGCACCTGAGTCAGTATAAGTAAAAATCTAAACACTAAAATAAAAATCAGATCTCTCTTTATAGAGCTAAATCCAGGGCGCTCAGCCATTGCAGCCCAGCTTCACTTGAGCTATGCAGACCGGCCAATCCTTCGGGGAAGGCACTCAGTGGGCACTCTTCGACTTTGTACAACACCACCATAATCATGCATTAATGTATCAAGCATCATTTCACGTAGCAATCAATCACGGGAAAAATCAAACATCAATAGGAATCCTGCACTGCACACGGAAAATAGTGAGATAACCTAAATAAAATGTGTGAAATTGAACATGGTTTTGATGGACAACCATCCTTGTTCTAAGGAAGAATTTATAGAAAGATGGAAAGATATTGGTCAACTTATATTATTTACAAGTTACAAGTTTGATTTTATATTTTAGCATATAAAATTTGGGTGATATGCTAATCAAATGAAAATAAAATTGCCTATTTGATTGCATAGTTAAATGCTGTGGAGCAGCACAGGTCCCCTAGTTGGTTTTGAGTTTTCAATTTAAGTATATTTCCATTGACCAATTTTGAGTAGGCCTACGTTACTTGTATAAGGTAGACTGTCAGCTAATGAGTAAGTTGAAAAAACGTAAGCAATTGTTTTACTTCTATGGAGTTTTTGCATCCATTTTTGAAAGTTTAAAACTATATCTATTCCCAACAGCCCAATTCATGAACACTACAGTTTTATTTAATTATTAAATAGGCCTTATTGAAAAATAATTGTAATTTAAATAGTTATTTTATCTCAAGTACAACAATGCACCTCATAGTTATCCCATCTCTAAAATATTGTATATACATGTTTGAGCATTCCTTGAAGTTTATATTATATTATAAACTTGAAGTTTATATTATATTATAAATTGAAGTTTAAATTAGAATTATAAATCTAATGTGAAATTACCATAGAGTTTAGTTGTAATAATTATGTTACTTATTATACACCTTAAAAAACATACAATTGTATGTAGGTGTTTACAATAAATAAATAAATTAATTAAACCCCTACAACCCTGATTGAATGAGCTTGACGTGAAAACTCTAGAAAAATAATATCCTCCCAACCTCCATAGGGCTCCGCCCCATACATCTTCAAAGTTACCATGTTAATCTTTTGGAAGCAGCAACATTTTAGTGATGAAAAATGCACATTTAGGAATTTGAATATATAAACAGCTATTCTCATTAAAGTATTGAGTAAAGTTTGGTGTTAAAAGGAAAGGATGCTATAGATTTGAGGCATGTGAGGGAAGCAAACTAGCTCAACCTGATGGCGAGTGAGCCATCGAGCTCACCTAAAGGGCAAATGATTTCTCGGTTTGGCATTGCAATTTGAGTACTGTTGTGAAGCACGGCTAAGGCAGCTATTTTGTATTATTAAATGAAATGATTATGATATTATTGACTAGCCCATATTTCACCTTATGAAATACATTATTGAAAGTTTCCATTTTGTGGTGTTGCAGCAAAGGAGGATGCAGCATGAGTGTGCGAGGACAGCTGAGTATGGAGGCGGTAGAGCCGCTGTACCCTCGTGCGGCGCTCGGCGACACCTCGCTGCGGGCGCGCGGTCACTCGCGCAGCGCCAGCCACGGCGGCGTAGGCGCAACCCTGTCCCCCGCCACACGGCCCTCTGCACTCAAACAGCGAGGCCACCAACGGGCGTTCTCACAGGTTAGAAACATCTCTAACCTACTATTAAAGAAATTTAAATTTATTCATCTAGGCTCTACTGTATCAAATATCATATGATACTAGAAAACCATTTTCTTTTTTATTTAGTTGCCAATATTTAGGCAATTTTCACAAACTTGGAATATCCTACTTACTACATTACATTACTCACCACATTTCTATTATATTACTTACTACGTAGCATTAATTTTTGCTTGAAATAGTAACTCACATAAAACTACTTCTTATTTACCTTATTCAATTAAACTATGTTTTTATTTCACAATCAATTGGTAATCTTATTAAAAAGCAAACTTATCGGATTGCATGTAAATATTCAGTTGGCTTTCCTGATTCCCTTGTCATCTCGTTGCAGGGCATGATCGACACAGACTCAGGGTTCATCAAGGGCCATAGTCGTGTCGGCTCCAAGACTGACTTTATCCTCCCTCCAGGCCACCGCGACACAGAGGATCTGCCGGGAGCCCCTGTTAGGAAGGGGCACTCGCGGCAGGCATCGCGCTCCGAGAGCATCTACACCCTGCGCAACAACGCACCCCCTCCGAAGTGGCAGCAGATGCTGTATTCCATGTTACCCTGCAGTAGACTACCCGATACGGATGAACCACGGACCAGAACTGTAGTGCCGAACCACCTCGTGCCACCAAGAACTCCCCTTAAACTGCACCCCAATGGAAATAGACCAGACAATAGGATCAGAACAACTAAATACACATTATTATCATTTCTTCCAAAAAATCTACTTGAACAATTTCATCGTGTGGCCAATTTGTATTTTATATTTATCGTGCTATTAAATTGGTTTCCTTCTATAAACGCTTTCGGTAAGGAAATTGCGATCATACCAGTGACTTTTGTGCTCGGAGTGACTGCCATCAAGGATTTGTTTGAGGATAGGAGAAGACACGCGAGTGATAAAAGGATTAACAATACAACAGTTCGAGTCTACGTTAGGTGAGTACATATATGTTTTTTATGTTATAAAACACATTCGACCCTCAGGCAAGTCTAGAATGACCCATTGTTTTTGACCGAACATTGTATTTAAAATAGGGGGAAGTTGAATGTTCAATAAGACCTGCCTCTTGAAGGCTATCAGTTTAGAATACCCAATTTCCATTTTTATACTTTCAGTACTCAGTAGCCTTTCTTTGCATAAATCTAATTCACTTTTATGAAATTAATAATATTACAGTATTGAAATAAGTTTGAGATCTTTGAAACAGTATTGAAATCTTTTTTATATTGAGACTGTGGTTACTATCCCAAAACTACATCTCATTTTCTACAACTTTGCACAAATAAAGGAATAAAGGAAGCGCCAGCAATTACTGTTTTTGATTAAACCTGACAAACAAAAAAATCTTCAAACAAGGTTTAACCTTGTGTTTCAACTGCAATGTTTTCTAAAAATTGTAAAACTCTTCTTGGTTCTACTAAATTTTTTCTGTTTGCAATTTGACTCTAGCAGGACAAGTTTGAAAGAGTTTATTTCCTATATGTTCAAGATTCAAGATTTTTATTAGTCATAAGGCATACAAAGTTGATGCATTGGACATTGTCAGTAAATCACACTTAATAAATATAAATCTCAATAAGTTCGCATGAAACCTAACTAAGTTAAAAACATCCAACTTAGTTAACAAATCAAAGGTGAGCAGTGTGCAAAAAGTCAGACGTCATCCATTGAAACAGTAATTTGACTTAAACACACAAAAAAAATATAGTAACAACTAAAGTTTTTTGAAAACATAATAAAAATAAGCTAAAAAGTATGTAAATAACAATTTAAAGTTTGAACACTTAACAGAACATTTAAAATAACAATTTAAAATTAGAAGCTTCACAAAAAATCGAAAATAAAATTTACAATTTAACTTAACAGAACATTACCTATAAATAACAATTTCACATTTAAAATCTTGACAAAACATCTAAAAAACAATTAAAAATTTAAAACCTAACGAAATCACTTAAAAGGTCATTATGACAACATATACCAAAAACATCGACAGAAGAAAACATAATACTATGACTTTACCTAAATAAAATTTCCAGATCATTCATGTTAGGTACACTGAAGGTAAGCATTAAGGCTGTGCAAGGGCTAGTAGGGACAAACTTCTGCCGGTAGAATGCAGCACTGTCACTCAAAAAAGAGAAAGTGGTTGGCCCGTGCGCGTGCGAGTGCTCCAACCCCTCTGCATCCCATGACCACTGAAGCGTAAAGGGACTCACAACTCGCTTCCTCTCATTCTCTCTCTCTCACCCCTCTTTGTCGAGCGCTGGCCTTTCTCAAGTTTTACAAATTTCAGTGGTTGGCGTCTCTTGGCTGCCGTGAGCCGAGCCGATTGTTTTTCAAACGCTAGCAAAATTCGCACGGCCTGTCTGCCACGCCTCGCACTGGAGGTGTGCTCGAGCGGTAAAACACTACCGACAATTACTCATACAGACAACACTAAAAAACTTATATTAGTGGCACCAAATACAGTTAGGCTATATTAAACAGAAAATTCGGTCTTCCATATATTGAATAATCACAAAAGTTATTTATAAAAAATAAAACAATAATTTTATTTAGTTTATCAAAATAAATTGTTGCATAAAACTTTAAAAAATAAATGTTATTCCAACCCATAATAATATTCTTCGGAAAATATTACGAAAAGTACCAGCAGAAATCAAATAGTATTAACAAAATTAAACTATTATTGAAAAATTGTTCAATAACATTCCTATATTTTCTTTGGTTGATTCTACAAAGAACTTTAAAACATGCCGGTTCGTAGGCCATACTTCCGTACAATACGCATGTACCACATTGTACACATTAAGGACAAATACATTTATAATTTAGTTTCAATTAATGAATATGCACAGCTTAACTTCCGGAAAGTATTAAGAGTCTATAAAAGGGTTAAGCTTATACCACTAAGAGTCTATAAAAAGGTTTTAAGACAAAACAGCTTTGTGGCTTTGTATTTAATAGTTATGCCGCGGATATCAAATATATATTTTTTATAATAAATGTTTCTTTTGGGGAATATATTTTTCAAAGTTCATCGACATAATATTTTACTTTTATTCCTGACATAAAGCTACACCAACGTAGTCAGGACTTGTTTCTTTTTCTTTCTAGTCCGCATTAAGACATAATAATTAACTAAATCGAATAATATACATAGGCCTATATAGTTGATACACAACTAATGTGATTCTTTGATTTGGATTTTATTTAATTTTAAACTAAAAAGCTCTAGGAAATTTTTAAAATTGTAAAAATTTTATGTTATCCGTATACATCCTATGTGTTCTGCGAATAATAAGAAAACCTACCTACCGCAAATTTATCGGATACCTTCGGCCTGCAAATTTCAAAAGGAAAAGGCGCATAACGAAATACAGTTCCCAAAGAATCGGGTACCCTTGCTAATTCTCGTACACCCCCAAACAGCTACTTTGTAAAGGTTGTCGAGCTGGCGTTTACAACATCCGTAGAAAGAAAAATCAATCATTTCGTTGGTGTGCTTTACGTCAGAAGTAAAATGTCGATGAACTTTGAAAAATATATTCTCCCAAAGCAACATTTTTTATAAAAAACATAGAGTATATATTTGATATCCGGCAACCATTAAATGTCCTGCTCTATTTATCCTCTTAAACCTTATTACAACTAGTGGTTTGAAGGGTTGAAAGCCCCTGCTACTGTTTTTATCATTGCACTTCATCAATATCACCTGTTTTTTGTCAACCATTTTTAACAACGAAAATCATGCTTTTGAGGTCTGGGTTGGAAGTTTTTATTTCTATGTATTTTTTATTTTTATAGAGTTTATTGCATAGTGTACGATAATATGATGAAAAATATAAATCATAACTCGGCCTAAAACGTTTTGCCTACTCACGTTCTCGAAGTCTTGAGCTTGAAACATGTTCTCGAGGCCGATGAAACGCCGGCCTTTGTAACGAAATATAATATTACCCACATGTTATTTTCCTGCCCTCTGGGTTTTAGACATTTTAATAAACAGAAATACCTCAAATTTTGTGATTTAAGACCCTATAAAAAATTTCGTCTGATGTAAAGAGTATAAAAAGTTCATATTACATTTTCACTTCCAACTGCCTTTCATAGTACAATATAACATACAAAGACACCAATTTCCATGTCATTTCTAAAGCCCGGACTCTCCTTTCGGCTACCCCTTTTCCTATGTCTTAGGACACAGCAAAGCCACATTCTTTAATGAAGACAGCATCATTTCTAAATGAGAAGAAATTTAACATAATGAGTATCATGGTAATTTCGCCAGGCCCGGCTGTTTCGCCGTTGTCTTGCATTCGGACTCCCAAAATACAGCCTGCGGCTGCGAAACGGAACATCCTTCCGGGAGTTTTGCCGTCCCATGTGTCCCCACCTTTAGCGGTGTTTAGCAGCGACCAAGGAATACTATAGACTGGCAATGTGGCTCGCGGATTGAAGCCGGGCTGCGCCAATGGTGGAGGGGAGAGAGGCACGTGAGTGCGCGTGCGTCGCACAATACCGCGCGTCGAGCGGCTATGAACTGTCACTGTCAGTGCAGCGACTACCCTTGCGCTTTGAGTAATTTTGGTTTACAATGCCATTGGGTCGCATAATATACAGGCGCAATAATAATTCAAGAAAGAAACCGGTTGGTGTAACTTTTCACAGGTACGCAGTTGATTAGCTGCAAATGTGTTAAATAGCTACCAACTAATCAACTTATTTTAGATCTACGGTAAATTTGGTTTTTAGTTTGCTCAGTCCATAACTTACATCCACTGTTGAACTGCATAATACTTTAAAATTTTATCACTGTCTACTTAATGTTTACTACACACTCTATTTATGTTAACTATATACTATTACAAAATACGACATACTGTATTGCTTTAACTTGTTTGGTAAAAGACACTGTTTGCGCTTTTTCGAGGATTTTATACTGTGATAAGAAGCGTTACCCATCACTATGACTAAGGGTTTCGTCAAATAATTAGGAATTAAGAAATCCCTAAACTATTTATAAAATTTGTTATGATGGAAAGCCATGAGCTTAGCTGCGAAGTGGTACGCCCGTTCCAAATAACTGAATGATACGATTTTGCCTCTGTTATTGGGCGTGTATGTGGACGACCCCGTTTTCGTTTATTATGATTTCCTTCCATGATAAACCATAAAACTATAGACTGTCACTAAATTACTGAATACTAACTGCAGACACAATTTAGACATACAGCATCTGGACAACTGTTTAAACAACCAGTACGTATACAAACAACAATAGGCCTACACGACGTTTATCTATAAGACACGTGTGCGAGACAGTGTCAGAATTGTCCACTTGTTGGTGCATGGCAACGTCATTTGATATTTACCAGGGATAATTTGTTGTTATGATTAGTGTGGTTACTTTTTAAGAGAAGGGGACAAAATTAAACCTTTACTGTCAGTTTATTTTTTATTTTTAGTTCAGAACTTTTTTATCATAAAGTTGCTGAATAGGCCTAACTATTTTTTGTAAAAATAATTTCAATGTAAAAATATTGATAGGCTGGTTTTAACAGCCATGTTATACAGTGAATAAGGGAGGCTACTTTTTCTGTGTTTCAAAAAGAAGCCGTTTTTATTTCTAATAAATAGGCTATCTTAGTAAAGTTTGCTATTTAAAATCTCAATTAAAAACTTTAATAAAAATTCATTGTATATTTGAATGTATTTGTTGTAATAGGTAGTGCCTTATTAAGTTTGTATAAGCTAATTTTCGTTTTAAATAAATACGTATTTTTTTAAATCATACATATTTAAATTTTGTTAATAAATTGTGTTGTTTTCAAGGAATCTAATGTTTTTCTTGTTGATTAATGTCTTTCCTTTGCCATTATTCAATAATCAGGTTTTGCAGTAATTATTTTGGATACAATCACCTTTAAAAAAATAATAATTCACAAAATAATGATAAAAAATAATAAACTGTCAAAGTTTTATACGTGCAACAAGCGCTACGGGCGTCGTCGGTACGGGCCGCGGCAGTCGGCCAGTCGACGATTTAACTATTGGCTTTGAATTAGAATAAAACCAAAACTAAGCGTTCTACAACAAAATTGTAAATTACAAAGTTGCGATTTAAGTCTTTTCCAACAACTTTCTCGCTGACAAAATTCACCTGACCAATAAATAAAAAACTTCCTCGCATACTAACTTTTTGATGTCATGAATTTCCAACAAAAGTGCTTTGATATAATTTTGTATTTTTTTTCTTCATGTTATTATTTTAATTTCGACATAAAAACATAGGTACCATAGGTACCGTTATATAGTAGTGTTCATCATACTAAAATATCAAAACTTTATCTTGACTATAACTATAATATTTTACAGTGTTAATGAAACGCGGCGAATTAAAATTTGCGCCCGTCGCGAGCAGTGGACCCGCTAGTTGCACCTATGTGGAACTATAGAAAGTGGCTTCAACACCTATCAATGTTAAAGGATAGGGATTGCCAGTCTATAGTATTCCATGGTCGCTGGTGTTTAGACACACACTAACAAATTAAAGGTTACACGATTGTTAAGGCGTTATTTTTTAACTATCAAATAACACCGTCATTTTAATCAGGCCGGTGCTCCATGCGGCCGCATGGATCGCGTGACCCTTGTATTTGAACTGCTCTTACTACCTGAGTTGCGTTCCTCAACCCTTGTAAATTTTTTGTCATGACAAAATGTTACCTCATTAGCTGATTTAACTAACTGTAAATAAGCGAGTGGGACAAAGTGTTTCATAGAAATTTGAGTTGGGACAATATGCTACTGTGACAAAGTATTTTGTTTGCAGGCTACTTTAACACAATAAAGGTTGTTTTTATTACATTGGGAATGCACTTGAGCTGAGTGAAAATAGCATATTGAGTAACAATCTATGAATAATTCAGAAGAAGTATGTGCTATGCCTAATTATAAGACACTATCAAATTCCATGTAGATAATAGAATGATCTAAGAGAAACCCAAATCTATTCAGTTTCAATTACAGTAATAATTTGTTTGACAATATATTTTTTAATTTGAGTAATGCACAAATAAACAAATTGAATAACACCACTCTGGATATATTAGATCTTTCCCTATATGAAATTCTTATATGGCAAAGCAAAGTATAATGAGCATATAATTTTCTTTCTAAGGTCGCCACGACGCCACGCCACAGCTCAGTTGCAAATATATTAATTTCTATAGTAATAAATTAAACTCTTACATAGATTGACAAGATGCACTGGTGAGGTAGTCATTTTCCGATTCATTGTGATAGAATACTTCACTTTAGAGCTCTTTGAAGCAATTGTTGAAGCTTTCTTTCTTGCGTGAAACATTCCCTTGCTTTTAGATAGATAGTACATTTACGCGGACCGTTTTCGTAGAAATTTTGGTACTAACACTAACACTTAAACTGTAACAAAAAACAAAATATTGTCCACAAATAGTAAAACTGATTAAATTAATAATAGAAGTATTAAAGTACACCACTGTCGCTTTGTATAGCCCCAAGGGTTTGTATGAGTAAATTTTTGATGGAGTATGAATTTATTTGTGTGTCTTGGATATACTTTTCGTTCGTGTATTACTGATTTATTTCTTTTAGAGAATTTACTTATGGGTTCATCTTTAGCCCGTACATTCCAATGCGTGCAGAATAAGCATATGAATTCCAGTACTAATAATGGATACTAACAAGCCTATTTTAGTTGCCCTTATATTTTCCAATGACAAATTGGAATGTTTTTCCCCAATATAGATAGTAGGAAAATTCATATAAAACCCTGACCATGAGCAAATGCGCCGAAATTCTGTAAATGATATTTGCCATGAGTCTTCCCTATCAAATAGTTTCTGAAGGGTGGATTTACGGCGTGGACCGACACAACGGTGGCGAGGGGCAGGTAGCCCGCGCGTGTGCTCGTGTGTGCGCAGCGGGCGAGTGCGCGGAGACGAGCGGGTTGCAGCCGTCAGCTATTAGGCGTAATAAAACTCAAAATTATTATATTTGGGCTTGCCTCCTGCTTACAAAAAATTTTTTTAAAGTATGATAGTTATATTTTTTTAAAGTGCATTTTTGGCCAAAGAAATTGAAACCAATTTTATTCCTATTTAAAGGATATATTCTTTTAGGTCATAAATTTAAGTCGTAATATAAAATTGAAATAATTTTGTGGATGTTTTGTAATAGTTTGTTTTAATCTACATAATTAATTATTAACATTGGCAAAATATGGGTCCTTAGACTCTAGTGGTTTTGATGAAAGGCAAGCACCAATGTGACGTAAAACCACCACTTTATATAACAATAAGTCATAAAATAATTGTATCAAATTTTTTAAAATATTTTTCCATTATTAGAAAATATTTGTATAGTCGAATTAAACACTTAAAACGGTATAATTATCAACTACGAAAAACCCCTTGCACCACCTTAAGAGGCATATTTACTGAAAAATCATTCCTTGCAATTACAAACAGGAATGGTCCTAACACTGAGCATTGCTGTACTCCATATCTAATTATTTTAGTATGTGACGTATCATTATTTTGTACTACCATCTGTTCTCTATTCTGGAGGGATGTTGCTATTAAATTAAGCTCAGATCCTTGAATGCCATACTTTTCTTACTTTCTAATTAAAATTTGATGTGGTATGCAATCAAAGGCTTTTGTCAGGTCAATCAACGTAGCATTTGAATTAATTTTATTCTCAAAACCATCCAAAACTTTCCACTTCCAAAACCATCCAAAACCAAAGACACTTTCATTCTTGAGTATTTTTTATTTTACTGAATGGTTTCGGAGATATGGACAGATAAAGTTTGCCCCATGTTATTCTTATGGAACTAAAAATGAACTTTAATTGCCTGTAGCTCACTAACCGTTAGGTTTAGAGAAAAATGTCAAAGAATAAAAATGTCTTAAAATTACATGTACATTTCAAAAACACCATAAAATATAGGGTGTTCCATAAGAAATTTTAAAGTTGGCTGCCATATTGGAAAATGGCAGACATTTCGAAGAAAATGGAATTCATATTTTTTATCATCTTCAAAAAATAGGAGATGTTCCCCATTTAAAGTTTTCTCTAAATCTCATAGTTTAGGATATGCCAACGGTGGCACAGTTAAGTTGTTCACCCTGTATATGGGGATAACTTTGGTTATTGTCATAGAGCTAGGAAAAACACCCTCTCTAAGAATCTTGTTAAACAATGCATGCAGTGAGTCAAGTATCAGATCAATAATTTCTTTTATAACTTTATTTGAAATAACTTTATTTATAATGGAGATTATAAATATTTTCTGAACATTGGTTCGAGAAAGATAGTGGCTATTTTGCCAATTGTTTTGAATCTTATAAACTAGCTGTCTCTTATTGTAGGAATGTAAAAAAGGTAGAGGAGGTGTTTGCATTTTTACAAAGAATTTCATTGGATTCAAACAGAGACTAGATATAGATACAATGTCAATTGAGGATGCGTTTGAGTGTACAGCCATTGAAACTATAGGCCTAGAAAAGGAAAAATTAAAAAGTCTGTTTTTATTGTTATTTATAGGACACCAAACGATCAAAATTTAAAGACATTTTTCTCATGCTTTGAAAAATTGTTACTCCACCTTGAGGCAGAAAAATATAAAAACTCTGTTTACATTTGTGGAGATTTTAATATTGATCTTTTAGTTCATAACGAAAAAAGTGATAGGTTTAATGCTTTACTTCTGTCTTTCGGTTATAAAACAATGTTTGAGGAACCAACTAGAATAACTCCTTCATCTGCCACTTGTATAGATAATATTATCTCAAATGTTAGCTTAGATAGTAAAATTTGTAAAATAATGGATCTTGGAATCTCTGATCACTTTGCCCAAACACTATATAATGTGAAGGATCTAAATCCTACCAAAGAAATTAAATCCATTTCAAAACGTGTAATAAAGGAAGAAAATATTAGACTTATGGCAGATTGTCTGATGAATGAAAATTGGGATAGTTGCTTGTTTGATGGAACATGTAATGGTAGTTTTAATGAATTTTTTAAAGTATTGTATAGTTGTTTTATAGAAAAATGTCCAATTAAGATTAAAAAAAATTTAAAAAAAAGAAAAGAAAAATGCTTGGGTTACAAATGGAATTAGAGTGTCTAGTAGGAGGAAATGGGAATTGTATAAAGAATCAAGATATAATTCAAATCCTGTGTTTTTACAATATTTTAGAGATTATAAAAATATTTTTTTAAAAGTAGTTCAGTCTGCTAAAAGATTATACAATTTGAACATGATTAAACAAAGTGATAATGTTACAAAAACAACCTGGGGAATAGTAAAAAAAGAACTTGGCTTGGGGTTTAAAGAGCAAACATGTCCTGTAATTAAAGTTGATGGGAAGGTGATAACAGACCCAGTCACTGTTGCAAATTCCTTAAACAAGTTCTTTTTGGGCGTTGCGGATGATTTTCATTCTCATGTTTCAGTTTCTGACTCTATTAGCAGTGCAAAAAAGTACATTTCAAATGTTCCGCAGTTGTTTGGGTTTAATTCTGTTTCTGAGTCATTTGTAATTTCTTGTATCAAAAAACTAAAAAACAAAAAATCTACAGGGTGGGATGAAATGCCCACACATGTCATCAAATCCCTGGCCTTTTATATTGCAAAGCCTCTAACTCATTGTATTAATGTTTCACTTCAAACAGGTTCTTTTCCTGATAAATTGAAGTATGCCCAGATTAAACCACTCTTTAAAAAGGGAGATTCTCAGGATGTGTCAAACTATCGGCCCGTGGCTCTCTTGCCTGTTCTGTCAAAGGTGTTCGAGGAGGTTGCTCTCTCACAATTATTACCTTTTCTTGAATCAAATACCGTAACTTGTTAAACTCCAATCAATTTGGATTTAGAAAAGGGAAGTGTACGTCAGATGCAATTGTTGATCTTCTTTCTGAGGTTACTGAGGCCTTGGACGGATCGCAGAGATCCATCGGGGTTTTCTGCGATCTGTCAAAGGCCTTTGACTGTGTAAGGCATGATGTTTTGTTGGAAAAATTGAAGTTGTACGGGATCACTGGTCCAGCACATTCATGGTTTAAGTGCTACCTTTCAAATAGATTCCAGCAGGTAGTTGTAACAGATGGCTTGAACGTCAAACATTTTTCTCCTTTCTCCCCTGTGATTCACGGAGTCCCTCAAGGGTCAAAAGTTGGGCCTCTTCTTTTCCTTCTTTATACAAATGATCTCACTGCCACAGTTTCTTCAAGGATTATTCAGTTTGCAGATGATACTACAATCCTAGTTAAAGCACCTTCCATCTCTCTTGCAACAAGTAAAGCATCTAAAGATATTTCTTCCATAGAAACTTGGTTTAAACAAAATGGTCTTCATCTCAACTGTTCTAAAACACACATACTTCATTTTCATAACCATCAATTGAATACAGAAAATGTATCCATCAAATTAGAGTCAGGTGAATTAATCGATTCTGTTGAGAATATCAAATTCCTTGGTTTGAACATTAATGAAAATTTAAAGTGGTCCGATCATCTTAGACAAATAAATTCATCTTTAGCCAAGGCTTTGTTTGGACTCAGAGTAATTTTTAGGACAACAGGTATAAATGCAGCTCTTACTGTATATCATTCTTACTTTATGTCTAGGGCATGTTATGGCATTGTCTCCTGGGGTAGTTCTTCAGTCATTAACAGCCTATTTATTATGCAAAAAAAGCTGTACGAATCTTGGCAGGCGTAGGACCTCGCTCTTCTTGTCGCCCTCTCTTCATAGAAATGGAGTTGTTGACAATTCATGCTGTCTATATATTTCAACTTTGTACTTTGGTCAAAAAGAATTATAGTAGCATCTTGATGGAAAATCATGAACATCCTTATAATACTCGCCATAGAGATATCCTTCAATATCCGGTTCACAGAACAACCTTATATGAAAAATCTCCTTGGTACATGGGCAGAAAAATTTTTAATTGCCTCCCCCTAGATATAAAATCTGAGGAAAAAATTACATCTTTTCAAAAAAAAATTTAAAAAAAAATTTTGATAACACTGTGTCCATACTCTTTAAATGACTTTTTGGAAAATTAATTAAATTTATTTTACAAACGCTTTTTAAATTGTTATCACCACCACCAGAAACCATGCCAGTAGTCTACATCTCTTGTGTATAATACTATGAGTCTCTCTATATGTTGTCTCTTATATGTTCTTATTTTTAAGGAAACTTACTGTTAAGTTACTGACGTGTCATATGATTTACCTGTGTAACACACATCAATTGTAAATTAATGTGGCGAATAAAAAATTTCATTTCATTTCAATGTCCGTTGCAAGTACAGTAGTAACAATCATTACTATTGAAAGGCGAAGATATCTAGAAATGTGTGATTTTCTTGTCATGGAATAGTATTCAAGGCCTTTTTCAAATTAATCCTTATCCTCTTACATAAAAACTGTTTCTAAACTATTTACATGTTGAAGAAAGTAATAAAATTTGATTTAGCCTATTCTAAATTTTGATTAGGCCTACTGATAATCAAACTTGACATGGTTTTTCTTGAACTTTTGTTCAGGCCTGAATTTCCCGAAACGCCCGGTAGGCCTGGGCCTAGGGGAGCAAGCCTCAAGGGGGCGCACCGGCACTGCCACGTAATGATAGGCCTAATAATAAGTTTCAATAAAAAATAAATAAATTGATACTTGATCATTTAATTTTAGCAAATTCCCCTATAGGAACGTTTCACAGTTGGATAAATTATGAAATTTCAAAGCAGTTTAAATGCTATTTTGTGTTAAATTTTTTAATGCAGCAGAGATAATGCTCAAAAAGTAACATTTTTCTAAAAAAATGTCAGACTCAAAAATATTTTTTGATTTTTATTGAACGTCAAATCATAAGTGTTCAAGTTTTGGGGCTGAAAGTTTCCCAAAAGTTGCAGAATCTCATAAGGATTAAAATAATATCAATTTATGGATGCATTTATTTATGATTATTTATGTAAAACAGAAAATATTGAAAGGTAACAGAATTTTAAAGAAAACGTTGACAATTTAGCCAGGCTGATTGATGCATAACAGACGTTAACATGAAAGTTATATAACTATTGGTATTTTTATTTTAAAGAAACCTAGAAATACCCAAAAAAGGATACCACCATAGGGAAACCCTCTCACTGCTATAGGTCTGTTAAAAAAATTGTCTTTTAGAAATAAACTCTCATAATAAAAATAGACTCTCATTACAATTTACTGCCAACTAGGCCTACTCGTGATATTTAATGTGTTACTCACACCAATGATTTCCAGGAGACAGAATGATATTTCATTTAGACAATTGCAGACATAATAATGGACATACAACGTTTTCCATACATTTTTAAAGATTTTTATAGAAATTAAGTTAGGTATTTTGGTTCCCGTCATTGCTAACTAGAGTTCCACGATGATTAAACTCAATGTAACATTCTGTTTTACTATTTGTAGTTTTGAGTTAAAATATTTTTAATTAGTGATGGACCAATTCCGATTCTTGATTTAGTTTTTATACGATCTAGTTTTATTTATACGTTAGTTAGCATACAAACTTAGAAGGAAAGCAAACCATAAGATCTGTTAATTTTTTTTGTTTCTCTGGGTTTATTTGTACTTAGCTAATCAACAATAAATACGAGTAATTATATGATTAAATATAAAATGTTTTTAGAATAGGAATAGCACAACTCAGGATAAAATAATCAAATCTTGATCTATATGATTCTGTATATTCAAGTGCATTCTCCTGGGCTGGTCACTGTATAAAATAAGCCTTAATGCTAGTAACAGCTTAGTCTACCAATCAGGAAAGTGGGATGACAAATATTTTGGAGTCATGACTTGTTGAATGTTTAACTCGAGTGTGTACGGTACCGTGAGATGTCGTGACTGGCCAGCGAGGGTGGCTATAAGCCAGATTGCACCGGTCATGCGATCCCCCAGTTATTGCCGGGGAGTGCCGGGGAGTGCCGGGGTTGCATTATTGATAAACCGCTCTGGATTATTGATTCCTTTTGCTCATTTGTCACAATCAAGGCTGTCTCCCATTGTTTAATCATGGAATTCAATACCACTTGATTCACGATTAAAAGTAGTTTGCAGTAACCCAATTTAACTAAATAATTGAGTTGCTCAGATGGCAGTTTAGTTTTGTCAGTTGAGCGAATCTTATAAATTATTTAATCTTATGAATCTTATTTTATTTTTATTTCTTACATGCTTTATTATCGGCTAAAAACCCAATTACAAAGAAGCTGTCCATTTACAAAAAAATATGGTGAGATATACTCCTTCATAACACTTTCACAATAAATACGACTTGACTGACACAATAATAATGATAATAATAATAGTTTTTACGTGATATATAAAATAAATAACAATTGTAAATGTAGCAATGAATAAACAACAAATGGAACAAATAAATAACTTACAATAATATTTTTTACATGACACAATAACAATAAATATAAGTATAAAAATATTGATAAACAATCTTCAATACTTTAAAAAAATAAATATACCATTAGCAATCTCTATATGATTAATAGTTTGATTTATAAAGCATGGCAAAATAAATGATCAAAGTGATGACAAGTCATAATTTTTCATAGGTGTTGAATTTTCCACTTAATTTATATTTGTCATTACATGTTGATGTAATGAGAAAATTCAATTTTATGAAGTTTAATTGATATGGAGTTAATAATTTTAATAGACTATCTTTCAAAAACAGTAATTATTTTTCAAGCCTTTAAACATGTTAATTAAAGGTTTGGATCATTTAGGCCTATGATTTATAACAATCCATAAAATTGATAGAAAACTTTGGTCAAAATGTTTAAATTGTTTTAAGAAGTAAAATTTTTGGACAGTGGCCTAATGTTAATATACAAAGTAAACAATTGAAATATTTAGGGTATATACTTAATCCTACATAAATTCCATTAATACTAGATCACAACTTCTTTTTATTTGTCTAGATTTACTCCACTGTTAACTTTTACTTTGAACATTTCCTTCTTTTAATTTATTTTAATTTTAGAAACATAAATACACCTGCCAATGCTGTATAGGATTTTATGAGAAGAACATAAATTTTAATACTCTATTACTGCATTTTTATGACATTTTTTTTTCAAATTGTATACAGACAGGAATGTTTTTTAGATGGAACTTCTTTGTGAGAATCTCTTGACAAGCAACAATATTACACTTCCTTAGCTAATCAGTTAAATGAATTTTTTGTAGAAGCTTTAATATTTGTTTTACCTGATATAACTAACTTATGTAAAAAAAGCTATATTATAGTTAGTTTGGAACCAATGTATTTTTCCTTTCGTTCTTCAATTTAAAATTAAACAGTTTTAATCATCTGTAGATTTTATTACTGTATTTTTCCATCAGACTACATGGTGTTAAACAAGGTTTGTTAAATGCAATTCAATAAAGTCGCTGTGAGTCAGCTATAAACAGGCGAGTCGCTAACATCTGGTTGAACCCGTGCCTTGTCGGCAATGTTAAAAGTGTCAAGTCAAGTGTTAATCAACGACCCTCTACAGTCTGTTGACAATTCACTCAAGAAGTCTGATGAAAGCATAGGCATATCTTATCAATATCTAATCTTATAATAGCACCTCAGTTTTCTCTTACAAAGAACTTTGACCTAGTCCCAATAAAAACTGGAGAGGTCTAAAATCTATAAATGATAAAACAAGTTTTACTTTTGTAAGATCCAATATACATTTTTACAGAAGAATTAATACTACAAGACTGATAAATAATACATGTCTTTTGACTTAGCTCATAAACAGTTACAAAACTTTTAACAACAATTTAAGACGACTATGTAAAATTTTTTAATGTAAATGTTTGATTATTTATTATCACTCAAATAAATAATCCACATATTATACAAGATAATAATTTTAACTACAAAATGATATAAAAAGTGTGTGTATAGAATCTAACTTAAACTGATATGCAACCCAAAATAAAATACTTCTATTAAAAATTTATTCTTATGTCAGAATAACTTATTAAATCATACAAGGAAATCGTCCACTGGTCGAAATTTGACCAGAAAGATTCAGTTAATCTTGAGCCAATTAGTTTTATATATATATATATATATATATATATATATATATATATATATATATATATATATATATATATATATATATATATATATATATTATATAGCTTAAACATCTGTTCTTCCTGCTTTCCTGGTGTTTGTTATTACAACATCAGCTGTCTAATGATTCAGTCGATTACACTTCTTCCATAAGATTAACATTGAAACTTTGAAAGCCTGTAGGGCGTAGCCCCATGGACCAATGTGCATTAGAATGTGATTCTGCTCATCTCCTACTATGCTCACAAGCTGAAAAAAAGGAGGAGAAGAAACATGCTTGCCTATTAAGATATAGACTAGTGTACGTGTTGCTTGAAATTGTGCAATTTGGTTTGGATACTGATAAAAGTTACCATTTCATATAGCAAACAAATGATAGATTGCAGGCCTCCAAGTTCTCCTACTTTTGATACATAAGTCTTACTTTCCTACTTTTAGCGAATTTCCCTATAGGGAATATAGGGAATACGCTATTACGGATTGAGAAAAAGTATATTTGTCATCAAAGATCTCTGACGCTTAGTTTTTACTGATATCACCATTATAGGACTCTGAAACCAGTAAAATCGTACCTTAAAAATAAACATTTGTAAATCACAGCTGTGTATATATTTTATTATTGAAGAAAATTTGGACATCATATTTTTTGAGGCCAGTAAGTAAACATCTGTGATATTTTAGGATCAGCGATTTTTGGCAATGCTTATCCATGTTGGCCAGTTTGTCTAGTTCATTGAGGTTGAATTAAGAAATGAAATGATGTCTTGGAGCCAGTGCTACAGTAAATATCCAAACTGTAGTCGTTTCACTTTTCTCTGCAATACCTAAATATTGCTTTCGCTCTGCAGAAGTTGGGTCTTATCGAAGAAGACATTAGTTAGGCGTGTCGGCTCTTTAGTCGTAGTGTGTACAAGCTAATATTAGCCAAGACCTATGTGCATTACATTCCCTACAATATATGTATATAACTCAGAGGTTTTAACTTGTGAAAGGTTTGCCTTAGCTTTAATTCATGATCAGATGTGTAAAGTTCATTAGCTGATGCTGTGTGGAAGATAACTTATCTGAATCATGCTGTTTTTACCAGACATTTGACTGTGGCCTGTTTTTATCACTTCACATTGTCAGCCGTAATGAAGCAGATATGAGAGTTTTATTGGACAGCTTCTTGCATGTCGAGATTATATATTGCCCTAAGCATTTTCTAAGCTTCTGGTTGAGAAATGTTTTCAGTGAGTTTGGGGCTGATATCATTATATTTTTTATTCTACTTACAATTATCCTGGACACTAAAAACTACACACACTTTACTTATGAGCAAGTTTTATTTGGTAATTTAGATCTTTACATCATAATATAATCAAAACAATTACAAATCAGTAGACTAGGATTTTAACTATTGTTTTGTTAGTTGAATAATTTGAAAACATTAATAAATCAACCAAAAAATAAAACCAATAAAAATGTTATATAGGCTAACCAAAGAAGGATTCCCGAAGGAAAAACTCAATACAAGTAAAGAAATATGAAAATTATGAGTTGTTTAAACAGAAGTTCAATTATAATGTGTTTGGATGCAATTTTCTTTTTCCTTAATGATTGTTAGCGTGGCCTATGTTAGGCAATTAATTCAATCAAAATCAAAATCAAATCGTTTATTTGCCATATCACAATACATAGCATTGGCAATTGTCAAAATTAGCCTAAAAAAAAGGCTGCGGTCAAATGAATGAGGCTATAAAAGAGAAATTACACAGTACAATGGTATAGGCCCAAATTGCCTATTAGGTCTAACACTCATTAACTATAAATCTACATCTTAATAAATATAACAATAGTAACAACAAAAAAATTCAATGTTATTTATCAGACGAATAAAGTTCTGAGAAGTTTAACAGTTGACAAACATTGTATGGCCTATTTATAAATACAATTGCATAAAGGAAGTGACAGGACAAATACAAGTGAAACTATCCACATAAAGTTATTGACTGTTCCGACATAAATTCATTGATCGAGTAAAAAGGATTCTGAATCAGCCTATTATAAAACTTGGTTAAAAACAGTTTATGGTTATCTGAAAAGGTGCTGTGGATTCGATTTAATTTGTTGAAAACTTTAATGGACATAACCATATGGCTCTTAAGTGTTTTACTTAGCCTAGAATAAGTTCTATTTATATTACTATTGTTTCTAGTGTTATATGAATGTATGTCTTTACAGAGAGTTGCAGTAGGTGATTTTTTAAAGGCGTACACAACGAGGTCATAAATGTACATTTTTACTACAGTGGGTATTTGCAGCTGAATGAATAATGGTTTGCAGTGTGCATCAAAATCAGAATTTGTTAAATTTCTAACTATTTTTTTCTGTAAAAGAAGGATGTCATTTATTCTAGTGTTATTACCGTAAAAAACAAGACCATATCTATATATACTTTGAAAAAGAGCAAAATAAATCATTCTGGCATATTTGTCATCCACTAATGGTTTAATATTCCTTAATAAGTATACTACCCTAGATAGCTTAAGTATTACATGGTCGATATGCGAATCCCAGTTCAGTTGGCTATCTATGAATAGGCCTAAAAATTTTGCACTACTGGGGCATGAGTCATTCGTAGGTTTAGTGCTAAAAAGAACAGTTTGTGTTTTGGTTGTGTTTAGCTTACGGCTATTAGTTTGGAACCAGTTGTTGACGCTATCTATTGCAGAACTAACCAGCTGGGAAAGATGGCTTTTATTATCACTGACAGACACTAGGGTGGTATCATCTGCATACAGAATGGTATTGGTAGGTTGGGCAATGTTACTAGGCAGGTCATTTATGGCAATGATGAAAAGAAGGGGTCCTAACACTGAACCTTGAGGTACTCCGCAGTCTAGCGTTACCTCATCTGACCAATTTCCATCAATACATACTCTCTGCCTGCGATTTTTAAGGTAAGACTTGAAAAAATCCAAAACCGAGCCTTTAACTCCATAAAAATTTAATTTAACAAAAAGATCCTCATGATCAATGCAGTCAAATGCCTTGCTCAGGTCACACAGGGTGGCCTGAGCAAAGGACTTATTTTCAAATGCATTTATTACTTCACGGGTCAGACAATCGATGGCATCCATTGTAGACCTTCCAGAGCGAAAACCAAACTGAGACATACAGAGAAGATTATTCTGTTCGAGATAACCACTCAATTGATCACACACCACTATTTCTATAACCTTTGATACTGGGGAAACAACGGATATAGGCCTATAGCTATCAGGAACCTCTCTCGAACCTTTTTTAAATACGGGACAGACTCGTGACACCTTAGTTCTTCTGGAAAGAAGCCATTCTTTAGGCACTGATTGATGACTTCAGTAAGAGGATGGATAATACTACCTATAATAGCCTTTAAAAGGTTGTTAGACATATTGTAATAATCTAAAGAGTCTGAGTTTTTTAACCTATTTACCGCATTGAGAACATTTTCCGATGTGACAACTTTCCAAGAAAATTCAGAGGGGGCACATGGAGCATTTTTTACCAAGTCATGAGGGGTTAACCTAGATTTCACAATCTGACTCTTAATATTACGAACAGATTCAATACAGAAGTTATTGAACACTTGAGGTGAAATTAATATTTTATCGCTATGTGAGGACACAGAGGCAATACTTTTTTTGATCAGACCCCAAGCAGTTTTACATTTATTTTTACTTGAATCTATTTTCTCACTGTTAAATGCCCTTTTAGCCTTAATGATACCATTTCTGTATTCACTCTTTAGTTTTTGAAGTTGTTGTTTAACCTGTGGTGAGTTTGTTTCCTTGAAGAGTTTACTTAATCTAAGCAGGTTTCCTTTCATAACTTCCAATTCCACAGTATACCATGGATTTTTATTAGGCCTAGGATTACTCTTTTTCCTCTTAACTACCATGTTATAGTTAACTGCATTTATTATCTTGGAGAAAAAACAAGAGAACCATGAAACATTGATATACTGAGCAAACAAAAAATTATCCCAGTCAAAACTATTAAGTGTAGAGTGGATGTCATTAAAACTTGACTTAGGCAAAATTAATTGAAGCTTTTGAGAGCTAGGATCAGTGATAAACTTATTAGACTTTGAATTGACTAGATTTGAGGCTTATGAGGCACTGTAAAGAACCCCATCATGGTCTGAGAAAGGGAAGCACAATACATCACAGGATTCATCATTAAAAAAAGTATTAAAAACAAATAATTGTCTAAACAATTGTTCTGCCGGGTAGGCAAGAGGTTCTTGCAATAAAAATTATTTTGCCTCAGTAAGTTGAGAAAATCTTTAGCAGTACGTTTATCAGTGGTAACATCAAATTCAGCATTTAGATCTCCGCCTACTACTACAGAGTAATTAGGCCACTGTAAAAAAATGTAAAAAGTTGTTCTAACAGTTCTAGGAATAGTAAAGGGCTACCATCAGGAGATCTATAAATTGATGCAACTATTATTTTTGGCTGATCAATAATTACTGCCGAGACTTCAAAATTAATCTCATTACACATAAAACTTACATCTAATTCTTTGGCATTAAGTGATTTGGTAACATATATCAGAGTTCCACCCCTAATATGATTAGACCTACAAAAGACATTTACTAAATAATAATTACTTGGGCAAACTAAACTAACCTCTTTTGACCGCAGCCAGTGTTCTTGAATACAGATTACAGAAACATCTAGTCCAATTAAAAAGCCTTCCAATACAAAGGTTTTGTCTTGTAGTCCTTGGATATTAAGTGTTAAAACTTTAAACCAAAAACCGTCATGTTGTATGTCCTTGGTTGGTGAGCCGATATTCCCTCCGTTTGTGTAGGAACTCAAAGCCGCTGTAGAAGCTAGTGTTGAGCTCCTCCCGGTGTCGATAGAAAATCCCTGTCTGTGTTGTTGGGCACTATAAGATCCCTCCGGAGCGAATCCCTAAAGGGGACTATAAGGCAGCCCTCAGGCCACAAGTCAACTGATATGATTTTCTCAAAGTCTTTTTCATCCACTTCAACATGGAATGACGAATAACTTTCGAATTTAGTCTTCATTTTGGTACAGCGCACTGATTTTAAGGCCAGTTCATTGTCCAGTAGGTCAGTGATATCACTTGTACTTACATCGGGGCTGAGCCTAGATAGAAATAGGGCTTTCCTCCTGACCCTAGTATGAGCCGCCACTGATTTGATGGTTGAGTCTTTCCTTTTGCCGATCAATGGTTTAACGGTGTTGATTTTACCATCTAACCGAGCATCTTGTGTTACTGTCTGGATTCTATATCCCGAAGGTGTCTGGTTTTCATCATGTTTCACCGATGAACGATCATAACCTCTTCCCCTGGAGATGTTAGCATTCTTCTTCGACCCATTGATAGGACGCCTTTCAACCATTGATTCGTTATTAGCGTCATCGAACTGGGTCAGATCCACAGAGTAAGGATGGGGTGCACTGGTGCACTAGAAGAGCTCGATATAGAAGATCTAGATGTGGAGTTATTACTGCGAAACTCATTTGGTCGATAGATACCCCTGCCTCTACCATGGTTGTTGATTTTTCCCCAGGAGGGGAATACCTTCTCTTCAACAATATTGGCGGAGCTGATCGTTTGAGCCTTCTTATTTTCAGTTATGAAACGCTCCAATGAATTAATTAACCCTTTACTGTCCTGGGCTATTTCACTCACAGCTTTAAGCAGCTCATCAATTTTAGAAGAGTCATTTGACAGAGAATTACTAGGTAAAAGAGGATTTTGTTTCACAAATTGCTTGATGCATTTGTCACAGTCCTTGCAGAACCATTTAATCTTGTCTGCCATGTCGTTAATTACCACATAGTCGTCTTGTGTTAGATCTACACAGTTTAGGTGATACCAATTGCCGCATGGTCCTTCACAACCCATTCCAACGTCTTCAGGTACATCTTCCGTGCACAACCCGCACTTAGATGGCGGTTCAACTTCACTTGTTGATTCCGTGACTACTTGCTCTTTGGTGCTGGTTTTACCACCTCGACGAGTCATACCGAACAAAGTAGTCAACGATCGATAGTCAACAAGATTCAGTCGATTCGGGTGTCGAAAGTCTGTATATCGATTCAATATATCGGTTGTTGATCGCGGTATAACCTCTACCGATGACCAGAACCACGTTGTTACACTTTAATAAAATTTATGCAAAGACAGTAAATGTTTATAACTCAAATAGACTCTGACTTACACATTGAACACTTTCACACTGAAATTTTTGACGAGATAGATGTCTTATAATAAGAATTTAACTTTAAAATCATCACGTCCTCTCATAGACATTCACAGGTCACGGCAGGGCTACCAACCTCAGCTATGACGTTAGTCATAGCTCCACCGTGCCTGTAACTGAGTTTACAGTTCTATGATATCAATGCTACATATTATTGGGGATGGAAAATTGAAATTGGTTGTCTGTTGAAAAACAGAAAAAAAAACAAATGGTATTAAGTTTGTGATTAATTATTGGACTGCCATGATGTATATGTGATGGCAAGTAAAATGAATGAAAGCTTTAAAAGTTGAGATTTGTGGATTAGTAGGTTTACAGAAAACTTCTGGTTTTGCTGCAAATTAACACTAACACTAATATTGCCTTGAAAAAACGAGTACCACTTAAAAACTTAACAAAATGTTAATCAATTGACAACACCTATAACATGAAAGATATAAAATAATTAAAACATAATTTAAAAAAAATTAATATCTTTCTTCCTGTTCACTAAAATTGTGAATACTATACACCCTATTTAGAATGCTCCGATTAAGTTCAACAACACCGTGTAAATGTGGTTGCTGAATGACACTAATCCAGGAAGAAGTAAGTGTTAACATTTTCTCCTCATTGGCTTACTCCCTTGGTCGTATAGTTTATAACTTTTTGATTTACTAGTGACTTAGTTGTGTTAAACTGTTTCTGTGAAGAATACAAGGTGATGGTGGTTAAAATGGAATGCCTGAAATAGCGGTTGTTAGCACAAGATGTCGGGCTATCCAGACGGTGGAGAGTTGAAATCGTGTTTAATGGCCGTAAGATTGACAATGGATCATGAAAAACTGTCTTAAGTAGCAGTTGAAGGCCCCTTCCGAAGATGTTGAGTTACCGGCAAATGTTTAGATTGTTGGGTAGTCGAGAGTTGAGTTTGTGGGATTATAATGTACGCTAGTATTAAAAACATTCACATAACCTGGCACCACATGTAAAATAAAAGTCTCACATTACCTTTCACTACTTGTGAGGTTAGTCAGAAATGATTATTTAACTTCTGATTGATAATTAAAAAACTAGGCCTGTCTTAAAAAAATAAAAATATGGTTATTTATATACAGTTTAAGTTGATGATTGTTTGTGCGGGTGCAGTGAGGAGGAGCGGTACAAGAAGCTGCCGTGGAAGGATGTGCGGGTGGGTGACCTGCTGCACCTGTCCAACAACGAGGTGATCCCCGCGGACATCCTGCTACTGCGGAGCAGTGACCCGCAGGGGCTGTGCTACATTGACACCTGCGACCTCGATGGCGAGAGCAACCTCAAGCAGCGGCAGGTGGCCCGCGGCTTCGTCGAAAAGGTCTGTGGCAATCACTCAGTTGTGCTAGGCGACAAAATGAATTTCACGATCTATAGTCTTTATTTTATCTAACTAATACAGACAAACATTTTCTAAAATTATCTCTTTAACACTTTCAGTGCTGTGGTATGAGATATAGAATCACGGCTTTTTCACATAAAGTTTGGAATGCCTTCAGTGCCTTTACAGTATAATATGAATAACCCCCACCCCCCGAGCATTTTTCAAATTTATGTAAATAATTTCTAGCACCGAAAGTGTTAAGTCATTTTATATAGTCCCACTTTTTCAGTAGTAGACATAATAGTAGACATAGTAGACTGATAAGTAGACATAATGTCCCATAGAATATATCGATGGTGTTGCGGGCTATTTAAACTAGCTCAAAATTTCTATTGTTTTTATTCTAAAGGTGGTCTGCCTTTTGATCATAATACATTTATAATTTAACACCAAAGGTTTTAAAATCACCACAATAGTAATGAATTATTATTGATCATTAATCGTAATTAATAACCTCAAGTAATTAATAATAATGGTAGGGTAAACCACGCAATCTCGACTTAGGGTGGGGGGTTGTTGCACTGTTGGGTGTGGTAAATTTGAGAGTTTTTCAGAGCCGATACTACTGCCGTTTACTCAATCAGATTGTGTGTTATTGACTCTAAATAAGCAGAAATGAGGTCGCTTTCCATGGAGGTGCGTTAAATGACCGAAAATACTGAGCGAACATTGAAATTGTCTATTAGTGATCGTAGAACTGCAGAAAAGCATCCACATTGGTTGAAAGTCCCAGTAATATTGCTGATTGGATCGTGAAAAACTGCCTAGAATAGCAAATACAGACTCAGTTGTCGAGCTATCTAGAGTGTTGAGTTATCGATAGTTGTGTTTGTGGGGTTTCACTGTAGTCATTCATTCATTCATTCGATGGGGCGGACCTAATCCCAAGGCGCGTCAGCCGCAAGGGCTTTTTGCGCTCCCCGTATGTGTTTCAGAGCTCATCCAAGTCTAGGAACCCGATGAACTTCTGCAACCTGCAGACTAGCTCCTCTTGAGGAAGGAAAGAGCCCCTCCGCAGTCCTCCGAGGGCCCTCTCTCTAGCCTCTTCCAGCTCCATGCAGTCGAACAGCAAGTGATCTGCAGTCTCTTCTGACTGCCCACACTTTCTACATACCGGATCCCCATTGAAGAGACCCATGCGCTTCAGGTGCTTCCTCAAAGAACAATGTCCTGTTAAGAGCCCTGTTACTTGCCTTATTTGCCTCCTTTCTAGCTGCAGAATATTAGAGGCAATTTTCTGAGATGGAGAGTGAAGCGTTAGCTTACTTACCCTCAGTTGTGGTATTCTAGACCAGACCTTTCGATGCTCCTCCCTCGCCCATGACGTGACCGCTTGACACGCATACTTACGAGAGACAGCACAGAACGGCTCTGGGCCAGTGAATGCTGAGGACGAAGCTACGTTGGCCAGGGCGTCCGCAGCCTCATTCCCGGGGATCCCCGTGTGACCAGGGACCCAACAAAGCGTCACGCTGTTGCATCTGCCCAACGCAGACACCATGGTGAAGCAGTCCCAGACGATCTTTGACCTGAACTCATAAGAGTCCAGAGCCCTTAGAGCTGCCTGGCTATCTGAAAAAATGGAGATGCTCCTGCCCCTGATGCCTTGCACCAGGTTCAATCTGGCGCACTCCATTATTGCGACAACCTCCGCCTGGAACACCGTTGGGTGCATCCCCATAGGAATATTAATGCCTACCCCCGCTTGCACCCCATGTACTCCGGCTCCTGTTCCTCCTCTTACCTTGGACCCGTCAGTGAACCATTCCAGGTCCGCGGGTTGAAGAGGGTTTCCCCCGGATAGCCAGTCCTCTCTTGCTGGTAGGAGGACTCTGAAAGACTTACCGAAGGTGTATTTGACTGACATGTGGTCAGAGGGCATGTCTAGCCCACCCCCCTGAACCGACAGAATGATCCGAGAGTGACCCCGGTGTTCTCCAGTGTCCATCCAAAGATTTTCACATTTGAGTCGGTGAGTAGCTTTCCTTGCCGTGGTCTTGACGAAAAGATCAATCGGCAGCAAGTTGAGAAGACAGTCTAGTGAAGCCCCCGGACTGGAACTCAGGGCTCCTGTGATGAGAAGACAGGCGAGTCTTTGAACTCCCGCCAATCCCCCCACCGCCGATCCCGAGTCCATCTTAGGCCACCACACAAGCGAGCCATAGGTGATGGCAGGTCGGACCACAGAGACATAAAGCTCCCCAAGTCATAAGACATAATTCCCTAAAATAATTACCCAAGACATAATTCCCCAAGTCCCCCCCACCAGTCGCCTACATGTAATGAGTGACCACTTACCTCGGTCTATTACCTTTTGGAGTTGTGGTCCCCAATGAAGCGTCTGGTCCAGAGTGACCCCCAGATACTTCACCTGTTTCTGCAATTCCACATTTGTACCTTGCAGGACTAAGGGGCCGATCCCTCTGAGGTTCCTCCTCCTCGTGAAGGGAACCATCACAATCTTTGAGGGATTGATTGAGAGACCTACCTCTTCGCACCAGCGTCCAACAGACCTCAGGGCCCCATTCATGAGATCCCCGACTGTGTCGTTGAACTTACCTGACACCAGAACCACTATGTCATCAGCATATCCCTGTGCGTACACGCCACTGACATTGAGAGTTCTGATGAGTTCGTCTACCACGAGGTTCCAGAGAAGAGGGGACAGGACCCCACCCTGGGGACAGCCTCGAGTCGTTCTTACCGCTATCTCCTCGTTATGAAGTGATAGTATTACGTTCCTTTTTCTCAAGAGGGCTTCAATCCATCCCCTTGTTACCTCGTGAAAACCATGAGCTGTGACTGCGTTAATGACAGCCTGAGTCTCAGTGTTATCGAAAGCGCCTTGAATATCAAGGAAGGCCCCAAGTGCAACCTCCTTGCACTCTATCGACTTTTCAATCCTACTTACCAGCTGATGCAGAGCAGACTCGCATGATCTTCCTGGTAAATAGGCATGTTGGTGTTCATGGAGAGGGTTGGCCTTGAGAGCGGTATCCCCCACATACCTTGACACCAGCTTCTCTAGAGTCTTCAGGAGAAAAGAAGACAATGAGATTGGGCGGAACGCCTTCGGATCCGTGTACCTAGCCTTACCAGGTTTTGGAATGAAGACTATCCGAGAGCTGCTCCAGGCTTCTGGAATGTGTCCGAGGGCCAAGCTTGCCCTGAACAATGCCGTCAGAACTGGAAGAAGGATCTCTATTCCCTTCTGAAGACAAACGGGCCTCACCTGGTCAGGTCCCGGTGACTTGAAGGGACTGAGGGAATTGACTGCCCAGCGAATCCGGCTGTGAGTTGCAATGCGGCCCGCCACCCTCCATCGAGTGAAGTTGGCCCGCCGTGCACCCATACTCACCTCATCGGTCGACTGAGTGATTATACTCCCCGGAAAATGTGTGCTTGCCATGATCTCAAGCACGTCCCTGGGATTATGGACCATGATCCCATCAGGCCCCTCGAGGGAGCCAAGACAAGATGACTTATCCTTCGATAGGATCTTGTATAACCTAGATGTCTCGCAGACACCTTCAAGATCGCTGCAGAAGCTTCTCCAAGAGAGCCTCTTGGCCCTCCTGACTGCAAGGTTGTACTGAGTTAGCAATCTGTGATAGGCGTCCCAGCATTTACTTAGCTTAGCCCTTCTGAATAGAGCCCTTACCCTTTTCCTTAGGCTGCCAAGTTCTGAATTCCACCACCCAGACTTACCCCGACGTCCCGCTGACAGTGGACAGCAGTCCTCAAATGAGGACACGATGTCCCCACCCAGGCAATCAGCGGCCAAGTCTAGCTGGTTTGTGTCTCTGACGCAGGAGTACAGAGGGCCACTCTCCTCTATTCTATCCTGCAGAACAGTCTTAAATTTCGCCCAGTCCGTCCTTTTGGGATTTCTGAACGTGTTCTTTTCAGGTGAAAAGTTGCCTATAAGGAATTTTATATGTCTGTGGTCAGAGAGGGATGGCTCCTGAGACACATGCCAGTCAGCAATCTCAGTCCTCATCCCCTCTGTGTACAATGTGAGATCGATGACCGATTGTCCGACTCGACTGACAAAAGTCGGTTCCGACCCCACATTGGCTATCATGAGTCCACTAGAGACGAGATAATCTAACAAAATGTTACCTTTATTATCATTCCTCCTGCAGCCCCATGCCGTGTTGTGGGAGTTGGTGTCGCACCCCAGCAAGAGGTCGGTGCCAGAACCGGTCGCATACTCGACCAGCCTCCGGACTTCCTCCTGCGGGGGTTGCGTGATGTCCATCGGCATGTAGACCGATGCCAACAGCAGATGTCTTCCGGTCGACTGGCACGTGGTCCTGACCACGGTGACGTCCCTGGAACAGAATTCCAGAACCGGCACACATTTGATCCCATTACAGGACCAAATGCAGGTTCTGGGGTTATTGACATGACCAGAAATGGTCCGCCCCATAGGAGCCCCCAATCCTGAAATCATGTTGTTCCTGATCCAGGGTTCCTGGATCAGTGCAAAGTCGACCATCCCACTGGAGATGGTCTCACACAGTACCGCCGTTGCGGCCTTACTGTGCTGGATGTTGGCTTGGAGGACCCGGATCATCAAGGGGAGCCCCAGAGAGAACCCTGAGCTGCACCCTATTCAGACCCAGGAAAATCCTCCAGTCCTGGTCCTTCAGCTTCTTGGCCGAGCCACCATCGACCGCAAGCACGAGAGTCTGGCCATCCTCCTCTCTCTTGCAGCTGATGACTCGCCAATCCACCGTCGAGACACCGGGGTTTTTGCCTGCAAACACAGTCAAGAATTTCTTTTGGCTCCTTCTTGACCAGAATCCAATCGGTCCGAAGGAGAACCTTAGTGACACGTAGGAGATCCTTGTAATCCCCCACAATGACACCAGGCCCCCCCTCCCCGACCGGACCCAGACCAGGAACCACTTCGAGAAGCCAGGCCCGGGTGACCTCGCTACCACAAGTGATAACAAGAGCACCCTTCTCCGGATACGTCCTCAGGATCTGCTGCGGAGTGGTGGCTGTGATCACCTTCTCGAACAGCTTCTCCTGCAATGTCCTCAACTGCCCCTCAGTGAACCTGGAATCAGGATAATCAGTGGGAGCAATTGCCATCTTCCAGCTGGTGAGCTGGTCCTTGAATGACAACTGGTTGTCCGCAGTGGCTGCAGTTCCTGACTCCCCCGGCCTCGCATCCCATCTCCTGGGACGCTTCGGGGTCTGTTGAACCTGCTGCTGCCTCTGCTGTTCTGAAACAACCAAGTTAGCATCTCTTCGAAGGGGGGAGATCCCAGAGCCCTGCTGGTCTTGTGCAGGGCTTGGAGTCTCCTCGTTCCTCTTTCGTTTACCTTTCGAGCGCTTCTTGGGAGGTTTCGAAAGGCCTTTCGACCTCCGCCACTCGTCAATTGGCAACCAGGTGCCGTCTGCCTCCTTCCTGGCCTTCATTAGCTTGAAAGCTTCACTTTTTCGCAGTTTCGGCCGGGTGGAGTCTCGTGTTTCATCAGTCTCTGCAACAGATGTATTAGTGTCCTGGATCTCCATACAGAGGTCATGCGTTGCCGCCTCCTCAGTTCGGAGAACCAGGTTGGGATTGTCGATGCTGAAACTCGAGGGGGGTGCACCGACCGGGACGGACTGGTGTGCCCACTCAAGCACATCGAGAGAGCTGTGACTTGGAGGAGGAGCGATCGCAGCGAGGGAACTCCCGGCCGAAGCCTCCGTTCTCTCAGCCACATGCTCCCCCCCAAAATGTCTCGTGACACCATCAGCAGAAGAGTTGCCCTCCCCAGAATCCACGGGCATGCCCTCCACAAGGGAGGGGTGGGATTCACGCCGAGGCGTTGACCCACCTGGGGTAGTCTCCAATTGTTCCTTTTCTGCCATGTTGTCTGAAACAACAAAGTTAGCAGTATGCCGGCCGTTCCGTGCTCCTTGCACTCCGCCCGTCAGTAGATCCCCTGAACCGCTGCACACATACCAGATCTGGGTTGGCAGTGAAGCAGCCGTACCGCGACCCTCTCGCTCCGCCTGCTGCTGAAGTGAACTCTGAGCCGTTCCGATGATCTTCACCTTCGCCCCAGGTCCATACCAGAGTCGCTGCTCCCCGACTCTGGGGCTGTTTATCGACCGCCAAATCTAGATCCGCCGCCTTTAGCTAGGGCAGTGGCACCCCGTGCAGGCTGTGATACCCATCACAGTGCAGTTGCCCGAAGCAACTGACTCACAGCGGTCTTGGGGAAAGGTCCGCCGCCCCTCTAATGAGAGCCGACCCCCGATCCCCCTGAGGGGCTTACGCTTACCTCTCGCCACCCTGTATTTCACTGTAGTATTAACAACTTTCTCATAACTTAACACCCCATGTAAGGTAAAAGTCATGGATCATTGTATAACTTCAATTTGTTTGTTTAAAAATAATCTGTTTACTATCTAGAGAGGACAGTTGTCTCATGTTTTAAAAGATATTTTATGTATGGCATATTCCACAGTCATGCATGCAATGGCATGCGTATGTAAAAACCACCATTTCTGTGCAAATGTATATATGTATAATGAAATAGCATCAAAACTGACCCGTAAGATGAAAAAGAAAGCCTTTACATGAGTTATTTTGATGTTGCAGCAAGAGGTGTTCCTGCCAAGGCTGTTCCGCAGTGTGGTGGAGGTGGACGCCCCCACCACCAAGATCTACCGCTTCCATGGCGCTATCGTCCATCCCTCGGGTGAACGTGTGCCTGTCGGCACCGACAACCTCGTCCTGCGCGAGTGCATCCTTAAAAACACCGACTTCGTTGAGGGCATTGTCGTCTATGCAGGTACAGCAGCCGCACCACTACATGTACTCCTTTTAAGTTGTATTTTTTATTTCTATTTAATATCTTGATTCCGTGAAAGGAAAAGTACTTCATGAGAAATGCTTTAAAAAATCGAATTAATCTATAAATTACAATTTGTAAATTCAATAAATGATACTTCTTATTTTAAACTTGTGGCATTTAGTTTATCTTAAAAACAATAAGTGAAAGTTTAAAGAATATCATTGAATTGAAACAGTTGGGAGAAAGCACAAAAAATAGGGAAACTTTCCAGTTTTTTCAAATAAGTCATAAGTTTTCCATTATGTATGTAAAGGAAACTCGTATATCTGAACTGTGCCTTATCGTCATTTTGAGAGCACTCAATAAAACTCAGTATTGATATGTACGAGGGCTATTCAGAAAGTAAAGAACGTTTCCGCCTTATGCCGCTAGGCGTGCGCGTATAGCCTATATTAGGGTATGACAGGGCTCGGGGCCTCAGTGGCTATCCAGCCGTGACACTACTAACTAGGAGTATCGTCGCGCTACCAGTTCTCTTTATTTTTAAATTCAAAATGGCCGCTCCCGTTAAAAATCCCGCCAGTTGCGAAGTGCGATCAATAACACGGTTTTTGTTGGCAAAAAACTTAAAACCGATAGAGATTAATAGATTTTTATTCTTTCAATTTCAACACAACAAAGTCCGTGAAATTTGAGGGAAAGATAACGAAAGCTCTGTTATGGAGGAACAGCGGTTTTCAAGATCTTCTCGTCAACTTTAGTGACCAATTTTGTCAGTCACAATGCTCGGTCGTCCACTATACTGCTCATCAAGAACATTGGTTAGGTCATTTGTAAACTGAATACACAACTTTCGCACAAAACTTTCATTCAAGACATTGTTCCCATACACCTCGCACACGTTTCGAAAAATCTTTATTGGTTTCAAGTTTTTAGCCAACAAAAACCGTGTTACCGATCGCACTTCGCAACTGGCGGGGTTTTTTACGGGAGCGGCCATTTTGAATTTAAAAATAAAGAAAACTGGCAGCGCGAGGATGCTCCTAGCGTCACGGCTGGATAACCACTGAGTAACCGAGTGCTCTCATACCCAAATATAGGCGATACGCACGCGCCTAATGGCGTAAGACGGAAACGTTCTTTACTTTCTGAATAGCCCTCGTATTAAAAAATTTCTTTTTCATCACATTACATCAATATCACCTGTTTTCGAGCCTTAATTTTAATAACAAAATTCAAGTTGTCGAGATTTATGGCTGAACATTTTAGGCTCTATAACTTCCCACAGGAAGCCAATTTGGAAACATTAGCTGTGAAGTAGTTGCCTATTAACGGGAAACACAATGCATCCTGCTAGGTTAGTTAGGCTCTGTTTTGTTCATTGAAACATATATTTTCATTTGGATAGAATTAATTGCATAGTGTGATAAATAATATCATACGTAACTCGCCGGAAGCGTTTTGCCATCTTCAAACTTGAAACACAGTCTCGAGGCTGGCAAAATGCCATTTTCGGCTCCTGTAATAAAATATACTAAATCTCTCATATGATGTATTACTTGTGAAGATGAAGGATATTATGTCATTGTATAAAGTTATTTTTATTTTGGTTGTATTTTATTTTGAGTGTATCTACGCAAGTGGCATTTTTAACGTTTTGACAGGGAACAGTCCAAACCCCAGTCTTGTTACTATCTAACATCGACCAGTTGTTAGAAAGCATCATTAATTAAAAGCCCAATGACAAATGGCAACTGGGTCCAGAATCGAACCTTTCAAAAGCTACTAACCTTTCTCAGGATCGAGAGGTTGCCGCTTTGGATTTAAAGGCGAGCACCAAGTGTATTAAACCTTCAATGCTTTTTTGTTCAAGTTTATGGGAAAAAAGGAATATTTTATTTAATATTTGTAATGTAGGTCATGAGACGAAAGCGATGCTGAACAACAACGGCCCCAGGTACAAGCGGTCGTCGCTGGAGCGGCAGATGAACGGAGACATCATGTGGTGTGTGGTGATCCTGGTGGTGTTCTGTCTGCTGGGTGCGATGGGCAGCCGCGCCTGGCTCGGGACCTTCACTCTGCCGCTGGACAGTGTCCCCTTCCTGCTGACCAGCGGATCCGCCAACCTCGAGGGCATGCTCACCTTCTGGACGTTCATCATCATCCTGCAGGTCAGTGGAGATAACATTCCGGTGATGTTAAAAAGATAAACTGTTGTGGCCAATAGCTCAACCAATAGATATTTTTGAAAAATCAGGTTTCCTCACAAAAGGAATTCCACAGAATTTCTATGGGAAGATTATGGACAGATATTTTCTTGGTAGTTCTGTAATTAAAAAAGAGATTAATTTTGATAAGCATTTAAATGTTGCATACTGAGGGATTTACTATCATTATCTTTCCGTTACCTGAAGGACCATGAGTTTCCATTTACCATTTAAAAAAAGAGAATTTTTCTTGCATTTAATAAGTTTTATGGAAAACACACACAAATAAAAATTAGAGAAGTGAGTCAACAACAAAAACATCATTCATTACTAAAAGATAAATATAAACATAAACAAAGAATAAAACATGTGATTTCATGACAGTGACAGTTCATTTGAGACAGGCAATATGTAACAGATATTTTATGCTAATTTTCACACTCACCCTTCAGTCAAATAATATCTTGAAATAAGCACTAGATTGCTTTGATGGCTCAAATAAAATATTTAAAAAAGCACTTAAAGTTAAATCTGAGCTGCTATCTGGACATTTTAATAAATGTTTGTAATTGTTTGGTTTAAGTATATTTACTTACATTGATATATCTGTGTCAGAAAGTGAGAAAGAAAGTATAACTTTTAGTGAGCTGACACCATTATGTATTCGAAAGAATCATGTTTTAATTTGTTTAATTGCATAAATTGTATTTATTGACTGATCCTTGTGATGAATATTTTGTTTATTTGGTTGTTAGCTAACACTTTTTATTGTATTTATATTTAATAATTTCAATTCTTCATAAATAAATAAATTGTTTTAAATCTTACTGTGGAGGGCTGTTAGGTACTTTTCCATTAATGGTACCTGCATGTTTTAAGGAATTAAAAAAATATGTTTTTTAAATGACTATAGATAAAACAAAACATTAAACCATTAAAACATTTAAAACTTTGATCGTGAGCTACATGTGCTGCGGACTTTAGAATATGTATAAATAACAAAATTTTATGTAAGCAACATAAAACATAACCTACAACACTTGCAGCACGTTGATAAAGCATTTAGTTGATTTTTAGAAGCAAGATCCCTTTATCAAAAAACATTGGACGTTAGTTATTAATATCAATATTCATTCATTTCGTTTTTCATTAGAGTTTACCAGATTACCCAGGTATGATGTGGTTGCAGGTGATGATCCCTCTGTCGCTGTACGTCACGGTCGAGTGCACCAAGATGCTGCAGGTGTACCACATCAACAACAACGCGGAGCTGTACGACCCCCTCACAGATAAGCGGCTCGAATGCCGGGCACTCAACATCACCGAGGAGCTGGGCCAGGTACATCTGACAATCTGATGTCACGGGATGCATCTTTTACGTTTTTTGACATACAAGATTAACGTATGTGAGCTATTCAGAAGTTGATTCTATTTATATCTGGAAAGGGACGGATTGTCATAGAGGCATGTGAGTGCTAGCGTTTGTTACATAAAACTATTTAGAAACCTATCTGCGAGTCACACAGGTAGGTAGGGCTGCACTGTTTGTTAAGATGAAAAATCCATGTGACTGCTACCAGTTTACCTGCCGCTGTCTCCGCCGCCGCTATTGAAATTCTGGCTGACTTCTATCAAAATTGAATCCTTATATTTTTAATGTTCATCTTTCAAGCCAAACGTTGAAGACGGATTAATAATTACTATTAAATTCTAACTTTATATTTTGTCAAACTTCGTTGACAACAAATTCTTCGTTACAACTAAACACCTAGGATGGTGGCAGGTTACCTGGCCACTCTTCGCTTTATTCTGTCATCAGTACTTTTCCTTAGCAAATTGGCCTGATACTTATGTCCTGAACTCTAACGCTCTTTTTCTATTTTCCATAAACTGGGTTGCACAACTAACTTATGACAATGAGTATCCTAAACCCTACCTACCTCCGCAACATACAGATAGGTTCCTAAAGAGTTTAACCAATGGTAGCACTCCCATGCCTCAACCTCAACTACTAATTTCACCGTATAACAACAGAACTTACTTTCCAAACAGCGCTTGTAATATCGGCTCTTAGAAAAAACTTTTAATTATGAGGTTTAAAAAGTAAAAGAAGGGAATGTTCCAAGTTAAAATAGAGGAATGAACAATCCTGAAAATATGTGTGAAACACATTCAGAGTAGGGTATTTCAGAACAGAACATACCATTATAAGAAATTTGAGAACAACAAACTATTTATGTTTTACAAAATTTTAGTAATGAACTTTTGCTGATGTTTCAGATCCAATACATATTCTCAGACAAGACTGGGACTTTGACAGAGAACAAGATGCTGTTCAGAAGATGCACTGTCGCAGGCGTTGACTACAACCACCCACCAGTGGATCACATTCCTGTAGGTATCAATTTACCCTAAAAGTTATTTAAAGGATGAAACTTATGATATTTGAATCTCCTTTTATGTTGGATCTACTCAAGTTTTACTTTATACCTAATAACAATCAGACTGTTGAATGTTGTAAGATTAACAATTTAAACACACAGAAATCACCCTATGCACTAAAATCCCCAAATAAGAGCGGTTCTGGCAACTTTTAGGGTATTTAGTAGCTTGTATAACATATTTTGTTTACCAAAATATTATCTATATATTAATAGATAAGCACAAAACTTTTCCTCCTTCTTTTCTCAGCTTGTGTGTATCGTAAGAGTAATTCTACATTGGAAGGCAGTGTCCTATAGATGAGAAGAAACCCATTATAATTTCCATCGACTCTTAAGGGCTATGTCTCACAAAAAATTAATGAGGACAGAATTTTTCACCTTTAGGTTTGTCCTGAGAAAGTATTTACAGGGAGTTCTATGACATGTTACCATTTGTTGACCAGGTGAGCAAGCCGATGCCACTGTGTATCAACAGCAAGCTGTCAGCAGATCTATCCACGCTGCCTCATGTGCAAGAGTTCATGGTGGTCATGGCCCTCTGCAACACGGTCGTCATCGCTAGGCACCCTCATGTAGATATTGTGAGTAACTAATTACCGATAGTTGTAATTACTCAGAAAATATGAGATACAATGTAACTCACACTGTTAACTATATTGTAAAATGGGACAAACTCAACTCCTGATAACTCAACACTTCGGGTAACTCAGCACTTCAGTTTACGTGCTTGTAGTACTTGACCGTGCATGTCAAGAATCGCTAATCACCATCTGAAGAATTTTTTGCGCTCCGATCGTCAACATTCGGTGATAGTTTATGGTCATTAAATGCAGTTTGTTGCCACCACAGCAGCTTTCCTACGACCCGACCATCTTTCACAGACAATTAAAATTTCCGATTGATATTTCGGGCTATTTAACACGGTTCTACATTCACAAAAACACATACACTAGAAACCCTCTAGTCCGGCCTCAGATGGTTTGGCCGCCGGATAATCCGGCCGCGGTCTTCCGGAAATAAATTGTTCAGCCGCGGGCATTTCCCACAGCCAAAATAGACAAGAGTCAACTTGTTCCATGTTTTATTACTAAAATATATCAGTTCAATTGCTGATTTTCGGACTCTTTGTGGTCTGATGTCTTCTAAAACATTTTGTTCGTTTTCTATTTATATCCAGCCCGATGTAACAAGGAAGTTAGGTAACTAGATGGATTTAGTCGCTATCACGGTCCCTTTTATACATAGTGCCTTCGTTGACAGAACACCAGTGTCCATTAAACGCAGTTTTATCGCTTGTCCGTTGTCCGATCGTCATTTCGGCGCTATTAGGCCTACAACGTCTGAGCGAGCAAATCATGATTGTTACAAAGTTGATATACTATTGATTGGACAAGTATGAGACCCTTCATTGTTAAATACACCCTAATAGTTTATTGTTGGAACACACATATAATTAAGGTCTTTGTTTAACCCGTTTAATAAACTGCCGGTTAATCCAGCCATATTGAAATCCGGCCGGTGATCCGGTTCCAAGGTGGCTGGATTTGAGGGCTTCTACTGTAACACGGAAACACATTCTAAAAAATTCATTAAAACTTGGAAATAACTTTTTTATTTATGAAAATAACTGAGAGAATTATTTTTCTGATCTGAAAATGACGTTTACTAAAGGAAAATATATTATGAATAGTCAAAATGGCAATCAACTAGAATATGTAAGCAATTCATAAAATATGCATGTGTAATATTTTGTACTCATTAAAGATAAGCGTTTACTGAAAAAATAAAAATTCATTGTTTAAAACCCCTGAAAGAGAATCAGTGTTTTAATAAGAATCCCTTAGGTTTATCGGTTTATATACATTTTTTCCTACATATCTATTATAAAACTTTTGTCTGTAATTCTTTTAACACTAGAGAATTAAAAGTTTTTGCTGAGTAACACTTAGTCTTTATATAATGTATTGTTGTAAATGAACACACACACACAAATATAAATATATACAAAAAACAATAATTAATACTGTACATAACAATTGACTACACACACAAACATGACTACTGAATAGGCTTCTCATCCAATGCATTTTATATCTGACATTAATAAAGGTGGGTGTTCAGTGGACGAGAGGCGCTGCAATCGAGTTGTATCTTGTGTGATCGATGTTGTGTGTTGTGATGATGTTTTACAACTCTGCAAAACCACATAATCACAACAAAAACCAAATTCTTAAATTATAAAATGTTTCATGGAAGGTTTAGCAGAGAGGGAGAACTGGTTTACCTATCTCAGGTCACTTCTACCTCATATGCGCCACAGGAGATGGCCCTATTGTAAATCGGTTTCAAACACTCCTGTGTCATGAGAAGTCTATTTACGTTAGTGTATATAGTCATAGTACAACTAGCCATACTTCAGCAATATTTTGCCCCACTTTTAAATTTTGAAGTCTTAATTTTTTCAGTACTTTAGTATTATGTTTAGTACTTTTGTTTATCTCTATATACAGGGTGTCCCGGAACTCTCTGGAACCCTTTTGTATATTTGTTCCTTGCATCGAGACAAGAAAAAAACATCATACAAATAAGTGTCTAAAATCCATCGTTTAGCCGCTAGCCGCCATTTTATTTTTTTCACGTAATAATTTTTATTTCCGTAACAGATGGTTGTATTCAGTTCATATTTGGTATGAATCTTTATCATACTAATGTACATTTTCAGGAAAAAAATTATTTTTTTCTACTGTGTATTTTCAAAATGGCGGCCATTTTTAATTTTCAAACTAAAATAACTCAAATTCCGTAAATTTCAAAAAAATTTTACCTTGTACAAAAAAGTTGTCAAATTTAATTATCTAACCAAAGGTACCAAGTTTGTAAGGATCTGATAACAAATAACGTAGTTATTGCGATTTTTCTCCAAAAAAACATTGATTTTGCATTATAATTAATGCAAATTGTGGCCAATTTCACAGAAAAATCGCAATAACTCCGTTATTTGTTATCATATCCTTACAAACTTGGTACCGTTGGTTAGATAATTAAATTTGGCAACTTTTTTGTGCCTTGTAAATTTTTTTAGAAATCTACCAAATTTGAGTTATTTTAGTTTGAAAATTAAAAATGGCCGCCATTTTGAAAATACACAGTGGAAAAAAATAATTTTTTTCCTGAAAATGTACATTAGTATGATAAAGATTCATACCAAATATGATCTGAATACAACCATCCGTTACGGAAATAAAAATTATTATGTGAAAATAACAAAATGGCGGCTAGCGGCTAAACGATGGATTTTAGACCCCTATTCGTATGATGTTTTTTTCTTGTCTTGATGCAAGGAGCAAATATACAAAAGGGTTCCAGAGAGTTCCGGGACACCCTGTATATCAGTAAAATTATCTTAACAAAATTTTAATTTAATTAAGTACCCAGTTAGTGTCTTTTAATATTCACAAAGGATTTAAAAATGGTTCTAACTGCATTGCTTCTACCTAACGGAGCACTGATGTAATATGAGGCTTAATTAGTAGCCTAATTTGTTTTCTTTGTGATGTTACAGTACACCCTCGACTATCCGATGTTGTCGGGAGCGAGGTTGCCTCAGATACCAAAAACCTTATGTGATTCAGAGGTGAAACAACAGCCAGACTTATTTTAGCAAATAAATACAAATCCTTACAAGCATTACACTTTATGGGTTTGCATTTTGTAACATACCAAACTAACCATATTCTTATTATTAAAAACATCTTTAAACCAAATTTTAACATTGTATAATTTTCATGGCAAACATACACCAAACAACATTTGAATTTCATAACAAAAACTATAATATTTCCTCAGTTACTTGTATGACTCATGAAAACATACTTTATTCATTCATAATGTGGGAGTGTTCTTTTACTTAAAATAATGTTTTTATACTTTTCATATAATACAATTGATCGTAATTGCGTAGTTAATTAACATTCGGTTGGTAATGTAAAATAAAATGTTGGAGGTGGTGACGTAATCAACAGGTGCAATAATCGCGACCAATGAGAAGCAATCCCGTTGGTTACGTGCATCACTAAGGAGTATTCATGGCGGATGCGAGGGAAATAATGGTAATTGTTTTGAGTTAAAAATTAGAAGAATACGATAAAAATTGAGTTTTATGACCTGGAAGAAAATTATATATTTTAAATGAATAGATTAATAATAAATATTACTTATTGAGCTTATGTTAAAAAATAACAGATAACCCAATACGAAGAATGATTCTCTTTTGACTCATTCAGTAACGTCTGACGAAAGGGAACGCCGATCCGCCATTCCGCCATTCGATCTGGGTGATCATAGTCTGGTGGTGAGCGTTCGGCCCGTAAAATTTTGATGTAGGCCTAGATTGGATTTAAGTTATATAGTGAAATTAGGATACATACAGATTGGTTTTTATTTTAAACATATTCTCTCGTGGTGATACTTCGTACATGATTGCAGTGCGGCTCATTCGTTCATTCGGTGTGCGTAATCTTCTAGTTGTAGCGTGACTCTTTTGTTCAAAGTGAATAAGTGACTGGAACCCTGCTTCAATCATCACCTTGACAGGATGCACCCTCATGCCCTACCCCATGATAAATAATTTTTATTTATCATCCCTGAGATTCGTAGTTTCATGAATAGACTCAAAATCTGGTTTTTCCTATCTAAAAGACTGCTAACATAATATTTAACAATTGGCCTAATAAAAAATCTGTTTTCTCTAAATTGACTGATTCTTTACTATCCACACTACATCCTCTGTGTCGAAGTGACTTTTTACAAATCTAAATTTATAACAGTTCGACTAGGCCTAACTTAAATTAAATAAAAAATCTGTTTTCTCTAATAAATAAAATAAAAAAAAAAGGTACAACGGTACAATAATAGGCAAAATCTTTGTTATTCTTAGTATTCATTTTGCTATTCTAATATTAAAGCGGTTAAGTAGGTCTACTAAGGTGCACTGCTTGTTCCTCGTGAATTGAACCTGCCTACTCCCCCAAGCATAATTTTTTAGGTTATTTTAACATCTCATATATAGAAGAACAGTTTTAAAAATTTTCCTCTTAATTCACTATGTGTGCTCAAGAAAGAAATGTATTTTTGGCCGTAATCCAAGCTCCATTAAAGATATTCTGTCACTGTATTCATTTACTATTAAAACAAAAAATCCTAGGACAGTGACATAAAAAAATTAAAACATGAAGTTAGTTCTGTGATCATTTAGATAAATTAATAAACTAATACATCAAAATTATTATTTTTGTTTGTTTAGTTTCGTGGGGTTATTTTATCAATTTAGTTACTTTTATTCTGAGTTACAGGAAAATTTAATAAGTCTTCACTAATAGTTTATGTGGTCTTAGTATATTGTCAATACAATATTGTGGTCTTAGTATATTGTCAACACAAATTTCATCGGACTCCTCCCTTTTTTATTCGTAGTTCGAAGAGAAATTACACAATTCGGTTGTTGCTATCATGTTGTATTGGTGTGTTTACAGATGAACGCCAGCGGGGTGATAGACGACCCGACCAGGGTGGATTTCCTGCCCAAGAGCAGCTCCGGGGCTCCGTCCGCCTCCAGGTACCGCAGACTGGCCGAGTCACGCTCCATCACCCCCTCCCCCACCCCTCTCCTCGGTGAGGCCACCGACCAGCCGTTCAAGGTAACTTGTTCTCACACATCAGCCGTAACTTAGCATTACTGTCACTGTTGATTAAAAAAGGTTTATGCCTTAATCAAGATTTGCTCAAGAGAACGTGCCAGTTTGTAGCGTTAGCCGTTGTTCTTGAAATAGATATGGCAGAGAATATGTCAATAGTAAAAAAGAGAGTCAATTATCTGAATTAATTAATTGAGACTGGCGAAGGTTTGGATAGAAAAATTGTCCAGATAATCAAATGTAAAAACTATTTACCATTTATAACCGACTAACAGTTCGTTGGCTGATTTTATTTTCAACAAAAAATACTTTCAAATAATGTATAGGTTTTGATAGAAAGAAATCAAAACCAAAAAGAGTAGATATTTCTTTATTTGTAGACATTTGCCGTTACTCAATTGGTATTTGTTATTACTTTACACTAAATTGGTAAGCTGTTCGGCAGTTTGGATAATTGGTTGTTCGGATAATTGACATTCCGATAATTGACATTCTTATAATTAGAGGTGTGCGGATATCCGGAAAACCGGATCGGATTCGGATCGGATTCGGATATCCGATCCGATCCGAATGTACAACAGGCGTCGGATACGATCCGAAAAATATCCGATTTTTTCGGATAGATAGTATATATGAGCATAAAATCCTTTAAACCCCCCAAAAACTACATTTGGAATGATATTGACGATCGCTTTCGTTCGAGGTATGAATACAATGTTGGATTAAAACACGACTCAATAAATAATTATCATCTCTTTCGAAAACTTGAAAATTGAAGACAGTCATCAACACTAGTATTGACACTCCAGGTATTAGGGTGTCCCAAAGATATAGCGCACTCAAGGCAATGGTTGTCAAAACAAATCTGATACATTAGCGCCTCAAGCGGATGGAGTAAAACAACTCATTCTAACAGGGGTCGTGATTGGCTGTAGAGTTAGGTTCCGATTCCAATCACAACGCGCGCTAGTGAACCCTCGCTAGCACTTTACAGCCACCGATTTGGAATTAACTGGTATGGGGGAACACCAGAATTGACCGAGTGTCACGATTTTAGTCTGTGGTTATTTGAATCTGTTGTCCTGCGCAGTAGACGACAGTGTTTCCAAGTACACGATAATACTGTGATACTTAGTTATTTTACTCATTCTCCGACGTCACACTGATTTTCCTCCCAAAGATTTGCCGTTATTTTTCAAGATAATTAGTGATCGTTTTGGCAAATAATTGATTTTTACGTGCCTAAAATATTACAAAATCAAATCATTCCCGTCATCAATCACTAATTACATTAATGAACACGACATTTTTGTGGCGTGCAATAATTTATTATCGTGTGGTACGATGTTTTGAAGTCTGGGAATACTGCTACAGCCGACAGCGTACGAGATAAAATTTGAATTGAAGTTACGAACTTTTAATGTGATCAACTTAATTTTCTAAAATCGGATAGGCTAGTTGTTAACTACTCAGCTATGGAGCCAAGAAAGAAAAAGAGTTTGATTTGGAAATCTTTTGAGAAAAACGAAGAACAGGTGGAATGCCTATTGTGCAAGCTGGTTCTAAAGGTAAGGGGTAGGGTAACTAAGACATCAGAAAATGTTCTTTGTAGAAAAATAAAATAATGTCGTTTTATTATTACTGAAATTGAGACTTGTGACTTGCTTCCACTTCATAAATTCTTTGAGATAGGAAAGTTTTTATTTTAACTGAGCTCATTGTAATAGGCCTAAAACAAATTGGGATGTATGTTTAAAACCTAAAGTGTTAAAAGTATTACATGTTATTACTGCATTATTGAATTGAAGTAAGCTTAGCAATCTACTTTTAAACATCAAACAAGACTGTAGCCTTCATGAAGGTGTAGGCCTAGGCTAGTAATGCCATCACAGTGACTCAAAGATATCAAAACTTGCATATAGCCTAAACCTAATGAATGTAAGTTAATAGACCTTTTTTGGTCATAACCCTAAGTTATTGCTCAAAATATTACTATCAATGTAGTATTCAAACAAAAAATGAGAGTGGAAATTACCCAAATTCTGAGAGAGAGAAATTTATCTAGGTTCTAAGCAAATTTGTAAAAAATTAATGAAAAAGATTTTCTCACCAAAAACAAATAGTTACAAATGTAGCCTATTGATTGACCGACTTTAGAGCAAAACAATAGGCCTACCTTAAGGTCCTTAAGTTAAAACTTGGTTTGTTACTGATAACTCAGCCTTGTAGTGAATTTATTTTGGATGAGACCTACTGTAGCTAGTAGAATATATGAAACTATATTATATAGGCTATAATATATTATAATAGGCCTATAATACACAAAATCATACAAATATGAAATGGTATCATACTTAACATAGGCCTAATACAACTCAAGGACAACATCAAACATGCACACTAAAAACACAATAAAATTCTGTGTACATAATTGTAAAGTATTTGTCCAAAATGTAAATTATAATTCTAGTTTTGAACAAATACTTAGGCCTAACAAACAAAAAATCAATATATGCCTACATTTCTATATTAAACAAAAATAAAATTAACATTTTTCATGCATTCCTAGGAATAAAGTGCTAGGATTTTACTGTTAATTAATTTGTATTTTAATTCTGAGTAATATAACAGTTTACTCTGTCCGTGCGAGTATCCGAATCCGAATAAAATCCGATCCGAACCCCTTACTATCCGATCCGAAATTAAACTATCCGATCCGAATCCGATCCAAAGTCAAATTTCACTATCCGCACACCTCTACTTATAATCTACTGTAGAGTCTGGTCAAAAGGTGCTCCAGGGCACCTATACCTGATAATGGGAAAATGTACACATATACTGAATGAGATATATAATCTGTACTCACAAATAAGTATTTGTGCATTCAAAAGAGACAACTACTTACAATTGTGTTTTGAAACAATTTCCTGGAGTATATTTTCACTTTCTGGCAGGATTTCTATAAAGACAAGTTTGTGAAATTTTAGAATTGTACATGAATGTAATTTACTTTATATTTTAGCAATTTTGCTAGTCTGTTGAATGTTGTCTACAGGTGTACACATACGGATGGTTATGTTTGTGTTGTAGCACAAGGACAGAAAATGTGGATTGTGTATTTGACGGTAGGCAGCTAGAATAATATTATAAAAGTTAACGGTTAGTGTTATTACTCTGTGTGTTGTGCCCAGGTGCGGGAGATGGCGGACGGCAGCATGGAGGTGCGCAGTACGCTGGTGAGGATACCCAGCGGCGAGTGTCTGGCGGAGCCACTTCCCCCCGCCCCTCCCACGCCCCTCACAACCAAGCCATCGGCCCTCAGGCCGCGGCTGCTCAACGTGCCTTCCATCCTGTCCAACGTGGTCAGCCGAAAACTCAGCTCTACCAAGAATGGTGAGTCATCAAGTTGGAAAAGCTTCTGCAGGGCTGGAAATAAATTAAGGGGCAATATACTCAGAAATGAGCAAGTTATTAAATAAATTAATTACAAACACTACCTTTGTCCATGTTGTTCAAATACACTAAATAAAGTAGGTAAAGTGAAATACATTAAGTTTGAATTATATCTTGACAAGAATGTCTTAGATGAGCCATTCTAGGTGTAGATGGCCATTATAGGTGTAATCGTAGGTTCGTGTGTAAAAAGTAGGGCTCATTCACCACTCAAATTGTTATATAGTTGAAAATTTCCAAAAAAATAATGACTGCTGGTGCTATTAATTACAACCCAAATGAAACTTAAAACCATCTACAGCAGCTGATGCGTCACCAGAGCACTACAGGAGTTGTTTGTTGCAGGGGTGACGAGCAGTTCGCCACGAAGCACGCCGGGTGAGGCCAAGCCGATATACGAGGCGGAGAGTCCCGACGAGCTAGCCCTCGTGGAGACGGCCTACTGCTACCACTGTCGGCTCACCAAGCGGACACCCACCTCCGCCGCCGTCTCTTTACCAGGTGAACCACTTTTTTATTCAACCTGTTTTTTTACCGATAATTTTTTTATGTTAATCTTCAAAGTAATCTATTCATATGAAAGCGAAATCCCACTCACTGACTGACTCATCACGAAATCTCAGGAACTACCAAACGGATTTACTTGCAACTTTGAACATAGGTTCGTCTTGCCTCTTAGATGCTCATTAAGAAACGATTTTGCAAAATTCCTTCAGGACTCCACCAAACACGTCTTCAAATGTTATTCTTATGGAAGCAAAATTTTTGTATTGGAACATATGATTACATTAAGGAATATTATTTTTGTAAACAGCTGTTTTCATTTAAGTTACTAAGGGAAAATTGGTAATCTAAAACTAGAGGATATTATATAATTGTAGAGAGTGAGCTTAGCGAACAAGCTAAACCTGACGGGGAGTGGTTACTGACTGACTCATCACAAAATTTCTGGAACTACCAAAGTTATATACTTGAAATTTAAAACACAGATTAATCTTGCCTCTTAGGTGATCACTAAGAAACGATTTTGCAAAATTGCTTCAGAGCTCCGCCCCATGGGTTTTCGAAATTTCAATATAACACTATCTGTATGGCCAAATTTAAATACTAATTAAGAAACCTGCTGGGCAGACATTTGGAGTGATCTCTTTTCTCTTAGGTGCTCAATAAAAAAGTGCTCTGAACATCCCCTTTAGGGCTCCGCCCCACAGAAGCTCTCAATTACTGTATAGCCTACATGTTGAAATTTGACATACACGATTCTCTTTGCTCATGGATACTTGTTAAAAAACTGTTTTGCAAATATAGTTTTTGAAGCACTTTAGGAATCCCCCCCCACTAGAGTTCAGAATTAATTACTTTAGGGCCTCCGGGATTGAAATTTGACATGGACGTTTCTTTTTGCTCGTGGGTGCTCCCTAAGAAACGGTTTTGCAAATATAGTTTTCGAGGTTCTTTAGGGCTCCCCCCCACAGGACTTCAAAATTACTTTTGTGTCTCGGAGGTTTAAATTTGAGATGGACGTTTCTCTTTTTTCATAGTTTCTTACTAAGAAATGGTTTTGCAAATATAGTTTTTTATGTTCTTTAGGGCTCCGCCCCACATGACTTCAAAATGACTGTAGGGCCTACAGGGTTGAAATTTGACGTGATTGTTCCTGTTTGCTCATAGGTTCTCAGGGCCTTTTCTATACAAGAAACCTTTTCTCACTAAGAACAGGTTTTGCGAAATTCCGTCAGAGCTCCACTCACAGTACTTCATTGTTTCAATTTCATTCTTGAGGAAGTGGATTTCGTTGGTCTTTAAACAGATTTTACAACCTATAAAATAAATTTAATCACGGGCGAATCCCTGATAGTCAACAGCTAGTTTACTATATTTGACTTTTTCCTTCAGTTTCCAAATCACTTCAGAGCTAAAAACAAAAGATTATTGTACCCTTTAAGCTATCTGGTTTCTTTGTAAAATCTTTTGATTTTACTAATTTTTTGATGTTAGTGCCTTCTTCAGAAATACATAAAAACAACTCACTCATGTAGAGGTTTATAAAATATGTAGTACATTCAAAATGGGCGAAAATCTCTATAGTTGGACTTTAATTACTAAATATAATAATTAAGAACTCATATTTAAATAGATACCATTTTACTTTTATAATACAACATTTTCTTGCATCAACAAAAACAGGTAAACAAACACAAAATGATTACAGATCATATGTTTTAAATATAATCTGACAACTAGAGTTGGGTGCAGTTGTTTACACAAACTAACACTCCCCCACACCCAACTAAGGCGTTGTGAGTCCAAGGCAATGTCTAAATTTGACATGCTTAGTTTCATTAAGTCCTTTTGTAAATATATCAGCAACCATGTCTTCAGTAGGTTTGTAATTTATTTTTATTTCACCACTTTGAACTTTCTCTCTTATAAAATGTTCTCGAATATTTATGTGTTTAGACTTGCTGCTTATCACTGAGTTTTTCGCCATGGCTATGGCTGACTGATTGTCACTGAATATTTCAATCACTTTATGAGGTCTTCCCATGTCTTCAATAAGCTGCTTTAAATGAATAGCTTCTTTTGCCGCTTCGGTCAAAGACATATATTCGGCTTCACTTGTTGATAATGCAACTGTCCTTTGTTTTCTTGATTCCCAACTGACTAAAGCATCACCAAATTTAAAACAATATCCTGTGTAAGATTTTCTGTCTTCACTATTAGCCCAGTCCGCATCAGCTGCACCTATCAGTGGTTTGCCAGTTTTTCGAAATACAAGAGATAATTCTTTAGTTCCTTGTAAATATCGAAGAACTCTTTTAGCAGCAATCCAATGTTCTTTACTGTAACATGAGTTGAATTGACTCAAATAACTAACTGCATGAGTGATGTCGGGTCTGGTTGCTATTGAGAGATACATCAGTGAACCGATCAATTTTTGGTAAGGATATCTTTCATCACATTCATTTCCTTTGACTAATTTCTGTCCTGGGTTTAGAGGAGTTGGTGCTGCTTTGCAATTTTTCATATTGAAATGTTCCAAGATTTCATTTATATATTTAGCTTGAGACATCCTAATTTCTCCATCTATTTCAGTAAATTCTATTCCAAGACAGTAGTTAATTTTACCCAAATCTCTCATTTCAAATGATTTCATCAGTTGAGTCTTGATGTGGTTTGAATACTTTGGATTTTTGGTAGCAATTAAAATATCATCTACATAAACAGCGACTATGCTTTTGCTTCCACCCACAGTTGAAGTATATATGCAAGGATCAGCGTGAGAAGGTGTAAATTTTAATTCCTTCAGTTTCGAATCAAGTTTCATATACCATTGTCTTCCTGACTGTTTTAAACCATATATTGCCTTTTTGAGAAGACACACCTTTTTACCTGTTGATTTCCTTAATTCATTTAGCATTTTCTTAGCTTTGTTGAATAAGGATTTGTCCTCATTGCAACTTTCATCGATCATTATATCTTGAAGATATTTTTCTAGGTTTTCTGGTACTTTCATATAAACTTTCTCTTTTAAATCTCCATTTAAAAATGCGGTTGAAACATCCATTTGCTCAATGCTTAGATCTTCTTCAACAGCGATAGCAGTCAAAAGTCTGATTGAGCTAAGCTTTGCTACTGGTGCAAAAGTTTCATCAAAGTCGATGCCTGGTTGTTGAGCAAATCCTTTGGCAACTAATCGTGCTTTGCGTCTTTCCAGTTCTCCATTCGGTTTAAATTTCCTTTTTAATACCATTTTGCATCCAATTACATTTGTCGCTTTATTTTCATCTTCCAGAACCCAAGTTTCATTCTTTAAATGAGCAATTACTTCATCTTTTATAGCTTTATTCCATTCCTCTAAATTTTCTTCTTTTAAGTTTTCATTGCACTTATTTGCAGACATATGGTAATCTTCAGTCCATTTAGGAGGTTTTCTCTCCCTTTTCAGTTTAGGTTGCATTTCATCATTTTCAGGTTCATTAAAATTATCATTCTGGTCCTCAAATGCATCATCCAATACTTCAAAGTATTCGTCTGTGTTACTTTCATCTTCATTTATATTCTCATTAAATTGTTCCTCTTGACTTTGTTCTGGTTCGTTATTTTTTGTTTCATTTCTGTATGGAACTTCTATTAAGTCCTCTTCTATGTCATCATATTCGTTTGTTTTAGTTTCTTCGATTTCTGTGATTTGTTCTTCAACAAGATCATAATTATTTTTCTGTTGCCCCTGTTCATAGTACATTTTTGAAAGAACTTTAATATCTTTTGCAATTTTAACTTTCTTTTCTTGCGGGACCCAAATTCGGTATGCTTTAGCATTACTCGCATAACCGACAAAGATTCCTTGTTGAGCTCGAGGGTAAAACTTTCCTCTCCTTGCCCCTTTATTTAGTATAAATACTTTTGAGCCAAATATTTTCATGTGACGGACTGACGGTTTTCTACCCACAAATTTCTCAAATGGTGTTGAGTTCCCTGCAGACTTGGAAGGACATCGATTTCTTATGTAGTTAGCTGTGTTGACAGCTTCAGCCTACATGTTTTCAGGAAGATGAGATTCTATCAACAAACATCTTGCCATATCTAGAAGTGTTCGGTTTTTCCGTTCAGCTAAACCGTTCTGTTGTGGAGTGTGTGGGACTGTTAATCTTCTCCTAATACCGTTTTCCTTAAGGAATTTGTCGAAATCACCATTACAATATTCCCTGCCATTGTCTGTCTGTGAGTACTTTATTTTCTTACCTGATTGGTTTTCCACTTCCTTCTTAAATTCTTTAAATCGTTCAAAAATTTCATCTTTGCTCTTCAGAAAATATACATAGCAATATCGTGAGCTTTCATCAATGAAAGTACCAAAATATTTATTACCTCCTTGTGAATTAATTCTCATAGGACCCACTATATCAGAGTGAATTACTTCTAATAAATCAACATTCTTTGGAGCTTTTCTGGTTGGAAAAGGTGTTTGAGTTAATTTTCCTTGAATACAAGTTTCACACTCTCCCACGTGGTCTTTTGGATTAAAACATAATCCATTTACAACTTCATCTTTTAAAGCTAATTTCAAGTCAGATTCATTTAGATGCCCTAACTTTTTATGCCAATCTAGGATATCAGACTGTTTAGAAAAGTTTGACCTTTCATTTTCTAAAATTGGTTTAGCATTTTTGACATAATAAAGACCACCTTGTCGTTCTGCTGATAAAACTACATTCCCTCTAGGATTTTGAACTACAGCTCCTTCCTTTTTAAAAGTTACTTTAAATCCTCGATCTGTTATTTTACCAACACTCATCAAGTTAGTTGATAAGTTTGGAACGAAAAGAGTATCATTCAAGTGAACAATATCATTCCTACTCAATTCAAGAGAAACTTGTCCAATACCAGAAACTTCTGCTGTTTGACCTTTAGATGCAAGTTTTAAAGTCCCATCCGAGTTTTGAATACTTTTAAAGTGAGATTTTTCCCCACACATATGTGACGTACAGCCACTATCAAGACACCATTCAGAAGTAGTTAGATCAAAAGAGTTTAAATTAGAAGAAAAACATTCAGCTTCTACTTTAAAACTAGATCCATTAGGTTTAGATCTGCAGTTATTAGTCTTATGACCCATTTTACCACATTTGAAACATTTAATTTTAAAATTAGAGTTATACTCTAACTGTTTATTTTGATTATTACCATTGAAAAAATGTTTCTTAGGCTTAAACTGTTTAGACTTACAATACAAAGTGTCTTCATTCCGGTCATAGTTATCTTTTGATCTTGCTTCACTCTCCTCTATTATTTTAATTTTCAAGTCATCAGGTGAAGGTAAAGTGTCCCTAGACTCAATAGCTACTCTAAAGTTATCAAATGATGCTGATAGACTGTACAATAACATTATGCTAAGTAAATCTGAATTAATATCAATGTTCATTTCATTAACCCTAGAACGGCCATATAGAGTGTTTCTGTAGGGCCAGGCAGTTTTGGCCCTTTGTGCAGCATTTTATATTAACTATTATGAAATACATATTTGTTTACCAAAACATATTGTATTATATACCATTTGATTCGGGATATTCTGCAGAATCTAAATATACGAACAAAACTTATATTTCCTAAAAAAAATTTAAGGTTTGTGCAAAAAAAACAAGAAACAAAAAAATTTCAAAAACTAAATTTCAAAAGTAAACCCTTATAAAAAAAATATAAACAAAATTATTCCAAAATTCAATTTATACAAGATTTTCTAAATTTATTTCCCTACATAAAAACCTAAAAATATTTGACTCTACTAAAAAACTTATTGAGTTATTATGTCAAATGTAAAATATTACAAATTTTCTAATTTCACATACTTGTTATTGTTTTAGGCCTCCATATAGAAAAAGGCCAATAATATAAAATAAACACATGCATTCTGTTAGAGTAGTAAACAAGTAACAAAACCATATGAAAATATACTTGTTTCAGTAAACAAAATATACAATATTTCATTTCAAAAAATAAAAACATTTTTTACCTACTGAAAATCACCAAAAAATATACAACTTCAAAAGCTTTTAAAAAACAAAATTGTAGCTGTATAAAAATTCCAAGATATACAAAATGTTTGAAATTTTATACAGAAACAGAAAATATATAGTTTATTAGGTGGAAAATAGCTTATAAGTTTTTGAAGTGGTAAAACGTAAAAAAGAGCAAGTTTTTTTATTTAGCGCTATGTTGTGCTTTGATATTATAAACAAGATTTTTATCAAAGGACTTATACCTTCTTGAATTTATAGATTACTTGAGCTTTTTTCTTATCAAATGAGAAAAAAATAAAACATTCAATAATAATAACATATTTATGGCAGGTAACCATAGTAATAAGACAATGTAAGTTTATACAAAATTTTATTGAGCCCATCCAACAAAAGACGATTTTATAAAAAATTAAAATAATAATTACTAAAAACATATCTACTATTACTCAATAAGAATAAAACCAATTAAAAAAGTAAGTAAACAAACACAGCTGCAAAGCACAGCACAAAACAAAACATCCAAAACACGGAGACACACAACTTGGCACAACAGGTGTTCCGACGAGACGACGACAGACTTGAGGAAATTCCATCAGTTTGACCAACTGCTAAAACCAAAATATCGGGACGCTAGGCTCTCAATAATTGTAGTTAGTTCGATAAAGGATTTCTTCCTCTTTATTTTCATATTTATTTTATTTTGCAGATCAAAATACAAGCCGAGTAAACTAAATTTTTCCAAACGACTAAAAAAGCTTTTTGGCCATACAGAAAAATCTTAATATGTTTGTTTGCAGAGGTTTGGTAAACAAATCACAGCTGGTGAACTATTTGCGCTAGACTCAATTCTTCAACAGACGAAATATGCAGAAAGAATCAATAAATTCGGTGGTGATAACCACTATCCTCCAGCATGAATAGTAAAGCTTCCACAGAATTTAAAAATTGGCTGTTTTTGCCTTCGTTTCTCGAACGGCAATGCCGCCGAGCGCAGAGTTCAAAAAAGTGTAATGTTTATTTATTATTCCCACCGTCGTTATTGACACAAATGAGTATGTTATACATGAAAATTGTAGCTTATCCAATTATCTTTACAATGGTATAACTTTTAATGTGATTACTGCTTAGGCATATATAAAAATATTGGTTTGAAAAAAAGGTTGTAGCAAACGACTTTAAAAGTTGTTTGGCCACCATCTTACCGTAACCAAACAACTATAAAAGTCGTTTGGCCGTTCTAGGGTTAAGTTTATCTACAATGTCCATGAATTTGTTTACATGGTCCCTAACGTTATCACCATCTTTCATTTTATGGATAATTAATTGTTTAAGCAAAGTAGCTTTCCTAGCAGGACCTGAACTTTGATAAGTGTTTTGCAATGTATCCCATACTTCTTTGGAAGTTTTACAGTTCTTTATTAATTTTAGTTCACTTGGAGAAATAATCAAAATTAGTTCTGACCTAGCTTTTAAATCTTTTTCAACCCAAGCTGACTTACTACTATCATCTTCTGGACATGTTTTCTTTCCTATGACAAAATCCCATAAATTTTGTTGTATTAAAATAGCTTCAGCTTGAATTTTCCAAGTGTCATAATTATTTCTTTTTAAGGGTTCTATTCTGTGAACTGAATTCATGTCTAGTGAAATAGCTATTTGAGCCTAGACTTTTGTAAACAATAAAAAGAAATCTTAAGGCTTATCAAAGTATTTTTTACCTGGGCCCATGACCTTTGTAGTACATTCACAATGGGCGAAAATCTCTATAGTTGGACTTTAATTACTAAATATAATAATTAAGAACTCATATTTAAATAGATACCATTTTACTTTTATAATACAACATTTTCTTGCATCAACAAAAACAGGTAAACAAACACAAAATGATTACAGATCATATGTTTTAAATATAATCTGACAACTAGAGTTGGGTGCAGTTGTTTACACAAACTAACAAAATAAATTAAGTCCACCAACCATTTAAATAAATAATTACAGTTAACAAAAAATGAATAATTTTGTTTTGTTTCTGTGTGTTTGAACTGTAATTAGTTATATTTAAAGTTTCTGGACTTTAATTTATTTTTTAAACATCTGAAGACCATTTTGTGAGTCACATATTTTGATGTATTTTTTAAAGAAGGCATACTTGTGTACCGAAAAGTTTTAAATCAATTGATTTTGCAGTCACCAGACAAATTTCCAGTCACCAGACTTTATTTCAGAAATAACAATAAATTATCAACGTTATTTCATATTTTTAATATCACTGTTTTTTTAGGTGTTGGAGTGCTGGAGTATGATGTTCTCAAGATTCTTCCATTTGACTCTGCTCGCAAGTGTATGTCCATTATCGTGCGGCAACCAGGGACGGGGGATATCGTCCTTTATTGCAAGGGTGCGGATAGTGCAATATTTGCAAGACTGGCACCCATGGGTAAGTTGTACATCTACTGTATGGATTTGAATGTGCAAATTGTGCAGTCAACTTGTATGAAACTATTGCATCTGCGTTTTGATTTAAGTCAGATCTTCTGAGTCATATCATTTAATTATTTATTTGAGTTGAAAATTCTGTTACAAACAGCAATTTTTCTTCAAATTAAAAAAATACATTTATTTTTTTTTACTTTGAATAAAATTTTTTATATCTGAACTCGCTATTGTTAGTTACTTTTACCGATTCCTCTAAATCTTCACCCATCACTATAGACAGCCTGGCGTCGCAGCAGTGTCTGCTGCGCACGCAGCAACACCTCAACACGTACGCTCGGCAGGGGCTGCGTGTGCTGGTGATGGCCAAGCGGCGGCTGACACTCGCGCAGTTCACCGAGTGGCATGAGCGGCTGCAACAGGCTGAGATGCTTCATGACACTCGGGAACGACGGATGAGGGAACTCTTCAGCGAACTCGAGTGCAACCTCTCACTGCTGGGTGAGTGGAGTCCCACTATCTCGAAAACCCGCCTAATCCAAACATATTTTGACTAAAAAATCTAATTAAAAAAAATTAAAAACGGGGACAGTCAAAAACTTACATGGATTTTAAAGTTATTAGGCGCAAATCTGTTGACATTATTCTTTACTTTATTACATGTTCCATTGGTATTTAATTTCAGAGTCTGTATTACCGGCTGCCTTGGACTTTTATTCCCATAATACTAATGTTAAATTTTAAACAACACTACGCCTGTAATATTGTTTGAAAATGATTCATCTTTATGTAATTTTGAAGGACATTTTAATACTTAGGGTTCTATGAAATCCAAAGTTTTATATTATTGAATGTTTGATTAATAAACAACAAAGAATTCTCAATATATATTTTAATGGAGGCTTTTTTTAGTACAGTCGACTCCCGCAATCCCGAACTAATGTAGACCGAATGGTAACCGGATTTTGAAATGTCTGGGTTATCGTGAAAAGATTAAACATAAGAAAAAGTACAAATAGTAAATTTTATTACTATACAAAACATTTATTTCTAGCGTAATATAGGGTCTAAGTAATACAACAACTAAAACTGAAACCTCATCTATTAAAACAAACTTAAAGAATAACATAAACTGTTTTGTAGGCCCCTCCTTTCCCTTCAGTTCTCGTCTTCTTCAAGCATTGATAGTTTGTGGGTACCGTAACACATTCCAGCATCGTCGTCTGGCTGTACACTGGAGTCAAGATTTAGACAGCCATCAATGTTGCATACTCCGCCAAGCTGCTCATGTGTTTGATTGTAACGCAGGTGCGACGGGTATAGAGGACCGTCTGCAAGAGGGGGTGCAGGAGACGATATGTGCATTGCGGACTGCCGGCATTGTCGTCTGGTTGCTCACTGGAGACAAGACGGAGGCAGCCATCAATGTTGCATACTTTGCCAAGCTGCTCATGTGTTTGATTGTAACGCAGGTGCGATGGGTATAGAGGACCGTCTGCAAGAGGGGGTGCAGGAGACGATGTGTACATTGCGGACTGCCAGTATTGTCGTTTGCTGCTCACTGGAGACAAGACGGAGACAGCCATCAATGTTGCATACTCCGCCAAGCTGCTCATGTGTTTGATTGTGACGTAGGTGCGACGGGTATAGAGGACCGTCTGCAAGAGGGGGTGCAGGAGACGATGTGTGCGTTGCGGGCGGCCGGCATCGTCGTCTGGCTGCTCACCGGAGACAAAACGGAGACAGCCATCAATGTTGCATACTCCGCCAAGCTCTTTTCTGCCAACATGGAGCTGCTTAAGCTCTCTGCTAGAAGCAAAGAAGCCGCGGAGGCCACCATCAACTTCTACATCAATGAGATACAGCATGCACTCTCTGAGAACAGGTTGGTTACTGGAAAGTCACAATAATAAAACCTGTGATGCAATTGTTATGAGTTGTTATTCAAGTGACACTGATGCGTAGCGAGACTTTGTAGTTTGTAACTGCATCGGTTGCAGTTGACTGAGAGCCAAAGCACAAGGAAACAGCGAAAGCCCTACTGCCACTCGCTAAACTTTAGGTGCCGGCCAATGATGAACTCTTGACAACATTTATATTGTACCAAGGGCACACAGAGCTTAACTCCACTTTAGATTTCTAAACCTGGGATGGGAACAGAATTATGGGTGATTAGGTTAGCAATGACAGGAATCAAGTAGCCTGAAGATAAAATGTTTAGTCGGCTAAAGGTGCTGCTATACATCGACGTCACGTCCACGTTCGCATGGTATGCTCCCTGTGTATTCAAATGGAACCGGCTATACATCGACGTCACGTCACGTCGCGTCACGTCTTCATTCGCATCCATTCGCACTCGAATGCTCTGAGGAGCATTCGGGTGCGAATCGATGCGAATGAGGACGCGACGTGACGTGACGCGACGTCGCTGTATAGCCGCTACCAACGTCCATTCGGCCGTTCGGCTTTCGCCTCGGGCATCTTCGTACGCAATCGGGAAACTTCGGAACCAATGAGAGCAAGGGTGGATTTTGTCCGAATGTTTGTTTTGTTTACTTCCGTCTAGGCCTAGTTCTTATCAGTTGATGAGAGTGAGTGGTCCGCTTAGGGTTTTTGGCAATTGTTATTACCATGGATGATGAGTTACTAATTAGTTTAGTGGAAGAAAAGAAAGAAATTTACGACCCTTCCCACAAACTGTACATGAGCAATGTAAGAAGAAATGCTGTTTGGGAAGAAATTGCGACACAGATGAACAGTACTTCCATTTAGAACCCTACTCAAATATTGCACAAAAATTCTATGTGTTGACGACGGTTGTTTATATAATTTATCGAAACACAAAAGGTAACCTCTATATTGCCAGTAGTGATTATGTCGCTACTCGTATGTTTATTTATGCATTTTAAAAATTATTTCAATACTTCATTAAATATGTTATTAGTTTATGCTGAAATGCTGGAATGTACGTACAATGACAGTAAAATGTTGTATTCCTGAAACAGTTACACAGGAAAACCTAATTCATTTGGAGTAATCACCAATTTGTCTTTGGATACAGTAAAACCCTCTTTATAATATAGAAAACCTTACACTTCAAATATAATATGTTTACAGCCCTTACATATTTCAATACATCTATAGAAAACCCTTAACTTATTATCTACATGGAGTCCATATTTCAACCTTTTTACAACGCTTTTCCATATCTCCCATATCTATTCCATATCTCAACGCTTTTTTTTGCACGCGGAATCCGTGAGAATTGGCGGAATGGACGTGACGTCCAGTGCGAATGCGAACGCTTGACGTCGATGTATAGCACCCCCTCCGGAATCGCCGGATCCATCGGTGCGAATGGATGCGAATGAAGACGTGACGTGACGTCGATGTATAGCAGCACCTTAAAGAGTAACAAAATAAGTATGTTGTACACTGAATATTTCATCAAACTTTGAACGTCTGTTTACTAGGTGTTCTTCAGAAAGATAAGGTACTGGATGAACATTTATGTAAAAAGTGGATCGAAAATATCTAAAGCATTTTTATCATCAGTAATGTCAACTTCTTTGTTTCAACGAGAAAAACTAAGAAATCCCCTTGGTATGAGAAAAAATTAATGAGATATTTTGTTTGTTTTCGTTTAAGGTTTTTACTTTGAAAGCTAAAAAATTATGTTTCAGTGAAAGTAATGAAGGTTCAAGAACTACCAATCTCCCTCAAAGAAGAAAGCCTAACAAGAAGAAAGCATTAGTGGTCGATGGAAAGACATTAACGTAAGTGAAAATTACCCGCTTTGTAATATAAATTAAGTTTACTTGCTGGTTATCAGTTTTCAGTTTTTATAACTACTCAAGTTTCATACCATCAAATTAGTGCCTGAGTCATATTTTTAAAATGAGGTATTCATTATAAAAAGGCGAGTATAACATTTTTGTCCTTACCGCAACACCTGACGTTATAATGTTAGCCTTATATTTTATCCCAAAGTGGTAATAAAATTACGATTAAATTTTGACAGAAAACTACAAAGATAGTTTTGATAATGTTATGCTTTAAATGAAATTTAATTTTAGCGAATTTCCCTATAGGGAATAAGCTATTACGGTAGTAGTCATGGTAAGACCTAAGTCCGGACCATGATACTTTTTCGTTTTGAGGTCCCCAGAAGCCAAAAACACCGTTCGTTCATTTTCATATATATGTATATATATTTATATATATATATATATATATATATATCTATGTGTCCGTGGTACTGATAACTTTTGACAGCGACCTCCGATTTTGATGAAATTTGGTATAAAGGTGTAAGACCAGGTCTATTTTCATGAGTTCGCGAACCAGCGTGATCGGGTTATGGGAACGGGGTTTTATGGGGTATCAAAGGGGTCAAAAATGGGTTTTTGGCATTTTTGGACCTCATTTTTCAAAAATTTTCAATTTTAACTAAAACCATTTAAAAGAGCTCAAAAAAACAAACAATTTGGTATTTTGAATTTTTACCTTAGCATAACTGGTTACGGGGAAAATCCAAAAATATGTTTTCCATGTTATTCTTATGTAGGGTGACCAAATCATTCACAGAGGAAACCGGGACAGCTCTGAACATGTACCCCCCCCCCCCCAACCAAGCCAAGCCTGGTACATATTCTTCCCTGGATAAGAATTAGGCTTAAGAAAATTTTATTGATTCATAGTGTTTTTAATTACAGTTCAGTATCCAGATTCGCACAAAAACAAGGGTTCATAAATTTACTTAACTTAAACCTTTAGTAATCTATGTTAATGTACTATTGTTCAAAATTCTGTCAGCGAATGATAGTAATAAATATTACAGTAATTGATAACATTACTACATACTATTGACTACATATAAAATGTAGGTATTTATGGTTAAAAAAACCTAAATAAAAGATTTGAAATGATTAAATTTTACATTTTATATCAGCACTGATTGTGAATGACAATGATATCAGACTTGCAGTAAGGAATATTTTTGTCTCTGCTTCCAGCTTTCTTGATCATGTCTTTGTTATTTGTTGACACGTAGTTATAAAATTGCTCACAGTCTCAATTATAAAGAATCTGGAGGATTGCTTCCAGCGAGTCCACTTCCATTCTGTTCCGTTCGTCTGTCCATTGGATATTCATGAACGAAAACATTCTCTCTGTTGGCGTTATGGACTGATTGCAAACAAATACAGTATTCTGCAATTTTTGCCAACTCAGAGTACAATTGAGAACTATTACTGTGTTACTGTATGCTAGCAGAAGGGATAGAAATTGAGTCGGTTATTTACAAAACTTGAATTGGCCTATTTATGTCTAAATATTTTTTAATCCCTTTAAAAACAGAATTCCGGGACTTTTGGGCGTCCCGATACAATTTTTCGGGACATCGCATGACATGATAAAAAACCGGGACAATCCCGGTTTTCCGGGACGGTTGGTCACCCTATTCTTATGGGAAATCAAGAAAACCCTATACCTTGCTTATTTATTGACATAACTTAATCAAATTTGGTATGTACATTATCTAGATAGGGTTTAACTTATACTTGCTTTCAAAACCCATATGGCGGCAAACCTACATACTCACCCCTATGGGGTTTATGGGGAAAATAAAAAATTGCCATAGCTTGATACAATTTTGTGTTTACATTCACCAATTATTGATTAACTTAGATTTTCTAACAACACCCCATGGCAGCAAACCTACATACTCGATCCTATGGTGTTTTTATGGGGAAAGTAAATAATCTGAAATTCCATTGGAAATTCGCTGAGTACGCAGGTCTGCTGCGACGGGGGTATTAATATGATCTCTCTTTTATCTCTTTCTCTTTCTTGCATTCGAGGTTGTTCATTATTAAATGTGAGCATCTAAGTATTACATTAAAGGTATGTTTAATCCCTGGATTAGAAAACACCAAAATTTTAACTGATAAAACTAAATTTTTTTTGTTGCTTTTGTAGTAATTTTTACTGTAATACTAATTTTTACTGTACTGTATTTCTACTTTCAAATTGATAGTTGAGAACTGTATGATTATAGATACATATTAGACCCGAGGTCGAACCTTCAGAGGCCGTTCCTGGAGCTGACGCGGCACTGCACGTCCGTGCTCGCGTGCCGAACCACTCCGCTACAAAAGGCATATCTAGTTCGCATAGTCAAGGAGAGGCTACACATGCGCACCTGTGCCATCGGTAACTAAATGTTCTAAACTCTTATAGCTTGTAGCTTTGGTGGGCATTCAGAATGTTCGTGTAACTTATTTGTTATACGGATGACAGTAGTTTTTTAACATTATTTTTACGTGAACCTTAAAAGAAACCCATAACTCTGAAGATGAACTCACATCTCGGTAACTTGGTATTCTATAAAAATTGTGTAAAAATGACACTACTCTATGTTGAATGGTTTTTTATCTCTGATTCCCAAAAGTCAGCCATGTCCGCAAGGATCTCGGCAAATACAAATGGCCGTAGCACCAGCACCGGCCCGTACTCATTAAAGTCTACAGTGTGATGCAGCAGTTAGGTTAGGTGTGTACTTATCACTCGGCAAATCAACTGTGACTGGAGTAGTGGAAGAATGCTCCCATCAACAATCTGACCTGGGCCTTTTTATAGCTTTCCAGACGGCCATAATTATGTTTTGCCGTTAAAAAGTGTCCTGTTTTCTATTAGGGGAAGGATTTCAGACATATCGAGAAGTAAAATACCTTATCTAACCATGGTAGTACGCTGTAAACTAGTGTCATCTATATAAAAACAAGTAAAGTACCTTGTTTAAGTGGCATTTAACATAAGGTAAATTTTATTTGTTAAAATGACTCCATATTTTTTAGATAATTTTACTTAATGGTGACTCAAGGCCTAGTTACAGGCGAAAAAATATAGAAAAGGTATTGGCAGACAACTTACCAACCGAAGTGTACTTGTCAATTTGGCACAAACATTAACAAATGAGAAAGCCATGCGTTGCTACGAAAATTGTCACCTCTCTTTCGTATTATTTTTGTGATTTTTATGCCAGTTGACTCACAAACAACTCTACTTCTACCCTAAATTTCTCTAGTAATCTTTCACCTCATTTCTTTGTCAATATTTTAGTTTTTGTATAGTGCTGATTGCCCAGTAATAATAATAATCGTTTGGCTTTTAGTGGAGGGAAAGTAGCAATAACTGTTTGCCTAGTGAAGATAATAATTAATAATGGACAAGAAAAACACGCTTACCTTGACAAGTGAAGGCATCTTTATGTAGCACTAAAATATGAACGTATAAATATAAACATATAAACATTGTTGCTCTCTAATTTCTTGTGTTTGTTTTTGTTGCTAAAGAAAGTCTTTTAATTTTTAGGATAAGTGTGCTTTTCCTGTCCATCATAAATTATCTTCAATACTTTATTTATTTATTGTAGCTATTGTTTAACTATTGGTTGCGGCTATTTTGTTGTTTCTAGTTCAGTTAGGGACCACTTTAAATATAATTTTCCGGCATTGCATACTCTCTACTATTAAAACTGTTATACTGTTAACAATACCATTTTTCTTTTCTGATAATTATTATATTGAGATGGGTAATTCAGATGCCAAATAAAACTCGTTTATATTAGTTGCAAAGTTGACATTGGGCATAATAAACTAAGTTTTTGTAATATGTAATAAGTCTTTTGGCTGTCAACTAGGGGTGGGCGAGTACTCGAGTTTCGAGTAGTGGCTCGGGTAATTAGCCCTACTCGAACTCGAGTCGAGTAGTTGCAAATACTCGAGAATCGAGTCGAGTAGTCGTCGTCACTCCCGGCGCCGCGTGCCCGCCGCAGCCGTGACAATAGTTGTTTACGTCTGGCGGCCGGCGATCTCACTAACGAGCACAAAAACACGGCCGGCCGCCGAGACGATCTATTGTTCAGCTTATCTATTGTTCGACGTCCGGCAGTAATTTATTCAAGAGGGGTGTTTTTGGCTCCTAGTACCAAATGCTACTTTCTGAACCAATTGTCGTAGAAAACTAAGGGATGGCTTGTTTAATTCGTCTAATTCTTACAAATTAAACAAAACGTCAACCAAAGTTGTGTGACTTTCCTAAAGGAAATTAGCAAAGTGTTGTTAAATAAATCAATCTTTAATTGAATTACTGTTTTATAATGTTAAAAGTATCTTATTATAATTTAATATAATTTTTAAATGAAAAACTTCAAATCCCAATAAATATATATTTTTTTCATTAAACATTATAAACACATTTATTAGATTTTGAGGTTCATAACTTAAAACCTTCATTGTTTTTTATTGCTTTTTTCATCATACACTCCTTTTTTAATATAGCAAAAAATAGCTAAATGAATACATCAAAATAAAAATAAAAATAATTAGGTCTAATAGTGTATATTTTCAAAGTTCAATTTTTATAATAATCTCTAAGTAAGAACCTGTCTCAGTTAAATCAATAAGTAAAAAAAGAACATTTCTTGGGGTTATAAATGGCTTTGGTTTGTTGAACCACTTCATTCCTTAGTGTTAATCTTCTTCTTTCTCTACTATATATTTGTCAAATACCACTCACTCATGTATCAGAGTATCTCCATAACCATGGGGTATAGAGGGTTGAAACTTTGCATGGACATTCCACTTTGCTCAAAAATGCTCACTAAGAAACAGTTTTGCAAAATTCCTTCAGGTCTCCGCCCCACAGGACTTCAAAATTTCCATCTAATGTTAATCTTATGGCCAATTTTTAATACAAATCAAAGCAACAACGAATCTGAAAAACTATGGGACCTAGAATGTTGAAATTTAGCACGGGCGTTCTTCTTTGCTCATAGGTGCTCACTAAGAAACGGTTTTGCAAAGTTCCATCAGGGCTCTGCCACACAGGACTTCAAAATTTCTATCTAATGTTATCCTTAGGGCCAATTTTATACAAATCTAGGAAACAACGAATATAAAAAACTATAAGACCTACGATGTTGAAATTTGGCATGGACGTTCTGCTTTGCTCATAGGTGCTCACTAAGAAACGGTTTTGCAAAATTCAATCAGGGCTCTGCCACACAGGACTTCAAAATTTCTATCTAATGTTATCCTTATGGCCAATTTTTTATACAAATCTAGGAAACAACGAATATAGAAAACTATAAGACCTACGATGTTGAAATTTGGCATGGACGTTCTACTTTGCTCATAGGTGCTCACTAAGAAACGGTTTTGCGAAATTCCATCAGGGCTCCACCACACAGGACTTCAAAATTTCTAATGTTATTCTTATGGCCAATTTTTAATAAGAATCTAGGAAAAACATATCTGAAAAACCATATGACCTAAGAGAATTATTTGGAACATTTTCAATGGGAGATCCACTTTGCCCATCGGTGCTCACTAAGAAACGCTCTTGGAAAGTATCTTCAGGGCTCCGCCCCTCGGGTCTATTAAATTGGTCAAGGGCCAATGGGGTTGAAATTTGGCATGGACATTTCTCTTTGTTCAAAGGTATTCACTAAGAAACGGTTTTGCAAATATAGTTTTTGAAGTCCTTTGTAAAGTATTTGTTCAAAATGTAATTTATAATTCTAGTTAGTTAGTGCATAGACCCAGACAACGACAAAGCAAATCACATTTCATAAAAATTAGGTATAGTGTTGCTGGGAACCAAAATGGCGGATTACCGCGAACTGTAACAGGAGTGGCACGTGATAAAATGCGCCACGATATAAGTTCAATACCTTCATTCCCACGAGAACGAAATCAGAAACTTGTCAACGCTGCACCACGCCGCCATGATGGTCACCCGTGGGGGCAACTAACGGTGACGACATGTAAAGTATTTGTTCAAAATGTAATTTATAATTCTAGTTAGTAAGTGCATAGACCCAGACAACGACAAAGCAAATCACATTTCATAAAAATTAGGTATAGTGTTGCTGGGAACCAAAATGGCGGATTACCGCGAACTGTAACAGGAGTGGCACGTGATAAAATGCGCCACGATATAAGTTCAATACCTTCATTCCCACGAGAACGAAATCAGAAACTTGTCAACGCTGCACCACGCCGCCATGATGGTCCCCGAGTAGGGCCATGTAAAGTATTTGTTCAAAATGTAATTTATAATTCTAGTTAGTTAGTGCATAGACCCAGACAACGACAAAGCAAATCACATTTCATAAAAATTAGGTATAGTGTTGCTGGGAACCAAAATGGCGGATTACCGCGAACTGTAACAGGAGTGGCACGTGATAAAATGCGCCACGATATAAGTTCAATACCTTCATTCCCACGAGAACGAAATCAGAAACTTGTCAACGCTGCACCACGCCGCCATGATGGTCACCCGTGGTTCCATCCAAAGACAAAGTTAACCAAAGGCAACAGTAAATTAAACACAAAAACTTAATTTCGATTCTATTTAACCCTTGCTAAATATTAAAACAAACAAGAGGATATAATTAGGGTGTAATTAAACTAATTAAATAAAGGAGTTTTAGGGTTTGAACATAGGGAGAAACAGCTCGCGGGATATTCATTTGTAAATATTACTTTTAAATAGATAGCTTATATTAATTCTTGTACAGATCATTTTTATTAACATTAGGTCTTTGTTTCCGTTATTATCTAACCAAAGTAAATGTGTCTTATACTGGGTTGGAGGTTCTAAATATTTTAATGGACTTTATCTTTATTGGGAACCTTATCAGTATAATTAAATCAATATATGCGATGGTTATAGTTAATTACTGATTTTTGACGAACGGTTGTAAATATAATCTAAGTAATAAAACTGATTTAAAACATAGGACTCTGAACTCCATAGATCACTTGTAAATATAAATATAATTATAAATATTGTCTTATTGAATTTCTGGTGACGACTATGTCTAACAAAGTGCTCATTGAGAGACAAAGGTGTAAAGACTTTCGTTAATCCGGATCCAGTGAAACTACGATTTGTGATTTGAACTATAACAAAGGACTCCTGCGCTTCTGTGAGATTTAGATCATACTGTATTGAATCATTGAAGGGCAATCTCATTTATTAGGTTAAGTTTATGGTGTTTATTAAACATATGTTTTACTTACATTTGTGTTTGTTCAATCCCGATCCTTAACCTCTTGCATTAAGCCAAGCGAGTCAAGATTAGTTTACCCTTTATTTATTTATCATTTTAATTCAATCCAATTGGTTTGGTTCCCAGCAACACTATACCTAATTTTTATGAAATGTGATTTGCTTTGTCGTTGTCTGGGTCTATGCACTAACTAACTAGAATTATAAATTACATTTTGAACAAATACTTTACACCTTTAGTGCTCCGCCCCACAGAACATCAAAATTACTCTATTGCATCCGTTGTTGAAATTTGGCATTGACGTTCCTCTTTGCTCACAAGTTCACTAAGAAACAGTTTTGCAAATATAAAGATTATTATTATATAGTTTTGGAAGTCCTTTAGGGCTCCGCCCCACAAGACTTCATGATTACTATAGAGTCTACAGGGTTGAAATTGTATGTGGACGTTCCTCTTTACTCATGTGTACTCATGAAGAAACAGTTAAGCAAGTCCTTTAGCTTTTTAAATACTTTAGGGCTCCGCCCCACTGGATTTAAAAATTACTCTAGGGCCAATGAGGTTGAAATTTAGTATTTATGTTCCTCTTTGCTTATAGGTATTCACTAAGAAACGGTTTTTCAAGTATAGTTTTTGAAGTCCTTTAGGGCTCCGCCCCAGTGGACTTCTAAATTATTCTTGGGCATACGAGGTTGAAATTTAACGTGGACGTTCCTTTTTACTCATGTCTACTCACTAAGAAACGGTTTTACAAAATAAAGTCTTTGAAGTCCTTTAGGGCATCGCCCCACTGGACTTCAAAATTACTATATAGCCTAAGGGTTGAAATTTGACGTAGACGTACCTTTTTACTTGTTATGTTGCCTAATAAATAAAAAATGGTTTTGCAAATATAGTTTTTGAAGTTCTTTAGAGCCCCCTACGTAAGGTCTATGGGGTTTGAAATTTGACATATTCGTTCCTCTTTGTTCATATGTGCTCATTAAGAAAATTTTTTGCAAAATTCACTCCTCTGCTTACACAATTCTAAAGAAAGAATATTTCGTTGCTCTTTAAAGAGATATTATTACATGTAAAATGAATTTAATCACGGGCGAAGCCGTGACGGGCAACAGCTAGTATTTATTATAATTTCAATTTCTTGTTTTAGCGAATTTCCCATAGGGAATAAGCTATTACCGTAGGTCTCATGGTAAGACCTAAGCCCGGGACCATGTTACTTTTTCATTTTTAGGTGCTCAGAGAACAAAAATAATAGTCACTAAAATTTATATATATATATATATATGTATATATATATATATATGTATATATGTATATGTATATATATATATATATATATATATATATATATATATATATATATTTATGTGTTCCTAGACACGATAACTCTCGTAAAAATGGTCCGATCGACACCAAATTTGGTAGAGATGTGTAATCCTACGTTTATTCGGATGAGTTCGTAAACCAGACATATCGACCTACAGGAAGAAGTAGTTTTGGGGGGTTTTGTACCCCAAAAATGGGTTTTTTGCATTTTTCATATGTAATTTTCAAAAATTTTGAATTTTTAGCGAATTTCCCTATAGGGAATACGCTATTACGGCAGTAGCCATGGTAAGAAATAAGTCCGGGACCACTTTACTTTTTCATTTTGAGGTCCCCAGAAGCCAAAAACACCATTCGTTCATTTTCATATATATGTATATATATATCTATATATAGATCTATATATATATATCTATATATATATGTGTCCGTGGTACTGATAACTTTTGTAGGAGACCTCCGATTTTGATGAAATTTGGTATGAAGGTGTAAGACCAGGTCTATTTTCATGAGTTCGCGAACCAGCATGATCGGGTTATGGGAACGGGGTTTTATGGGGTTTCAAAGGGGTGAAAAATGGGTTTTAGGCATTTTTGGACCTTAATTTTTAAAATTCGACAATTTTTACTGAAACCATTTAAAAGAGCTTAAAAAAACAAACAATTTTGTATTTTGAATTTTTAACTTGGCTTAACAGGTTACGGAGAAAAGCTAAAAATAGGTTTCCAATGTTAATCTTATGGGAAATCAGGAAAACCCTGTATCTCGCTCATTTATTAGAATAACTTGATACAATTTGGTATGTACATTCACTAGGTAGGATTTAACTGATATTTCCTTTCAACACCCATATGGCGGCAATCCTACATACTCACCCCCATGGGGTTTATGGGGAAAATTTAAAAGTGTCCAATATTGATACAATTTGATATTTACATTACCTATTACATTTTTTAACAAAACTAACATTTTCTAACAACATCCAATGGCAGCAAACCTACATACTCATTACTATGGTGTTTATGGGGAAAATAAACAATCTCAAGATCCTTTGGAAATTCGCTGAGTACGCAGGTCTGCTGCGACGGGAGGTATTTATTTTGACCATTGGATTTAGCTCAAAAAAACACACAATTTAGTATTTTGAAGCTTTGCTCTATCTCCATTGGCTACCGAGATATTAAAAATTCTAAAGACAGTACATTGTATTTTGGGGCTCCAATGTTAATCTTATGGAGAATAAGGATGTGTTATTATTTCACTTATTAACCAATGTTGTTGGATGAAACTTGGTATTTAGCTTTATTTGGTTGAGATTCAACCATTTATGTAAAAAAAATCTTCTTTTTTGTACTTATCATGGCAGCAAACCTGCATACTCTTTTCCCATGTTAATCATATGGAGAATAGGCAAACTCTTTTAATTATGGGCAGATATTGATGAAACTTGGTATATAGCTTCATATGGTCCAAATAAATTTTTTATGCTTAAAATCTACTTTTAGTGTTCCCCATGGCAGCATACCTGCATAATCTTTCCTTATATGTATCATTAGGAGAATAGACAATATTTTCCTATTTATGAGCACGTAATGAAATTTTGTTTACAAGTTCTTTTGGTCAAAATTAATATTACTAATTTGGAAATTCGCTGAGTACGCAGGTCTGCTGCGACGGGGGGTATTTTTGTTTATTATACTGAGCAGGCCTTAGGCCTATTTATGTAATACAGTTTTGTTTTCTTTACAATTTTTCCATTTGTTTTAATCGATATTTTGATGTACATAATTTTTCTGTTAATTCTTTGTACAAAACGTTTAATACTGTATTTCATTCAACAAAACTTTTATAAAATTTTAATGGACATTTTTATATGTATATTGTTTAGTGATTTGATTTTAATTTTTTTGGTTCAAGACAATTTGTACTGTATCCTTATCTTATTGTATACTGCAAATATAAAAATTATATATTTAAAATCTTTTCAACTAAAGGAGGTTTATTGTAACTTATACAAAAACAAGTGGAACAGTTTGGAAACAGAACCAGTTGATATTTAACATTTATTTTTCTTTATACGACACTCAGATAAAAGTCAAAACTAATATTTCCTGATAGCGTCGAGGAGAGCAATCCCGTCCTGAAATTGGACGGGAAATAAAAATTCCCGTCTCGAACTAAAAATCCATTCCCGTCCATCCCTAATTTTGTTGTTGATGAAATTTTTTACTTAGGCCTAATTCTCAGAAATTGATTTGTACTACACATTGTAAGAGGAAAACTGTAAATAAATATACTTACTTTTTTATCAACTTTTATCTAAGTAGTTCTTATTGTCGTACCCTAAATTGATGTTATCTTTCAGTGTTCTCATGCATAAAGATGAATTTAATAATACTTTTACTTTTATTATTTAATATAATTTTTTAAAACTCATTTTAAACTTTTTCACACTACTACTCGACTCGACTCGATACCCGAGTAGTTGATGCAATACTCGACTCGACTCGACTCGAATCGTAAAACCACTACTCGCCCACCCCTACTGTCAACTATGACAATTTTCTTTCCCTTTCTGTTTTAGTCTAAAATCATTTGTCATAGGAGCAAGGGAGTTGGTTCTTTGAGTTTTAAATTGGCTGTCTGCTGTCCCATTTCTTACCCTTTCGTTTCCTTCAAAATCTTGACCTTCCATGGACGTGCGTTTTGAGGGACCTCATTCACGATGGCTTGTCGTAGGTGATGGAGCCAACGACGTGTCCATGATCCAGACGGCGGACGTGGGCATCGGCATCGCTGGCCAGGAGGGCATGCAGGCCGTCATGGCCTCCGACTTCTCCATGTCAAGGTTCAAGTTCCTGCGCAAGTTCTTGCTGGTGCACGGCCACTGGTCATACGACAGGCTTGCTCGGATGGTCCTCTATTTCTTCTACAAAAATGCGGTGTGTATCGAGTTATTGAATTGAAAGTGTTAAAATAAGAAAATTCTTATTATGGCATACTAATTAAAGAAATTGTAATCACTGTGAAAAAAAATTGAGTGAGGTTTACCCATTTTTCATGTAGAAGAAGGAAGCTTGCTTCTCATTGGCTCAGGCACATGTTCTTCTGCTCACTTCCTCTTGGAGGGAAATTCAAAACTGTTTCCTCAAGCGGGAATTTTAAATGTGACTTGAGTGTTTGGGTGTTGTAATTGAAATGTGTGATTGTGTGGTAGTTTGGAAGAGTAAATAATAATTTGGCCCTTAACACGAGTATTGTTTTTTTTTCTTTTTTTTATTGTTTTGTAACATAATTTGAATTATTCTTGTTAGTGAGAAAAATTGGATTTTAAAGTAATTAAAAGTCTCTTGAAGTTAAAGTTCATTTATTCCCATAACAAACTGTCTATCATTTCTTAATAAGTTCAAGAATAAAAGAAACCTAAAATAACGCATTTCGCATAAAACTGAACATAAGTTACGTCTACATTAATTAGGGACAATATTTTCCCAGACATTACTTGAGCCCTGTAACAAAAAGATTCCCTTTCCTTGCTTAACTGCTAAAAAAAAATTAGTACATAAATTAAACTAAATCCCAAAATTAAAAAATCCTTCAATTCCTTATTTGAATTACAAATTTGTTTTCTTTAAATAATAAACTCGTTAACATTTTGAAATCAAGTGAACATTTCTTTTACTCACGTCAAATAATTTTAATCACATTTTACTTCAAATTTATACAAGTTCAAAAGTTATAAACTACACAAATTACAATCTTTATTTGACAATTTCTTTGGATAGGGGTTCATTTATTGTTAATTTATTCATGGTCTTTTTTATTAATAAAACCTTTTGAAAACATGAGAAAACATGATAAAATCAATAGTAAAATTACTTACTACTTTTAAAGTAGGCACCTGCTTCTTCATGACTAACTGCACTCTACAACTCACTAACATTGAAAAAGGCAGAGTGTAGGCAGCAGGCTCCTTATATAGGTTTGTGAGGCTGGTTCTAGAAGATTCTGTCTCAACCCCTACCCCTACAGCATGTGTTGATTTGGATCAGTCTAGAAGTGACCAGATTAAACCAGTTCAAATTGCCTACTGTTACTTTGTATTTCTTTAAGTAAATTAATTATTCTTATTTCTCTCTTTTTTTACATTTAAATAAAAATTATAATTTTTTAAAAATAGTTAAAATATCAAATTTCTATTTTCTTTCAAACTACGTTACATAAATTCCCCCCTCCTTTAAAAAAGAAATTTGCTGTCAAATTTTAAACTAATTTTTAAAATTTAAACAACCTTTTGACAATTTCAAACAAACTTAATATTAATTCTAACTTAATCTAAATTAGTCCAATCTTCATTCTTGATTATACATAATCTTCTTCTCCGCGGTGAGGCCGAAGTCTCAGTAGAGCAGGCGAGGGAGTTCCGGTCCGAAGGTCCGTTCCCACCTTGGGTCGCGTGACTCGAAGGCGGCAGAGGCTGCACCGAGGCGTGATCGCTGCACTAGCCGGCATCAGCAGTCCACACACTGTTCACGATGCTGCATTCTCTTCATTTGGGACACAGGGCCTACACGTTTTGTTCCTAAAGCACTCCCGTACGCGGATTTTTTCTTTGCCTAACATTTATCTTTCATTTATAAGTCCTTAAACATTCACTTTAGTTTAAAAAAATTGGGCTATTAATTTCATATTCAATATTGTTCATCGCCACATTTTACTGGAGTTTTATCCGTTCAATACAAAATATATTCAATTTGTTTCTTAAGACTATTTTATTATTTACAATATATACAACATTTTATCCATAATGGTACCATTCAATTAAAAGATTTATTTCAATTTATTAATTGATGATGTGAGATCTCATTTATACATTCTAAATTGTATCATCAGCCTTTTTATGTAGCTGGGATGCTAGTTTTAAATATTTTAAAACTTACACCTTCCCTTCAATTTTTTTGCATTTTTTTTTATCTGCAAATTTATAAAACCATAACTGAAGCGTAGAACAAGAAATTCCAGGCGTCTTCTCTTATCTCATCCTTATCAGCAGGCTCAGTCTGTTGTTACCAACAAGGAAAACATTTAAAGAATTTCAATTGTTGTAGTCCTCTTCAAACAAATAACCTGTTTCGTTTAGATAACACAACCAAATTTTTCAAGTCAAATCAGTTGTCTTCAGAATCGTTCTCCGTGCAGTCGGTGTAAGTCGTAGTCGTAGTCCGTCGGGCCCATGGTGTTACATTTCGTAGATACCGTCGCGTCGCCGTCGTATGTGATTAATTGTAGTGAAGTGATAGTCAATTGAAGTGATAGTGTCCTTGTGATAGTGATAGTGATGAGTGTTGTGCTACTTCCACGAAGCTGGTCATGTGCTTGTATCCTTTCTATAGAATTCTAAGATTTAATTTTAAATTAGTTTATAAGTTTGAAACTCAGATATAAATTCTTGACTGGGTTTTGTTATATTTAACCTTGAATAATTATACAGAACAGGACTTATTATTTTATACAGATCTTAGTGTGAATTTAATTGTTAATAAATACTTTCCTTATTTTCTGATCTGTGAAATGTGTGCCTTTTTTACATTTAAGTCATTTTCCAAATCTTGTAATAATACAGTAACATCATTTAAAAAGAAAATTATTTTATACGGTCCTGAATATCTTAAAGCCATCTTGCTGGTAAACTTCTTTGCCTTGTCCGATAAATAATGAGTCTTTAAAAATACTTTATCCCCTGTTTTGAACGGGTGTTTAGATTTTTCTTCTGAATATCTCCCAGATTTAGCATTTTTCATGTATGCTTTTCTTTGAGAGAGTTTTATATGCTCTAGCTTCTTACTTATATCTTCCTGACTTAAATCCTCTTCTAAAATTCCATGCAAGTCCCAATAGTTTGACAATTCACAATTAGGCTTGTGGTTAAACATAACATTAAATGGACAATCACCTAAAGCCTCATTATGTGAATAGTTTAATGAATTTTGCACTAACGACAGAGACTTGTCCCAATTCGATTGATTGTTATGGTGCAATGCCCTCAATATCGCCTTGGTTGTCCTAATGTAGCGCTCAGCTATGTTTCCACTTGCCTTATAGGGTGTTATTTTAAAGTGTTTAATCCCTTTTGAAAATAAATACTGAGACATTAATGTTGATGAAAAACAACTTGCGTTGTCAGAAACCAAGCTTTTACAAACTGAAAAATTATTAAATACTATCTCATCCAGTTTTTTAATAACTGTAGCTGTTTTGCTGTCCTTGGTGGGTATTAAAAATGTGTATTTACTAAAGTGATCAACATAAATCAGCACATAAGCATTTCCCAGTTTTGAGCGTACAAATGGGCCAGCAAAATCTATGTATCCCCTCTCAAAGCATTGTTTTGATGGTGTCGATATTAATTTTCCCTCATAAATTCTCTGTGCGGGCTTGCTCATTTTACAGATTTCACAGCCTAAAACTTTATTTTTAATTTCTTTGTACAATTCCGGTCTGAAAAAATTACTGCTTATTCTCTGGTAAGTTCTGTTCACCCCTGGATGACATCCATGATCTGATGAGTGATAATACTTGTAAACCATATCAATTAAATTCTCTGGCAGATAAATTTGACCTTTATTGCGATCAGTTTTCTTGTAAATAACTACTCCTTTGCAAATCGAGTATTTTTCTGAATTTGTTTTATTTTTTATACTGTTATAAATCTCTACGATTGCTGGATCCTGTTTTTGACTGTCTTTAATACTCGTAAATGCTAAAGGAAAATCCGTTATTGCATTCATTTCTTTAAATTGAGACTCCCTATTACTGTGCATGAGCTTTGAATTTATGCTTCTAAACTTCTTAGGCAATTTTCTCGGATCTAATATTTTGCTCTGCTCATAAACTATTTCCACTCTATGTTTATCGCTTAGCTCAGCAAAAACTCTCGAAAGAGCGTCAGCCACAGGATTACCTTTAGATTTTACATGTTCCACAGTAAAAGGCAAACTTAATATTTTTTGACTCCATCTGGCTAATTTGCTTCCCAGTTTATGGCAGTTAGATAAAACAAAATACAGTGCTGAGTTGTCCGTAATCAAATGGAAAGATTGTACCTCTAAATAATTATAAAATTTTTGAATGCTTAAAACAACTGAATAAGCTTCTTTCTCATAAGTCGACCATGCCATTTCTGAATTTGTCAGCTTTTTTGAAAAATATGCAATCGGTACTAAATCTCCTGCTTCATTCTTTTGCAATAGTGTCGAACCAACAGCTACTGAACTCGCATCTGTCATTAAATAAAATTGTTTGTCAAAATCGGCTATTTGTAAAACAGGTGGATTACTAATTGCACTTAGTAGCGCTTGGTAACTATTTTCACAATCATCTGACCAATGAAATTTTGCATTTTTCTTCCTTAAATTGTTTAGTGGACTTGCTATTGACGCATAATCTTTAATGTATTTAGAAAAGAATTGTGTCATCCCAATAAATGTATGAACTTGCTTAACAGTGGTCGGTCTAGGATAGTTTCTAATCGCAGCTGTTCTCTCCGGATCAATTGTCACACTGTTTTTACTAATTAAATTTCCGAGAAAACTTATCTCCTTATGGAAAAACTTAACCTTTGAGGGGTTTACGGTTAAATTGTTCATAGAGAGCCGCTTAACTACCTCTTCAAGATGAGTTTTATGTTCTTCCTTTGATTTGGAAAAAATTATTATGTCATCCACAAAGTTGAGCATGTAATTATACTTTATATCATGAAAAATCTTTTCCAAATACCCACTCAAAACTCCAGACCCTAAATGTAGACCATATGGAACTCGCTTAAAACAAAATTGGCTATAGGGCGTTGTAAAGCTAGTGATATGTTTACAGTCATCCGAGATAGGTAGTTGGTAGAAACTGTTACATAAGTCCAGGACAGTGAAGTACTCACAATCTTGCATAAAATGGACACTATCATGCAAATCTCCTATTGGCTGGTTATTTCTTATAATCTTCTGATTTACTTTAGCATAATTAACAACCAATCTAAATTTATCTGTTCCGGGCTTACTAACTAGAAAACTTGGACTGCTATACTGACTCATACATTCCTCAATAACTCCCTGTTTTAATAGGTCATCAGTTATCTCTCTCATTATTTTAAGTTTTGGTGGTGAAAGCGGATAAGTTTTTTGTTTCACTGGTTCATTGTCCGTTAGTTCAATTTTAATTTCATGGTTCAAAGCTTTGCCTATTTTGCTAGTAAAAACATTTGAATATTTCCTGATTAACTCCTCAACATAATTCTGCATATCTGGACAACCGACCTTTAATCCGTTTTCTTGCACATTATTTACACAATCTTTTACTTCTTCAATAGAACAAAATTTAACTTTGACATTTTGCTTGAACGGAAAAATGCAGACTTTATTTGCTAAATCCAGAATCATTTTTGTTTCTTTCATAAAGTTACTCCCTAGGATAATATTATAAGCTAGGTCTTCAACAATAGCAAATTTGACAAACCAAGATAGATTGGAAATATTTATCTTCACTACACATTCTCCGCATGACATCATTACATTGTTATTAGCTGTGAAACATTTTGTTTTTATCATTTTCTCACTCCTTATTAGCTTGCTGTCCCTTAAAATATTAAACATAGTGAGAGATAATGCATTTATCGAACTTCCTGAGTCTAATAAGGCATTCCTATTTAAAACCTGAGAAAACTTTATGTTTATCCTTGGCAGACTACATCTTACAAAATCTTCCTTAAGCCAACCATTTTGTTTAATATGATTCATTTTCTTTTTAAATTTCCACATTTCTTTTTTGTAACCTTGTTTTTCTTGTTTACTTGTTTTTAAAGCCTTTTGTTTCTTATGGGGACTTTGTTTAACACCTTTGTTCATTTTATGCGGGGAGACAAAACCGCCCCACTTGGCCTCTCCCCTTTTTAGTTTAAATTATTGGGGGTTTTAGGTGTATTTCTGGCACCATTATTACCTCTGTACTGTTTGGGTTTAAAACAATTCCTAGCTATGTGCCCAACTTTATCACAATTAAAACATTTAACTGGGGTACTTTGGCTGACTACATTATTTACAAACTTTGGTTTTGGATTATGGTTTGACCTGTTCACATTATCAAAAGTTTTGCCCCTTACATGAAAATTATTTCTCTCCCAATTGGCATAGCCAACATTTTGACTTTGAATACACAGTTGATTAAGATCTGCAAAGGTTTGAGGAAGTGGCATAAAAACTAATCTACTCCTTTCCTCTGGATTCATATTCATGCATATCAATTGAACCAATTCAGTTTCAGAATAATTACAACATAATAGTTTGCAGTTTTCCTTAACCATGCAAACATAAGCATGTAAAGGCTCATTTTGTCGTTGAGGTCTTGTAACCAGGTCTTTTTTCAGGGCTTCTCTTAATCCTAATGGCACAAAACAGCTTAATACTTCTTTGTGAAAAATTTCAATACTTTTATGGGTGGATTTGCAGTCTAAAATTTTACTCCTTAACGGGCCATTGCAATACTGTTGACACATCTCTAGTATTTGAGTATCAGTCAAATTAGTTTCTCTTTTTAATCTTAACACAACGCTTAAGAATTTTAATAAACCATCGATCTTAAGGCCATCACATACTTGCAAATTTTCAAAATATTTCATCACAGGATTAGGCAATTTAGAGAATAAACTACTATCTACTGTCCCCATATTATAGTGTTTAGTTGGTAAAATATCTACATTTTGAGACTCAGTGTGCAGGGCATTTACCTCCGGAATTTTGTTATCTGATTCATTGTTATGTTCTCGTTCCAATGTTGATTCCATTTTATTTTCATCCTCTACATTTGCATTTTTAAAAACATCATCTAATGTCTCTTCTTCAATATTACTCTCACTTAACTTTCTCAGAACTACATCCTTCGCATTTGAATCAATGCTTTTGTTTATTTCCTCAAATTTAAGATCTAAAGCCTTAAGTTCACTTTCATATTTTTCCAAATTTTTCTTTACTTCCTCCGTTAGTTTAAATCTATTTAAATCCCCTATCCTTAAATTCAAATGTTCACTTTTAGCTTCATACCTGAGGATGTCTATTGGTCTACTATTTTCATTTAGGTCATCTAACTTACTAGACAAAACCTTCAAACTTATATCAATGTAATCCAATTCTTCCTGAAGGACAAATTTATTTTGTAAGTGCTTCACATCCCTGTCAGTGTTGCTCTTAACTAACTGCCTTAACTTTTTCCTTAAAACTGAACATGTACTTTTACTATCTGGTTCATAGTTCCTTAGTTTCAACTCATATTCTAACTCACTTTTCGACAGTAAATCTATTTTTGAGCCCATTTTAAAACCAATTTAATGTAACTAAAGTGAATGATTCTTTTCAAAATTCAATTACTAATTCAACAGAAACATGTTCAAATTTGAAAGGGGTGAGCACTTAGCAGAGTGGCGCAATTATTATGTATGTAACATAATTTGAATTATTCTTGTTAGTGAGAAAAATTGGATTTTAAAGTAATTAAAAGTCTCTTGAAGTTAAAGTTCATTTATTCCCATAACAAACTGTCTATCATTTCTTAATAAGTTCAAGAATAAAAGAAACCTAAAATAACGCATTTCGCATAAAACTGAACATAAGTTACGTCTACATTAATTAGGGACAATATTTTCCCAGACATTACTTGAGCCCTGTAACAAAAAGATTCCCTTTCCTTGCTTAACTGCTAAAAAAAAATTAGTAGATAAATTAAACTAAATCCCAAAATTAAAAAATCCTTCAATTCCTTATTTGAATTACAAATTTGTTTTCTTTAAATAATAAACTCGTTAACATTTTGAAATCAAGTGAACATTTCTTTTACTCACGTCAAATAATTTTAATCACATTTTACTTCAAATTTATACAAGTTCAAAAGTTATAAACTACACAAATTACAATCTTTATTTGACAATTTCTTTGGATAGGGGTTCATTTATTGTTAATTTATTCATGGTCTTTTTTATTAATAAAACCTTTTGAAAACATGAGAAAACATGATAAAATCAATAGTAAAATTACTTACTACTTTTAAAGTAGGCACCTGCTTCTTCATGACTAACTGCACTCTACAACTCACTAACATTGAAAAAGGCAGAGTGTAGGCAGCAGGCTCCTTATATAGGTTTGTGAGGCTGGTTCTAGAAGATTCTGTCTCAACCCCTACCCCTACAGCATGTGTTGATTTGGATCAGTCTAGAAGTGACCAGATTAAACCAGTTCAAATTGCCTACTGTTACTTTGTATTTCTTTAAGTAAATTAATTATTCTTATTTCTCTCTTTTTTTACATTTAAATAAAAATTATAATTTTTTAAAAATAGTTAAAATATCAAATTTCTATTTTCTTTCAAACTACGTTACAGTTTTAACCAACATTACCCGAATCGGCCCATCTACTTGTGTATCCCACATTTATCCTAAACAAGGTTCAACCAAATCAAAAGTAGTTTAACAAAATTAAAGTTCGTTCTAAAATATATGTATATTTTACTCAAATCGGACAAGATATTCAATTTTCTCCATCCGACATTGGAAACACATAGATGACTAAAATAACAGTTCAATAACAAATAAGCTATACTAGAACCCCGCTAATCCGAACAAAGTAGGAACTGGCCTGGTTTGAATAACGGAATGTTCAGATCAACCGAATAATTCTTTCTAAAGGGAAATCCATGTTGTTAACGTGATATTTTTATTGGTCACTACAACAAAGTATATAAAAAAATCATCCCACTTTTTAAACGTATCATTGAAACTAAAACTAAAGAAAACATTACAGGAATAACTTTTGGTTTAAGTGCCATTGAAGTAATATTTTTCTAGTTATCGCGTGGAATGTCAAACAACATATCGCCTAACAATAGATCGTCACTGTTCTTGGAATAGATTGTAGTATTTCCTCAACAGTGAGAACCGAGCATGCCAGAAGTAAACAATACTGATTAAATGTAGTAAAATAAAACTAACCTTTTATATAATGCTGGACAACATTTTGAGCAATTCGACGCTTCAAATGTGTTCCAGAAACATGTGTTGTTCGTTTCCGTTTCTTTACATTGACTTAAACTGAAGAATAAAACATATTTGATTTCCAATCTGGAAAAACATTCATGGGGTTCGGATTATGAGGGTTCTAGTGTATTTACAACAAAATTGAAAAAAGCCTTAGTTTATAATGTATTTCCAATTCAGTGTTGTTTATTATTTATTATGAACCTCATATCAACAACATACTATATTCGGTATCAGTAACAGGTTGTGTTGTTGCAGACATTTGTCTTCCTGATATTCTGGTACCAGCTGTACTGCGGCTTCTCTGGTACCATCATGATCGACCAGATGTACCATATGCTTTACAACCTGTTTTTTACCTCACTGCCACCGATAGCCATAGGTATGTAAATCTGCTTCAATATGTTTCAATAACTTTATCATTTTTACCATTGGGTAATGTCACCTACAGTTTTTCAACTTTGCTTACGTATTATGTAAAGTCCTGTGATTTTTCTTACCTTAAGAAGTAGGGATGGACGGGAATGGATTTTTAGTTCGGGACGGGACGGGACGGGAATTTTTATTTCCCATCCAATTTCGGGACGGGATTGCTCTTCTCAACGCTATCGGGAAATATTCGTTTTGATTTTTATCTGAGTGTCGTATACAGACAAATTAATGTTAAATATCAACTAGTTCTCCTTCCAACTTGTTCCACTTGTTTTTGTATAAGTTACAATGAATGTCCTTTTGTTGAAAAAAATCAAATATATAGTTTTGATATTTTAAGGATGCAATAAGATCATGGTAAAGTATAAATTTTATTGTAACCAATAAATTTAAGTCGAATCACTAAACACACATAAAGGAAAAATGTTGCCCATGTCTTATTTAATACAAGTTTTGTTTAATGAAATATTAACCGTTTGGTACGAAGAATGAAAATAAACATTATGTACGGTACCAGTACAAAAAAATATAGATTAAAACAATTGGAAAAATTGTAAAGAAAACAATACTATATTACAATAAATAAGGCCTGCTCAGATAAAAAAGAACAAAAAAACACAAATTTAAATTAGAATGAATATTAACACTCAGAAAAGAAGTTCTTCAACAAGCCAATGCCATTTATAAATATAAGAAATATTTTGCCAATTTTTTTATATTCATTGATTTAATGCAATATACTGAGACAGTTTCTTCCTTGAAGAATATAAATAAGAAAATTGAACTAAGAAATAATAAACTATTAGACATTATACTTTTATTGTTATTTAAATGAATACATTAACTATTTTTTGCTACATCAGAAAAAAAATGAGGAGTGTATGATGAAAAAAATTATAACAATGTAAATTTAAAGCTATAAACCCTAAAATCTAATAAATATAAGCTATAGCTAAGCCGTGTTTTCCTCGTTAGTAGCGAGATCGTCGGCCGCGATCGCCGTCCTCGTTAGAGAGATCGTCGGCCGCGATCGCCGTCCTCGTTAGCGAGATCGTCGGCCGCGATCGCCGTCCTCGTTAGCGAGATCGTCGGCCGCGATCGCCGTCCTCGCTAGCGAGATCGTCGGCCGCGATCGCCGTCCTCGTTAGCGAGATCGTCGGCCGCGATCGCCGTCCTCGTTAGCGAGATTGTCGGCCGAAATCGCCGTCCTCGTTAGCAAGATCGTCGGCCGCGATCGCCGGCCGCCGTTCGGCAGTTCCCGTCCCGATAAATTCCCGAGTATAACAAAATCCCGCCCGATGATCGGGACGAAAATTTCCCGAAAATTTTCCCGAAATTTCGGGACCCGTCCATCCCTATTAAGAAGCGAAATTAGTAACTTTAGTCTGTTCTTAAATTGACTTTGTCAACTTTTACTGCATGCACGTACATGAATTGATTTACAAGGTGACCCTTTTAACAATTTTCAAACAGTTTTCTCTTGTATTAATGACATAGACGTCATTTGGGGGGGAGGGGGGGGGGCAAGGTGGGAGGCAGTTGCCCCTTAATAATTTCGGTGATTTTTTTTAAATTGGAAATTAAAATGTTAGGTTATGTAATATGGTGTAATATTTTGATATCACAATTATGAACTCCTGAATCAGACTTGAACTAAATCACATTTATTATAACTATTTAAAGGAATTTAATGGTACTGTATTTGGTTTAGCTTTGGTACATTCATACAATGCCATGTTCTATTTAGTAAACTCCCGAACTCCTTTTTAAAACGGGGTTTGTCATCCATGTTATTATCGGTTATACTCGCATCCAGTTCTCAATACAGTACTTTTTTTTTTGTATGTCTTGTCTTTCACATACCCCTAGAGGAAATAATCTGGAGAGTACCGGTATAAATGTGGATATCTAAAATGAATAAGGTACGTTTCTTTTTCCTTATTTAGTCTATCGCGGAAAAATTGATGTGAGATGAAGCCTCTAAGGTCTAAGATCCTCATAGAATTCAAGCCCTATGGATAATTTACTTTAGGGAAATGTAAAGGTTTAGGGATGGACAGGAATGGATTTTTAGTTCGGGACGGGAATTTTTATTTCCCGTCCAATTTCGGGACGGGATCGGGACGGGATTGCTCTTCTCAACGCTATCGGGAAATATTCGTTTTGACTTTTATCTAAATGTCGTATAAAGACAAAATAATGTTAAATATCAACTGGTTCTCTTTTAAAATATTTCCACTTGTTTTTGTATAAGTTACAAGTACCAGGTTAACCGAGCCTTGCTCGTTGGTTTTTATTCACTTTTGTTACAGTGTCAAGGTAAAAAAGCAATTAAATTTCCACCAACAACCAACTATACCTCTTCACAGTTAACAGCTGTTTCAAAGAGTCTGCTTAACATTAATGTTTCTTTCTTTTTGTTTACATTTCGTTGTTATTTCGTTACCAAAATAGCAACCCATAAGACTAATGTTAAAAATTACAATTTTAAAACTTAATTTTAGACCAAATTCGATTTTTCCTGAGGTTGAGGCTGTTTCTAAACTTATTTTTGGGCCAAAACACTCTTTAATGCAAACTTTAAGCAAATCTAACAGCTAGATTTCGAGATCATGGAACACACATCCCTTCAGATATTCCTCGTATTACAGTATAGGATAAACCTCCTTTTGTTGAAAAGATGTAAAATATCTAATTTTTAGCGAATTTCCCTTAGTTTCATGGTAAGACCTAAGCTCGGGACCATGTTACTTTTTCGTTTTTAGGTGCCCAGAGACCAAAAATAATAGTCATTAAAATTTATATATATATATATATATATAATGCACTCAACATAATCAATCAGAAAAAAACATTTTCCAGCTATAAAAGTTTATATTTCGATTAAATACATCGTTTTCAAAACTTAGCTGGAATTAAATGGTTAAGAACAAACAAAACAAACCAATGTTGGTAAACGTAAGAAAACAGATGATTTTGAAATTATTGAATAAATTAAGGTAAAGAGAACAAATTTGTTAAAAGAAGTCACCGAATGTTCAAGCCGTCTGGTTGCCTAGATTTTAAAATAAGTTGATGTGCTATCTCCACATTTCTTAAGTGTTGAATGTTGGTGTTCTTGTCAGGATCAGGCTTGGCGTGGTAGATGCCTTTTAAAGTGTAACATTCATCAATGTTTACTTTTTTGTGTTCAACAGCATGTGCTGAGACTGGTCTGTTTTTATTTTCATGAGCAACATCAAACCTATGGTTTGTCATGCGGACTCTGAGTGGCGTGATGGTTTGTCCGATGTAATCTTTTGTGCAGTACTTGCATGTTAGCTGGTAAATAACATTGCTGGTATTACAGTCTATATTGCCTTTGATGGGATAGGTCTTTCCAGTTATACTGCTTTTGAATGAGTCAGAGTCAAGGATCATTTTACATGTACCACATCTAGGTTTTTGACAGGGTTGACATGCATTCAATTTTGTTCTGTCGGTGCCATCTTCTTTTTTTACCTCATAAGTTTCATTAAATTTGGGTTTAGACAAGATATTTTCTAGATTGGGGGGTTTTTTGAAAATAACTTTAGGGATTTTTGAAAATAAATTTTGAGTATCTGGGGAGTTCTGGAGAATGGGGAAAGATAATTTTAAAATTCTATTTATTTTGTGAAGGCCTGGGTAATACTGGGTAATGAATTTTGGGTCACTAAAGTTCATATTGTTTGTATTGTTTTTTGGCGCTTTAGTTTGTCTCTCTACCAATTTCTTAGGATATCCACGTTCTTGCAATGATTTAGACAGTTTACTTATGTAGCTATTGAAATCAGATTCTTTGCTACATAAGTTTTTTGCTCGCAAAGATAGACTTTTAGGTATAGACTTTTTGATATGTACCGGATGACAGCTGGTATAATGTAAGTATTGCATTTTATTGCTTTCTTTAATATGAATTTTGGTTTTCAACCTGTTATTTTCCAAAAATACATCAGTGTCCAAAAAAGTTACACATCTGTCCGAAATGTTCCAGGTAAATTTTAGACTTGAAAAATTATTAAGTTCGTTCAGAAAAACCAATAAGCTGTCCATACCATGTTGCCAGAGAAGAAAGATGTCATCGATAAATCTGAACCATGTGAGGGGTTTTAAACTTTGCCGTTTCAAAAAGTTGCTTTCCAAGTTCCCCATAAAAAGATTAGCATATGAAGGAGCCATACGCGTCCCCATGGCAGTGCCTTTTATCTGAAGAAAATTTTGATTAGCAAATCTAAAATTATTTAAAGTTAAAACTAAACTCATGAGTCCAATCAAAAATTTGGTGCTGGGTTTGGATGCTACCGGGCGAGAACTAAGAAAATTTTCGCAAGCTTGAAGGCCATCATTGAGTGGGATATTTGTGTACAACGATTGAACATCCACAGTAACTAACAACACTTTATCAGTCAAAGGTTGCTTTATGCTGTCTAGTCTTTCTAGAAAATGGTTTGTATCTTTAATATAAGAAGGCAACTCTTTCACGATTGGCTGAAGTTGGTCATCGACATAAGCCGATATTCTCTCAGTTGGACACCCATAGCTCGAGACTATTGGTCTACCTGGTGGTGGTCGTTCAGGTTTATGTATTTTTGGTAACATATAAAATATCGGTGTTCTGGGGTCTCTGGGTGTCAGGAGATCAATAGCTTTTTGTGACAAACCTTCTTGGGAACCATTCTCTAATAAAAATTTTCGAATCTTCCTGTTGTTAGTTAATGTGGGATCATTATTTAATTTAGTGTATGTTGACATATCGTTTAGTTGTCTGTTAGCTTCATTAGTGTAGTCTGTTCGATTCATCAAGACGATAGTATTACCTTTATCTGCCGGTAATATGACTATATTTTCATTATTCTTCAGAGACTTGATAGCTTTTATTTCATCGATTGACAGATTATTTTCTTTTTTCAAGTCATCAGGGAATGAATGGTGAGATATATTAGACAACAGTACACTTATGAATTGTTCAATTGGGTGATTTGGTGGAAGAGGGTCAGGTTCAAATGACTTGTTTTTATCAAACTTTGATAGGCATTTGGGGTAATCTTTGTCAAAATTATTGTTCTGACTGAAGAAATACTTTAAACGAAGGTTTCTAGCAAACTCAAGGGTATCAGTTACTAGCTTAAAATGATTGAATTTTGGTGTTGGAGCAAATGTCATACCTTTTTCAAGTATTGAAATTTCAAAGTTATTAGGATTATAAGATGAACAATTTTCAATTTTTAGCTCCACCTGGTCGGAGGAGAAAGGGTTAAGTTCATTAGATGAAATATCTTTTAAAATCACAAAAGATTGATCCTTGTTATTAAGTGAGACAGCATTTGAATTATCAGATAAGTTACTGTTTGTAAAAGGTAACTGAATTCGGCTATGGTTGTAGGAAATAGCTAACGAATCATTGTTTTGATGTTGATAAGGGTGAAAAGCCTGACAATTTGATTGATTAAACTCATCAAACATGGGATTTCTATTAGCATAGAGTTCTTTTAATTTCCTTAATAAGACTTCACTCTTATTAGAAATAAACTTTTGTGTGTCAGATAATATCTTCTGAACATCATTTATAGTGTTGTGGAACTCTACACTCAGTCTTCTGTGGAGTTGTGACAGTTGCATACTGTGGTCATAGGCTGAGTTTTTGTATGATTCCAATAAAAGGGAAGTGAGTTCAATGCTAGTTCTAAAAGCAAGGCAGAATACTTCTCTATGGAATTGCGGAGGTATGGCATGGACAGGAAATTTCACTTGTAAGCCTTTAGGCGTCAAGCCTAGTGATAAACAAGCAGAAAGAAACACTATGTGACAGTTAATTTTAGCTAGCTTGTATGCCTGAAATTTAAATTGTTTGAGCAAAAGAGAGCGATTGTTTACCTCATAGTTCATTTCGTAGAAGAAGTTGAAGAAAAATCCCAGTAGGTTTATATACTTTAATTAAAGTAAACACCAATCGGCTATTATAATGCACTCAACATAATCAATCAGAAAAAAACATTTTCCAGCTATAAAAGTTTATATTTCGATTAAATACATCGTTTTCAAAACTTAGCTGGAATTAAATGGTTAAGAACAAACAAAACAAACCAATGTTGGTAAACGTAAGAAAACAGATGATTTTGAAATTATTGAATAAATTAAGGTAAAGAGAACAAATTTGTTAAAAGAAGTCACCGAATGTTCAAGCCGTCTGGTTGCCTAGATTTTAAAATAAGTTGATGTGCTATCTCCACATTTCTTAAGTGTTGAATGTTGGTGTTCTTGTCAGGATCAGGCTTGGCGTGGTAGATGCCTTTTAAAGTGTAACATTCATCAATGTTTACTTTTTTGTGTTCAACAGCATGTGCTGAGACTGGTCTGTTTTTATTTTCATGAGCAACATCAAACCTATGGTTTGTCATGCGGACTCTGAGTGGCGTGATGGTTTGTCCGATGTAATCTTTTGTGCAGTACTTGCATGTTAGCTGGTAAATAACATTGCTGGTATTACAGTCTATATTGCCTTTGATGGGATAGGTCTTTCCAGTTATACTGCTTTTGAATGAGTCAGAGTCAAGGATCATTTTACATGTACCACATCTAGGTTTTTGACAGGGTTGACATGCATTCAATTTTGTTCTGTCGGTGCCATCTTCTTTTTTTACCTCATAAGTTTCATTAAATTTGGGTTTAGACAAGATATTTTCTAGATTGGGGGGTTTTTTGAAAATAACTTTAGGGATTTTTGAAAATAAATTTTGAGTATCTGGGGAGTTCTGGAGAATGGGGAAAGATAATTTTAAAATTCTATTTATTTTGTGAAGGCCTGGGTAATACTGGGTAATGAATTTTGGGTCACTAAAGTTCATATTGTTTGTATTGTTTTTTGGCGCTTTAGTTTGTCTCTCTACCAATTTCTTAGGATATCCACGTTCTTGCAATGATTTAGACAGTTTACTTATGTAGCTATTGAAATCAGATTCTTTGCTACATAAGTTTTTTGCTCGCAAAGATAGACTTTTAGGTATAGACTTTTTGATATGTACCGGATGACAGCTGGTATAATGTAAGTATTGCATTTTATTGCTTTCTTTAATATGAATTTTGGTTTTCAACCTGTTATTTTCCAAAAATACATCAGTGTCCAAAAAAGTTACACATCTGTCCGAAATGTTCCAGGTAAATTTTAGACTTGAAAAATTATTAAGTTCGTTCAGAAAAACCAATAAGCTGTCCATACCATGTTGCCAGAGAAGAAAGATGTCATCGATAAATCTGAACCATGTGAGGGGTTTTAAACTTTGCCGTTTCAAAAAGTTGCTTTCCAAGTTCCCCATAAAAAGATTAGCATATGAAGGAGCCATACGCGTCCCCATGGCAGTGCCTTTTATCTGAAGAAAATTTTGATTAGCAAATCTAAAATTATTTAAAGTTAAAACTAAACTCATGAGTCCAATCAAAAATTTGGTGCTGGGTTTGGATGCTACCGGGCGAGAACTAAGAAAATTTTCGCAAGCTTGAAGGCCATCATTGAGTGGGATATTTGTGTACAACGATTGAACATCCACAGTAACTAACAACACTTTATCAGTCAAAGGTTGCTTTATGCTGTCTAGTCTTTCTAGAAAATGGTTTGTATCTTTAATATAAGAAGGCAACTCTTTCACGATTGGCTGAAGTTGGTCATCGACATAAGCCGATATTCTCTCAGTTGGACACCCATAGCTCGAGACTATTGGTCTACCTGGTGGTGGTCGTTCAGGTTTATGTATTTTTGGTAACATATAAAATATCGGTGTTCTGGGGTCTCTGGGTGTCAGGAGATCAATAGCTTTTTGTGACAAACCTTCTTGGGAACCATTCTCTAATAAAAATTTTCGAATCTTCCTGTTGTTAGTTAATGTGGGATCATTATTTAATTTAGTGTATGTTGACATATCGTTTAGTTGTCTGTTAGCTTCATTAGTGTAGTCTGTTCGATTCATCAAGACGATAGTATTACCTTTATCTGCCGGTAATATGACTATATTTTCATTATTCTTCAGAGACTTGATAGCTTTTATTTCATCGATTGACAGATTATTTTCTTTTTTCAAGTCATCAGGGAATGAATGGTGAGATATATTAGACAACAGTACACTTATGAATTGTTCAATTGGGTGATTTGGTGGAAGAGGGTCAGGTTCAAATGACTTGTTTTTATCAAACTTTGATAGGCATTTGGGGTAATCTTTGTCAAAATTATTGTTCTGACTGAAGAAATACTTTAAACGAAGGTTTCTAGCAAACTCAAGGGTATCAGTTACTAGCTTAAAATGATTGAATTTTGGTGTTGGAGCAAATGTCATACCTTTTTCAAGTATTGAAATTTCAAAGTTATTAGGATTATAAGATGAACAATTTTCAATTTTTAGCTCCACCTGGTCGGAGGAGAAAGGGTTAAGTTCATTAGATGAAATATCTTTTAAAATCACAAAAGATTGATCCTTGTTATTAAGTGAGACAGCATTTGAATTATCAGATAAGTTACTGTTTGTAAAAGGTAACTGAATTCGGCTATGGTTGTAGGAAATAGCTAACGAATCATTGTTTTGATGTTGATAAGGGTGAAAAGCCTGACAATTTGATTGATTAAACTCATCAAACATGGGATTTCTATTAGCATAGAGTTCTTTTAATTTCCTTAATAAGACTTCACTCTTATTAGAAATAAACTTTTGTGTGTCAGATAATATCTTCTGAACATCATTTATAGTGTTGTGGAACTCTACACTCAGTCTTCTGTGGAGTTGTGACAGTTGCATACTGTGGTCATAGGCTGAGTTTTTGTATGATTCCAATAAAAGGGAAGTGAGTTCAATGCTAGTTCTAAAAGCAAGGCAGAATACTTCTCTATGGAATTGCGGAGGTATGGCATGGACAGGAAATTTCACTTGTAAGCCTTTAGGCGTCAAGCCTAGTGATAAACAAGCAGAAAGAAACACTATGTGACAGTTAATTTTAGCTAGCTTGTATGCCTGAAATTTAAATTGTTTGAGCAAAAGAGAGCGATTGTTTACCTCATAGTTCATTTTGTAGAAGAAGTTGAAGAAAAATCCCAGTAGGTTTATATACTTTAATTAAAGTAAACACCAATCGGCTATTATAATGCACTCAACATAATCAATCAGAAAAAAACATTTTCCAGCTATAAAAGTTTATATTTCGATTAAATACATCGTTTTCAAAACTTAGCTGGAATTAAATGGTTAAGAACAAACAAAACAAACCAATGTTGGTAAACGTAAGAAAACAGATGATTTTGAAATTATTGAATAAATTAAGGTAAAGAGAACAAATTTGTTAAAAGAAGTCACCGAATGTTCAAGCCGTCTGGTTGCCTAGATTTTAAAATAAGTTGATGTGCTATCTCCACATTTCTTAAGTGTTGAATGTTGGTGTTCTTGTCAGGATCAGGCTTGGCGTGGTAGATGCCTTTTAAAGTGTAACATTCATCAATGTTTACTTTTTTGTGTTCAACAGCATGTGCTGAGACTGGTCTGTTTTTATTTTCATGAGCAACATCAAACCTATGGTTTGTCATGCGGACTCTGAGTGGCGTGATGGTTTGTCCGATGTAATCTTTTGTGCAGTACTTGCATGTTAGCTGGTAAATAACATTGCTGGTATTACAGTCTATATTGCCTTTGATGGGATAGGTCTTTCCAGTTATACTGCTTTTGAATGAGTCAGAGTCAAGGATCATTTTACATGTACCACATCTAGGTTTTTGACAGGGTTGACATGCATTCAATTTTGTTCTGTCGGTGCCAAAGGTATGACATTTGCTCCAACACCAAAATTCAATCATTTTAAGCTAGTAACTGATACCCTTGAGTTTGCTAGAAACCTTCGTTTAAAGTATTTCTTCAGTCAGAACAATAATTTTGACAAAGATTACCCCAAATGCCTATCAAAGTTTGATAAAAACAAGTCATTTGAACCTGACCCTCTTCCACCAAATCACCCAATTGAACAATTCATAAGTGTACTGTTGTCTAATATATCTCACCATTCATTCCCTGATGACTTGAAAAAAGAAAATAATCTGTCAATCGATGAAATAAAAGCTATCAAGTCTCTGAAGAATAATGAAAATATAGTCATATTACCGGCAGATAAAGGTAATACTATCGTCTTGATGAATCGAACAGACTACACTAATGAAGCTAACAGACAACTAAACGATATGTCAACATACACTAAATTAAATAATGATCCCACATTAACTAACAACAGGAAGATTCGAAAATTTTTATTAGAGAATGGTTCCCAAGAAGGTTTGTCACAAAAAGCTATTGATCTCCTGACACCCAGAGACCCCAGAACACCGATATTTTATATGTTACCAAAAATACATAAACCTGAACGACCACCACCAGGTAGACCAATAGTCTCGAGCTATGGGTGTCCAACTGAGAGAATATCGGCTTATGTCGATGACCAACTTCAGCCAATCGTGAAAGAGTTGCCTTCTTATATTAAAGATACAAACCATTTTCTAGAAAGACTAGACAGCATAAAGCAACCTTTGACTGATAAAGTGTTGTTAGTTACTGTGGATGTTCAATCGTTGTACACAAATATCCCACTCAATGATGGCCTTCAAGCTTGCGAAAATTTTCTTAGTTCTCGCCCGGTAGCATCCAAACCCAGCACCAAATTTTTGATTGGACTCATGAGTTTAGTTTTAACTTTAAATAATTTTAGATTTGCTAATCAAAATTTTCTTCAGATAAAAGGCACTGCCATGGGGACGCGTATGGCTCCTTCATATGCTAATCTTTTTATGGGGAACTTGGAAAGCAACTTTTTGAAACGGCAAAGTTTAAAACCCCTCACATGGTTCAGATTTATCGATGACATCTTTCTTCTCTGGCAACATGGTATGGACAGCTTATTGGTTTTTCTGAACGAACTTAATAATTTTTCAAGTCTAAAATTTACCTGGAACATTTCGGACAGATGTGTAACTTTTTTGGACACTGATGTATTTTTGGAAAATAACAGGTTGAAAACCAAAATTCATATTAAAGAAAGCAATAAAATGCAATACTTACATTATACCAGCTGTCATCCGGTACATATCAAAAAGTCTATACCTAAAAGTCTATCTTTGCGAGCAAAAAACTTATGTAGCAAAGAATCTGATTTCAATAGCTACATAAGTAAACTGTCTAAATCATTGCAAGAACGTGGATATCCTAAGAAATTGGTAGAGAGACAAACTAAAGCGCCAAAAAACAATACAAACAATATGAACTTTAGTGACCCAAAATTCATTACCCAGTATTACCCAGGCCTTCACAAAATAAATAGAATTTTAAAATTATCTTTCCCCATTCTCCAGAACTCCCCAGATACTCAAAATTTATTTTCAAAAATCCCTAAAGTTATTTTCAAAAAACCCCCCAATCTAGAAAATATCTTGTCTAAACCCAAATTTAATGAAACTTATGAGGTAAAAAAAGAAGATGGCACCGACAGAACAAAATTGAATGCATGTCAACCCTGTCAAAAACCTAGATGTGGTACATGTAAAATGATCCTTGACTCTGACTCATTCAAAAGCAGTATAACTGGAAAGACCTATCCCATCAAAGGCAATATAGACTGTAATACCAGCAATGTTATTTACCAGCTAACATGCAAGTACTGCACAAAAGATTACATCGGACAAACCATCACGCCACTCAGAGTCCGCATGACAAACCATAGGTTTGATGTTGCTCATGAAAATAAAAACAGACCAGTCTCAGCACATGCTGTTGAACACAAAAAAGTAAACATTGATGAATGTTACACTTTAAAAGGCATCTACCACGCCAAGCCTGATCCTGACAAGAACACCAACATTCAACACTTAAGAAATGTGGAGATAGCACATCAACTTATTTTAAAATCTAGGCAACCAGACGGCTTGAACATTCGGTGACTTCTTTTAACAAATTTGTTCTCTTTACCTTAATTTATTCAATAATTTCAAAATCATCTGTTTTCTTACGTTTACCAACATTGGTTTGTTTTGTTTGTTCTTAACCATTTAATTCCAGCTAAGTTTTGAAAACGATGTATTTAATCGAAATATAAACTTTTATAGCTGGAAAATGTTTTTTTCTGATTGATTATGTTGAGTGCATTATAATAGCCGATTGGTGTTTACTTTAATTAAAGTATATATATATATATATATATATATATATATATATATATATGTATGTGTCCCTAGGCACGATAACTCTCGTAAAAACAGTCCGATCGACACCAAATTTGGTAGAGATGTGTAATCTTACGTTTATTCGGATGAGTTCGTAAACCAGATATTATTGACCTACCGGAAGGGGTTGTTTTGGGGGGTTTTGTACCCCAAAAATGGGTTTTTTCCATTTTTCATGTGTAATTTTTAAAAATTTTAAATTTTTACTTGGACCATTGGATTTAGCTTAAAAAAACAAACAATTTAGCATTTTGAAGCTTTGCTCTATCTCCATTGGTTACCGAGATATTGAAGAGTCTAAAGACAGTACATTGTATTTTGGGGCTCCAATGTTAATCTTATGGAGAATTGGGATGTGTTAATATTTCACTTATTAAGCAATATTTTTGGACGAAACTTGGTATTCAGCTTCATTTGGTTGAGATTCATCCATTTATGGTAAAAAATCTTGGTTTTGCGCTTATCATGGCAGCAAATCTGCATAATCTTTTCCCATGTTAATTATATGGAGAATTGGCAAACTCGTTTTTATCATTCTGCACGAAATCAGCCTGTTTTTTGTTCTCTCAATAGTACCAAAACCGATTCTTTTTTGTCCTAGGGCTGAAAAATCATCTGGAGAATTTTTTAGGTCCTAGGACTGAAAAGTCAGCTGTTTGCTAAGTGTAATATTATTGATTTATTAATGTTGAGGAGCAGAATAATTTTGAAATATAAAGAGCATTGTTTGTAAATAACAGAAATGTAAACACTGCATATAACTTACTTTGTAAATATAACCTGGAATATGCAACTTTATAGTTAATATTTTAACTATTAAAAAGTCTAATTTTGCATTATGATTAAAAACGTTGTTCATCACTCGGAGCAAAAGTGTCTTTTTGACGCTTAATCGTTTTTAAAAACTCGGCTGCGCCTCGTTTTTAAAACACGATTGCGCACCAAAAAGACCCACTTTTGCTCCTAGTGATGAAAACTACTATTATTTATGGGCAGGTTTACTATGTTGATGAAACTTAGTGTATGGCTTCATACAGTCAAAATACATTTTTTTAAGCTAAAAACCTAATTTTAGTGTCCCCCATGGCAGCATACCTGCATACTCTTTCCCTATATTTATCATAAGGAGAATAGACATTTATTTCCCTATTTATGGGTATGTGATTTTATTTGGTTTACAGTTTTATGTGGTCAAAATAATTAATATTACTAATTTGGAAATTCGCTGAGTACGCAGGTCTGCTGCGACGGGGGTATTATATTTGCAGTATACAATGAGATAAGGATAAAGTATAAACTTTCTTGTAACAAAAAAAAAAAATTTAAATTAAATCAGAAATCACTAAACAATATACATATAAAAAAGTCCATTAAACATTTTATAAAAGTTTTGTTGAATGAAATATTAAACGTTTTCTATAAAGAATGGTATGAAAAATTAGGTTCATAAAAATATAGATTAAAACTATTTGAAAAATTGTAAAGAAAACAAAACTATGTTACATAAATAGGCCTAAGGCCTGCTCAGTTGAAAAAAAAAAAACAAAAAAACAACAAATTAAAATTATAATAAATATTCAACCTAAGGAATGAAGTGGTTCAACAAACCAAAGCCTTTTATAAACCCAAGAAATGTTTATTTTTCATTTTTTTATACTTATTGATTTAACTGAGACAGGTTCTTACTTAGAGATTATCATAAAAATTAAACTTTAAAAATATACACTATTAGACCTAATTATTTTTATTTTTATACTCATTTAGCTATTTTTTGCTATTAAAAAAAAGGAGTGTCTGATGAAAAAATCAATAAAAAACAATGAAAGTTTAAAGTTATGAACCTCAAAATCTAATAAATGTATTTGTGATGTTTAATTTTTTTAAATATATTTAATGGGATTTGAAGTTTTTCATTTAATAATTATATTAAGTTATAATAAGATGTTTTTAACATTATAAAACCGTAATTCAATTAAAGATTAATTTTTTTAACAATACTTTGTCATTTTCCCTTTGATTGGAAAGTCACACAACTTTGGTTGACATTTTGTTTAATTTGTAAGAATTAGACGAATCAAATGAGCCATCCCTTAGTTTTCTACGACAATTGGTTCAGAAAGTAGCATTTGGTACTAGGAGCAAAATACACCCATCTTGAATAAATTACTGCCTGAGGTCGAACAATAGATAAGCTGAACAATAGAATGTCTCTCGCGTCCGAGGAATGTGGAAGCGTGTATTTGTGCCGTTCCTCGTTAGCGAGACCGCCGGTCGCGATCGCCGGCCGCGATCGCGGCCGCCGCGCCGTTCGGCAGTTCCCGTCCCGATAAATTCCTGAGTAAAAAAAAATCCCGCCCAATGATCGAGACAAATTTGATCCCGAAAATTTTCCCGAAATTTCGGGTCCCGTCCATCCCTATAAAGGTTAAGAAACATGAAATACCCACGAAATTAAGAATAACTTTAGACGAGTAGGCCTATAATAATTTATGTTACATGGAATAGGCTAATAATAACCACGTAAAAAATTGTTTGGGAATTTATTAGATAAGACGTATAACATTGGAATGGTAGTCTATTTGAACACTAAAAATAGGCAAAATATCATTAAAATCATTTATAAATAGTTATGTGATAAACGTGATTAACAATAAAATGTGTCACATGTGTTATGTTGGCATCTTTTTGTTTCAAATCGTATAGGTTGCAATTTAAAAGTAAATACCCTGTGCAACATCTAGGTAATATGAATAGACTGTTCTGAAATTCCTTTTAATCCGTTGGTTTTTGCCAATATGGCAACCGTTAAAGGTCAATGTTGGTTTATACATTTTATTTTTAACAATATATTAAAACTAAATATTTCACCTATAACCTTTGACACACTTATCATCCTTCCCTCCACTTACACGTATCAAAAACACGGTTTGTATAAAATTAATCAAGTTGCTATGTTCACATTTGCTATTTTATCGGTTTAAGATAAGATTACGTCATCGATTACTTAAGAACAAAGCAACCATAGAGGAGTTTTTTCAACATTTAATTGCAAGAAAACTCTACACTATAGACTATCATTCAACTAGGATTTGTTTGTGCTAGGAAATAATTTAAAACAATAAAAGACATGGGTGTGTTATAAAATTATTTCCTGCTTCATTCTTTGTTAATGATTTAAGTATCCGTAAGTTGTGTTCATCGGGATTGCATTGTGATTTTCATCATCGGCGTCGATTATGACGAGTCAGTTTATTAAAACGACAAAAATTAATAAGGATAATTATTAATTGCCAATCCTTTACAATTATAAGTGTTAGTCATTCATTCATCACAACTATAGAGCACCTGAATAACCTTTATAAGAAATATTTCTTCATCATAACAGAGGAATTAATTAACACAACAAGGAATGAGATACTACGAGATAGGAAAATACTGTAGTTGAAAGCATAAAGCTTATTTTGAGAGTGAATGAAATCTTAGTTAGCTTTCCATAACATAAAAATTACGTAAGTTGAAATTGATCTAAAAGAAAATATTAACAAATCCTTTTAACGGCTCTTTTTCTCAAATCACATAACATCTCAACCAAACTAAATAAATCTAAATCATAATGTTGTCTGGTTTATTGGATATTTTTTTGTAGAAATCATTGTTGTTTATTACCTTGGTAACATTAGCCAAAATCATCAGTCAAAATTTTTAGTAATTATTGGTCACACTCTAAATTAATCTTGGAAATTTTTATTCATTCCATTCCTTGGGAAGTCAAAATTCATTGCAGAAAAATTACTAGTCATTTTGTAACTATTGGATCCTCTCATCTGGAACCTATCAAAATTAAAAATGGTTTTAGTCAATAATATCTGCAAAATTCCACGTGGTGTGTCGCTCAAGATTTGGATTCAGCTGAAACAGAAGACAAAATTTGAAGTACACCATAGAAACACGATGACTTTGGAAGGACCCCCCACAGGATGTGACGACCGGATAAGACGCCTCCACCGTGACCGCGACGAGCCCCAGACAAGATCAACCTCCCTGAATTATTGACAACCGGAATGGATTTGACTTTTTTGGAGTGCATAAGAAAATTCTCTCGAAGTGCGTGTTGAACCTTTAAGATATCTCTGGAGAAATTTGGCAGTAGTATTTGGTTTAATCATCTGACAAACTTGTAACCTAAATTTCAAGAGGATCCTGTTATATCTGATTATGGTTTTATAATTTATTGTTAAATATTGTATTCTGTATCCATAAAATTGGTTTTCCAAATAAATTTCAATGATTGTTCAATATGAGACATCCTGAGTAATTTATTTATCATAAATGAAGTAACCAAAGAAGATGAAAAAAGTAGCTGAAGGTAAAATCCTCAATAGGGTTGATTATCCAGATCCCTCAATTTAATTTGCCATCGGTATAGATTATACTACTTAACAACAGGTTGACATAGCATGTTGACAGGTTGATTTTGTCAACAGGTTGACAAAATCAGGTTTTGGGCTGTTTCACATATAAACACTAAAATATGCTTCTGGTTTTTAGACAATACTATGTAACGAAGGTTGCCGATTTAATCCTGAGATAAGTTAGTAGCTTTTTAAAATTGGAAACTGAATGCTGCTTTGTTCATCGGGGCAAATACTTGTGTCTGCGCCTTATTACCCGCCATCTTTGATTTTTATTCCCATAAGACTAATGTTAATTTTAAAAAGTCCGCAACGCCTTATTGGTAGAAAAAGATACATGTTATTTCATTTTAAAGGATAATTTAATACCTAGGGCCCCTAAACAACAAAGTATTCTCAAAATTTTTGTTTAAAAGGGACTGGGTTTTTTTAGTAATTTAATCTCATAAATTGCTCTATAGGCCTAATCATGAAAAAGTAACATGGTCAAGGGCTTAGGTCTTAACATGAGACCTACGGTAATAGCTTTTTCCCTATGGGAAATTCGCAAAAATGGTATCAAAATTGTGTATGAAATTCGCTGCGGATGCAGGTCTGCTGCGAAGCCAGGACGTAGCCTATGTTATAATTTAATCGCTGATTAGAGCAAACGAATCCTTCTTTAATAAAAAACTATGACAAGGTCAAAAATACAATTATTTTTTGGAACTATTTTATTCTTGTGGTCATCCATATTGCTTACTTTAATAGTTAAGTTTTACAGTCCACTTAATTTCTTTTTGGAACTATTTCATTCTTTTAGTCACTCATATTACTTACTGTAACAGTTTAAAAGTTTTACAGTCCATTTAATTTTCCCATAACTTCTCAAACAGCAGTTTTTTAGATTATCAATGTAGGTCTCGGGTGAAATAGCTATATTTAATAACCAATGTTTTAAAACTTAAAGTTTATATTTAAAAAAAATTAAGTAGTTTTATAGACAATTTACATTCTTAAGTGTGCCCACTGTTTGCAGGTGTGTATGACCAGGACGCGCCCCAGACACTGCTGCTAGCGCGGCCAGCGCTCTACCGCAAGGCAAGGCTCGGCCTCGTCTATCTGCCCTCCTCCTTCTGGATTACGACGGCTGACTCTGTACCAATCTGATACATGATCTTGTCGGCAGGTGTGTATGACCAGGACGCGCCCCAGACACTGCTGTTCGCGCGGCCAGCGCTCTACCGCAAGGGAAGGCTCGGCCTCGTCTATCTGCCCTCCTCCTTCTGGATTACGACTTCTGACTCGCTGTACCAATCTGATACATGATCTTGTCGGCAGGTGTGTATGACCAGGACGCGCCCCAGACACTGCTGCTAGGGCGGCCAGCGCTCTACCGCAAGGGAAGGCTCGGCCTCGTCTATCTGCCCTCCTCCTTCTGGATTACGACGGCTGACTCTCTGTACCAATCTGATACATGATCTTGTCGGCAGGTGTGTATGACCAGGATGCGCCCCAGACACTGCTGCTAGCGCGGCCAGCGCTCTACCGCAAGGGAAGGCTCGGCCTCGTCTATCTGCCCTCCTCCTTCTGGATTACGACAGCTGACTCTCTGTACCAATCTGATACATGATCTTGTCGGCAGGTGTGTATGACCAGGATGCCCCCCAGACACTGCTGCTAGCGCGGCCAGCGCTCTACCGCAAGGGAAGGCTCGGCCTCGTCTATCTGCCCTCCTCCTTCTGGATTACGACGGCTGACTCGCTGTACCAATCTGATACATGATCTTGTCGGCAGGTGTGTATGACCAGGATGCGCCCCAGACACTGCTGCTAGCGCGGCCAGCGCTCTACCGCAAGGGAAGGCTCGGCCTCGTCTATCTGCCCTCCTCCTTCTGGATTACGACGGCTGACTCGCTGTACCAATCTGATACATTATCTTGTCGGCAGGTGTGTATGACCACGACGCGCCCCAGACACTGCTGCTAGCGCGGCCAGCGCTCTACCGCAAGGGAAGGCTCGGCCTCGTCTATCTGCCCTCCTCCTTCTGGATTACGACTTCTGACTCGCTGTACCAATCTGATACATGATCTTGTCGGCAGGTGTGTATGACCAGGACGCGCCCCAGACACTGCTGCTAGCGCGGCCAGCGCTCTACCGCAAGGGAAGGCTCGGCCTCGTCTATCTGCCCTCCTCCTTCTGGATTACGACAGCTGACTCTCTGTAAAAATCTGATACATGATCTTGTCGGCAGGTGTGTATGACCAGGATGCCCCCCAGACACTGCTGCTAGCGCGGCCAGCGCTCTACCGCAAGGGAAGGCTCGGCCTCGTCTATCTGCCCTCCTCCTTCTGGATTACGACGGCTGACTCGCTGTACCAATCTGATACATGATCTTGTCGGCAGGTGTGTATGACCAGGATGCGCCCCAGACACTGCTGCTAGCGCGGCCAGCGCTCTACCGCAAGGGAAGGCTCGGCCTCGTCTATCTGCCCTCCTCCTTCTGGATTACGACGGCTGACTCGCTGTACCAATCTGATACATGATCTTGTCGGCAGGTGTGTATGACCAGGACGCGCCCCAGACACTGCTGCTAGCGCGGCCAGCGCTCTACCGCAAGGGAAGGCTCGGCCTCGTCTATCTGCCCTCCTCCTTCTGGATTACGACTTCTGACTCGCTGTACCAATCTGATACATGATCTTGTCGGCAGGTGTGTATGACCAGGACGCGCCCCAGACACTGCTGCTAGCGCGGCCAGCACTCTACCGCAAGGGAAGGCTCGGCCTCGTCTATCTGCCCTCCTCCTTCTGGATTACGACAGCTGACTCTCTGTAAAAATCTGATACATGATCTTGTCGGCAGGTGTGTATGACCAGGATGCCCCCCAGACACTGCTGCTAGCGCGGCCAGCGCTCTACCGCAAGGGAAGGCTCGGCCTCGTCTATCTGCCCTCCTCCTTCTGGATTACGACGGCTGACTCGCTGTACCAATCTGATACATGATCTTGTCGGCAGGTGTGTATGACCAGGATGCGCCCCAGACACTGCTGCTAGCGCGGCCAGCGCTCTACCGCAAGGGAAGGCTTGGCCTCGTCTATCTGCCCTCCTCCTTCTGGATTACGACGGCTGACTCGCTGTACCAATCTGATACATGATCTTGTCGGCAGGTGTGTATGACCAGGACGCGCCCCAGACACTGCTGCTAGCGCGGCCAGCGCTCTACCGCAAGGGAAGGCTCGGCCTCGTCTATCTGCCCTCCTCCTTCTGGATTACGACGGCTGACTCGCTGTACCAATCTGATACATGATCTTGTCGGCAGGTGTGTATGACCAGGACGCGCCCCAGACACTGCTGCTAGCGCGGCCAGCGCTCTAACGCAAGGGAAGGCTCGGCCTCGTCTATCTGCCCTCCTCCTTCTGGATTACGACTTCTGACTCGCTGTACCAATCTGATACATGATCTTGTCGGCAGGTGTGTATGACCAGGACGCGCCCCAGACACTGCTGCTAGCGCGGCCAGCGCTCTACCGCAAGGGAAGGCTCGGCCTCGTCTATCTGCCCTCCTCCTTCTGGATTACGACGGCTGACTCTCTGTACCAATCTGATACATGATCTTGTCGGCAGGTGTGTATGACCAGGATGCGCCCCAGACACTGCTGCTAGCGCGGCCAGCGCTCTACCGCAAGGGAAGGCTCGGCCTCGTCTATCTGCCCTCCTCCTTCTGGATTACGACAGCTGACTCTCTGTAAAAATCTGATACATGATCTTGTCGGCAGGTGTGTATGACCAGGATGCCCCCCAGACACTGCTGCTAGCGCGGCCAGCGCTCTACCGCAAGGGAAGGCTCGGCCTCGTCTATCTGCCCTCCTCCTTCTGGATTACGACGGCTGACTAGCTGTACCAATCTGATACATGATCTTGTCGGCAGGTGTGTATGACCAGGATGCGCCCCAGACACTGCTGCTAGCGCGGCCAGCGCTCTACCGCAAGGGAAGGCTCGGCCTCGTCTATCTGCCCTCCTCCTTCTGGATTACGACGGCTGACTCGCTGTACCAATCTGATACATGATCTTGTCGGGAGGTGTGTATGACCAGGACGCGCCCCAGACACTGCTGCTAGCGCGGCCAGCGCTCTACCGCAAGGGAAGGCTCGGCCTCATCTATCTGCCCTCCTCCTTCTGGATTACGACGGCTGACTCGCTGTACCAATCTGATACATGATCTTGTCGGCAGGTGTGTATGACCAGGACGCGCCCCAGACACTGCTGCTAGCGCGGCCAGCACTCTACCGCAAGGGAAGGCTCGGCCTCGTCTATCTGCCCTCCTCCTTCTGGATTACGACGGCTGACTCTCTGTACCAATCCATCGCCATCTTTTACATCACTGTGGCGGTAAGTGGCCTTCACTTCACTTGTATTTGTTGCCCCTATGTTTTTTTAACCGCGATATTACCGATTAATTAAATCAAATTTCATGTTGAGGTCAACTTTTAGGTAACGTTTAGTTGGATTTAGGAAGTATAATATTGTGAAGACAGATCAACTCTGATCCGAATTTGTCATATACTATTTGCTACCTATGCGCCCCTGGGTTTTGACCCTAGGCAAAACTCGTTCTTGTGGTGGTAAAGTGCATATTGAGTTTGATCTATCTACTGAATTTTAAGTTATTCTCTGAGTTTCAACAAACAGAAAAACGATTACTGTAAAATTTGTTACAGTCATATAACAATGTATTGTTTGTGTTTTTTTTACTAGGACACATTTTTATATAGGGGTTGAAAATAATAGAGTTTCCAAAGATTATTAAAGGCTATTGTGGCTGTGATATATTTTGAAGCCAAAGATGAAAGATTATGTATTATTAGGATTAAGGGTAAATTTAAGAATACATCTGTAATGAGTGTTTATGCGCCTACAGAAGATGCAGAAGACGACAGCAAAGATGCTTTCTATGAAATGTTGGAAGAAGAATATAGAAAACTTCCAAGCTATGATACTAAGATAGTGATGGGGGATTTTAACGCAAAAATTGGCCAAGAACAAATGTGGAAAAAGGTTGCAGGATCGTATAGCCTTCATGCAAACAGCAATGATAATGGAGTGAGACTTCTGAGCCTCTCAGTGGCTACAAACATGAAGGTGATGAGTACATCCTATCAGAGAAAAGACATACATAAAGTCACGTGGACATCACCAAATGGAATAATTAACAACCAAATAGATCATGTTCTAATAGATCTCAGACATTCTAGTCATATTACTAATGTACGTAGCATAAGGAAGGCGGAATGTGGGTCGGATCACTACCTTATTCTAGTCAATCTACGTCAGAGAATCAAAATAGAGAAGCAAAGAAAACAGAAAACTTCATCAAATATAGATTTTGAAAAGCTAAGAGAAGAAAAAGTGAGGAAAGATTTTCAACTTAAACTTTCAAACCGTTTCCAGGTGTTGAACAACCTTGATCAAGAAGACTCAGAGATGAGTAACATTGAGAAGAGTTGGAAAAACATTAAAGAGACCTTACAAAACTGTGCAAAAGAGGTATGTGGAAAGAGAGAAAGGAAAAACAAAAAACCATGGTTTGACGAAGAATGTAAAGTTAAGGTCTCCCAAAGGAAAAAAGCAAAAGAAACCTGGCTCAATAAGAAGCAAGTAAGAGATAGAGAAGAATATAAAAAAATCTCAAGAGAGACAGTAAAATTACTTAGGAGGAAAAAGAGAGAATGGGTAAACAAAATTTTAGAGAAAGCGGAGCAGGATAGGACAGCAAACAATAGTAGAGACTTCTACCGATCAATACGATTTTTTAGAAAGGGATACAGTCCAATGCCATTTGGGATCAAAAACAAATCAGGAGAACTGGTGGTAGAGAGCAAAAAAGGGCTACAGGTGTGGCAGGAATATTTCAAAGACCTTTTAACTGTAAGACAGTTTAATCAAGATGAAAGAGAAGAAGAGGAGGAAGAAACGTACCAACATGTAGATCCACTTGTCCCATACCCAACATTGCAAGAAGTAGAAACGTCAATTAAGGAAATAAAAAATAATAAAGCTCCAGGGGAGGACTCTATCCCATCGGAAGTCATTAAAGCAGGAGGCACAGAACTTGCAAGGGAGATACACAAGCTGATCCTTGAAATTTGGGACAAAGAATTGATTCCAAATGAGTGGAAGGAAGCAGTTATCATTCCTATTCACAAGAAAGGTGACAAAAAAGAATGTACCAATTACAGAGGCATATCCCTCCTCAACTGTACTTACAAAATACTGTCCAAGACTTTACAGAAAAGACTTGAGGAATATACTTCAAACATCATAGGAGATCATCAAGCCGGCTTCACAAGGGGAAGATCAACTACTGATCAAATTTTTATACTAAAAGAGGCAATTGCCAAATATTATGAATTCAATCAATCCTTCCTTTGCCTTTTCATTGACTTCTCAAAAGCATACGACTCAATCAGTAGAAATAAACTCTGGAAAATAATGGAAAAATATGGAATTCCTAAAAAGTTAATAAGTCTATCAAGATCAACGATATCAGGATCTAAATGCAAGGTTAAAGTCAATGGAGAAGTCTCAGAGGATTTTGATATAAATACTGGTGTGAGACAGGGAGATGGCTTGTCCCCATTGCTATTCAATCTAGCTTTAGAAGATTCACTGCAAGAAGTTCATAAACTAGAAGCTGGAATTAATATGGGAACCAACATAAATATCTTGGCATTTGCAGACGATGTGGCAGTTGTTGCAAAAAACGAAGAAGAAGTAAAAGTTATGGTCACAACACTGATAAACAATGCTCAAAAGGTAGGCTTAAAAATTAATGAAGGCAAAACTAAGATAATGGAATGTGGAAGAGCTACCCAATTAAATAATAAAGATCATGTGGAAATAGAAGGACACAAATTTCAGAGAGTAAACAATTTCTCTTATCTAGGAGTAATGCTGACAAATAATAATGAAGAAGATGCAGAAATACAACAAAGATTAAATGCAGCACATAAAAGTTTATCGGCATGCCACAAACTATTAAGTTCTCGCCTACTGTCACACAAAACAAATATTCGTATTTACAAAACCATAATAAGACCTGTCTTACTATATGGATCAGAGAATTGGGTGCTAAACAAAAAAACAGAAAAACGACTGATAGTATTTGAAAATAAAATTCTAAGAAAAATCTATGGACCAACCTTTGAAAACGGAGAATGGAGAATAAAGCACAACAGGGAGTTGAGAGAGTTATATAGAGATCCAGATATTGTGGCCGAGGTGAGAAGTAAAAGATTGAAATGGGCAGGCCATGTGTTTAGGAAGGAAGAAGGCTCCTTGGTGAAAAACTTGTTAGTCAACAACCCTGAGGGTAGAAGACCTCCTGGAAGGCCAAAACTGAGATGGCTAGATCAAGTAAGAAAAGACCTGAGAAGACTTGGGAGAAGGGAGGAGGAGGCAATGGACAGAGAAATCTGGAGACAGTGTGTTGGCGAGGCGAAGTACCTCCTTGGGTACCAAGAGCCACGGCAGTAAGTAAGTAAGTATTGTGGCTTGAGATAGCAAGAGTTTAATTTAATTTGCGAACAATAGTTCCCACACTAGACTCTTTTTGGTTCTCTACAATCTTTTTTCTAACTGTTGGGGATTTTAAAAGATGTTGCTTACTATCCAAAACAAAGTAAATTGTTATGTTTCTGAATGACATAATTATAGGTGAGGTTCTTCAATTTAAATTATCTTTTTTGGGCTTCACTCACCAGACGTGGTTAGGCGTTCGGCCCGCGTTCGGGAAAAATTAACTCAAGACAAGCCCTGAGGAAGCGGGACGTTTTTATATTGTTGGTCCCGCAAAACGTCGGCTACAACTCCGAGACGATAAATAGTGTTGTCGTTTTTGTCATGTTTTTGTGTGTGTGTGTGTTTTTTTTTTGTTTTCAACAATTGACGAGTCCCGGAAGGTCATTAACGTGAGTGAAGCCCAAAAAAGATAATTTACAAAGTAAATTGTGTTAAATCAATATTTTTTCAACTCGGTCTGTCTTGTCTTTTCAAAACCATCTCTTTGTGTGTAGTTTTTTAAGGATTTTACTCATGTTGTTGTCGTGTTGTGTCCAGAGTTATTCAGATCGTATCGAGCTGGGCATCTGGGAGTTTGGCACCACAATCACCACTTCCTGTATGTGGGCCATGCTGGGTCAGGTGGCCCTCGAAACTCAGTCCTGGGTAAGTCTCCCACCTCTCTATCAGTTTGTGTTTATATTGTAATTATTGAAAATTGAATACAGATAAAACCACACGATGTGATATCTGATTTGGACATGCACATTTATGACTTTAACACTTCATTGCTTTTGGTGCCTAAAACACAATGTTTTGAGGGTTAATCATGTCCTTACAATTGATCATATCTAAATTAATTTCAAGTCAATGAAAACAGGGTTAGAACAGCTTAATGCAAAAATTAAATTCACCTGAAAATATCTTGCTATAGCTGTTTTATAGAATGTTAAAATATCCTTCCTAATCACAAGTAGTAAAGAATGGCATTCCTCAAGGTCCAATATTAGGACATTTACTTTTCATCTGTTATGTAAAAGATATGTATAAATTTGGGGTGTGCGAGTACTCGAGTGGTCGAATAGATGTGGTCGAATACTAGCACTATTCGGCTCGGCTCGAGGTTATGCCAAACTATTCGAGTGGTCGAACTGAAAATGATTACAGAAGCAACAATTCCACAAAAAAAAGAGTTAAGAAGAAAACTCTGTACTAACAATTATTTGATTTATTAATTAATGGAAAAAAGCAGAGAAACACGGCAATTTATAATTGAGCTGTGTGATTGCAAACAGGGTTAGGGAGGTAAGACGATGGCCGTTTGTTTACGACGCAATAGGACCACCACGGTAATGACCTTGACTGGTGGAGTCAACACACGCACACACTCTTACATGCACCCACACACACACTCTCACACACCCTCGCCCGGCGAGAAATATGTTCTAAAAATAGAAACCATAACAGTGGGGTTTTGTTTGTTTTTTTGCGATCCCATCCCAGTGCCGGATTCCTAACAATATAGAGAGAGAGAGACGGAGTGACCTTGACTGCTAGAAACAACTGGTCGCCCGCCGGGATATAAAAATATAAACCAAGAAAGGTCCTATTAGTTTCCACTTCATTGTGTATATATCGTTTTGATTCGTGTGCTGTTCAGTGACCCTTAGTAATTTTGGGTTATATTATGCAAAACAACACATTTCAAAATGCATTTGATTTGCATTTCAAGAAATGTTTGATAAAGTGACATTAAAATTTTATTTGACAAATTTATTAGACTAATTTAGTAACTAAACATTTAAAACAATTTATTGTTCTTAAATTTTTACCAGTTAGACAAAAAGATGAACAATAACTTGTTTTTGTTTGCGTGCTCTTATCTTGAATAAATTATCCCAAGCGACCCTCCCCCCTTCACCTTACCCACCCATCCCAGCTGCCAGATGCCAAACAATAGAACACCTGACCTTGGTTTTTGTCCACGTTGGACCCTTTTATTGTGTTCCTTGTTCACTCAATTAGAAGATCTGTTAGCCGTGGTTTTGGGTTATCCGGGATCCTTCAACCAGTCATTACCCCGGTTAATCGGGAGTTGACTGTGTTTTACTTTTTTCATTTAATGGCCAAAAAATGGCCTTTTGGGAAGATAAAAGATGGTATTTTTACAGAAAAAATTATCATAATTTTTTTTTTTTTTTTTTTTTTTTTTTTCTGTTTGGGCTCGGCTTGGCTTGGCTCGAAACTCAAATATTTCATTACCAGCTCGGCTCGGCTCGGCTCGATCAGAAAAATCACTATTCGCACACCCCTAGTATAAATACCTTGATTTCTTTGATAATATCAAAGCTCAACTCATACAGTTTGCTGATGATTCAAATCTCATCATATCTGCTAGGTCAGCGAATGAACTGGTAGTTGCTGTTCACTGAGAATTATCAATATTCATAAATTCTTAGTTTGCTCACAAGAAATAAATTGATTTTAAATGCTCAGAAAACAAATTTTTGTATCATTCAGTAAAAAAAAGAACAAAAATAAATTCAATCCTCACATCTTCATTGAAAACGAATAGATCAGTAAATCAAATGGAGTTGTACAAAGATTTTAGGATTTAATATTGACAACGGTCATCGTTGGAGCCCGATTGGGACTGGATTTTTATTTTTTAAGCTATTAGGTGAACTAACAGAACTTAATTTATTTTTACAGAAGTAATTTATTCTTATTTTTTTACTAACAGAGTGATACCAATTTAAAATGTCCTGCTACTGTATCTTAACAATTTTTGGTGGAAAATCATTTTGGAAGGATGTGAACATTACGTGATAATGTTGGTGTGCTGTTTCAGACGATCATCCATGTCCTGTCAATGGTGGTGTCGGTCGGGGCGTACTACCTGTTCTGTCTGGTGTACAACTCGGTGTGCATGCAGTGCTGGGGGCTACCCAGCAACACGTGGGTACTGCGGACGACGCTAGGGGCCCCCATGCACTGGCTCACTGTCCTGCTCACCACCGTAGTCGCACTACTGCCCAGGTACTGCCACCAAACCTGTTGTTGGTTACGCGTACGGGAATGGACATTTGTGTGAGATGATTTCCAACATGGGTAACAGTTCAAATAGGAATAACAGGGAGAAGCTAGGTTCCTGTAGCTACAGATAATTATTTGCCAGCGGAGAGCAGCTTCTTCATTTGTAATAAACTTTTACAAAACTCTTCAACGACTCTATATCATTGACTTTTAGACACAAGACAAGCTAAGTTTTGTTAAATTTTACAGACTTAAAAATATACCGCCCGTTCATGGTCTCAAATATTATATTAATACAAAATCTGATCAAACTTGGATTACTTGCACATTTCTGGGCTAAATAAAGCAAGAGTGTTTAACCACAGTTAGGCTGCAATGTGTTTAACTATTTGGAGCGATGAGTTTTACTGTAATATCTTCAATCAAGTTATTGTCAAAAGGAGCTTTTATCATGGGGTCAATGACTGAGCTCCTGACAATGACTGGTCATCTCAAACTATAGCTGAGACTGATGTTGCAGACTGGTGGTGAAGAGCCTGTACGCCAGCCTGTGGCCAGATGAAGTCACTAGAGCCGTGCTGGAGATGAAGAAGGCCACCAAGAGAGGAGACAACTTCCTCGTGTCTTGGTCCAGGTCTACCTCCACCTCGTCCATATACCGGTACGTCGTAGACGAATATGTGTTTCATACCTGATCTAGGGTCAGTTGCAGAGTAATGTACGTCTATTATTCCTGTGTCAATCAACCAACGTCAATTATTCAAACTTGAATGGCCTACTACATTGACCATATTACTTCGACCACATGAAGCCATATACTAAGTTTCATCAATATCTGTCCATAAATGAAGGAGTTTGCCTATTCTCCATCTGATTAACATGAGGAAAGAGTAGAAAGAGTATGTAGGTTTGCTGCCATGATGATTACAAAACCAAGATATTTATCATAAATGGATGAATTTCAACCAAATGAAGCTAAATACCAAGTTTCATCCAAAAATATTGTTTAATAAGGCCAGCCGCACAACTAAACAGATGCGACGTGACAAAAGACCTTACGATTTTGTAAGCCAAGGTAATAACATATGGTTAAATAGAATGCCCGAATAGAACAGCGAACACGGAAATTTGTGGATATTTTATTTATTCATATGCTTTTACCTTCGCTCGTGTAGTCGTAAGATGATTTGTTGCATCTTGTCGCGTCACATCCGTTTTGGTGTGCAGCCGGCCTAAGTGAAATCCTTATCCCACACAAAACAAATAATGACCCCTCAAAAACAAACATGATTTAACAAATCATGACAAATGATTTTTTATGATGTGACAAAAGCCAAAGCATATTTTTGTAAGACTTCATTGGGGGACGTCCCATAGAGGATGTTTAAATTCAAACTTCCTTAGCCTCTGTCACATCAAACATAATTTTGAACATCTTTGTATTTGGAGTAAGCCACAAACCCGACTTCAAAATGTTAAGTATTAAGAAAGTTATTGCATTTTAAATTTTTACACTTATGATTTTAATGGAAACTTTGAACGCCTACCAACTCTGTCTGGGTCATCCATTTTAAGCCTAGTTTGCAGCATAGTACTCTACCAAGTGAGACCTTTAATTTGATGTGCATATCAGGCTTGCAGGGGAAAAAATATTTTTTTGAGGTCCCTAAAAGGAAATGATTGGGAGTCTCAGTTGGCAACCCCATCATTTGTAGGTTTCAGAATTGGTAGTCTTGTCCAGGTGTGTCAAAATCCGAGATCATGTTAGGAATCCCATAAGTAGATACAAATCCATCTCCAAATACGAATTACCAATCAACACATCACTTTCCTCCCCACTATGATCAGTATACGCTGGACACTTCTGTTTAAGATTACACACAATTCCATTATTTTTTGCCAGGATGAAAGCACGATTTTTTTTAGGTTTTTATAATCATTACTTCTAAATATTTTGGATTTAAAAATATAGAACAGTGTAATTATCATACAGTGTTTATTAAATACTTTTATTCCACTTTATGCATCTTTCAGATATAACAGATGAAAATAACCTTAAAAAGAACTAGTGGTGTCCATTCAACAAATTATTAGTACCGTATAAATTGTGTAAATCTCTCTTTATATTTTAGATCATCTCTTATGTTGTCTCTGGGAGTATACAATGTTGTGGTTATGTTCAGGGCTACCGCGAAGAAGAACATCCAGGCTCAGACGGTGACTGCGGTTGGCTGACAGTGGCTGTCGCGTGGCAAACCTCGCTGGCTGTGATCCGTGGGAGTATACAATGTTGTGGTTATGTTTAGGGCTACCGCGGAGAAGAACATCCAGTCTCAGACGCTGACTTCGGTTGGCTGACAGTGGCTTTCTCGTGGCAAACCTCGCTGGCTGTGATCCGTGGGAGTATACAATGTTGTGGTTATGTTTAGGGCTACCGCGGAGAAGAACATCCAGTCTCAGACGGTGACTGCGGTTGGCTGACAGTGGCTTTCGCGTGGCAAACCTCGCTGGCTGTGATCCGTGGGAGTATACAATGTTGTGATATGTTTAGGGCTACCGCTGAGAAGAACATCCAGTCTCAGATGCTGACTGCGATTGGCTGACAGTGGCTGTCGCGTGGCAAAACTCGCTGGTTGTGATCAGTGGGAGTATACAATGTTGTGGTTATGTTTAGGGCTACTGCGGAGAAGAACATCCAGGCTCAGACGGTGACTGCGGTTGGCTGACAGTGGCTGTCGCGTGGCAAACCTCGCTGGCTGTGATCCGTGGGAGTATACAATGTTGTGGTTATGTTTAGGGCTACCGCGGAGAAGAACATCCAGTCTCAGACGCTGACTGCGGTTGGCTGACAGTGGCTTTCTCGTGGCAAACCTCGCTGGCTGTGATCCGTGGGAGTATACAATGTTGTGGTTATGTTTAGGGCTGCCGCGAAGAAGAACATCCAGTCTCAGACGGTGACTGCGGTTGGCTGACAGTGGCTTTCGCGTGGCAAACCTCTCTGGCTGTGATCCGTGGGAGTATACAATGTTGTGATATGTTTAGGGCTACCGCTGAGAAGAACATCCAGTCTCAGACGGTGACTGCGGTTGGCTGACAGTGGCTGTCGCGTGGCAAAACTCGCTGGCTGTGATCAGTGGGAGTATACAATGTTGTGGTTATGTTTAGGGCTACCGCGGAGAAGAACATCCAGGCTCAGACGCTGACTGCGGGTGGCTGACAGTGTCTGTCGCGTGGCAAACCTCGCTGGCTGTGATCCGTGGGAGTATACAATGTTGTGGTTATGTTTAGGGCTACCGCGGAGAAGAACATCCAGTCTCAGATGCTGACTGCGGTTGGCTGACAGTGGCTTTCGCGTGGCAAACCTCGCTGGCTGTGATCCGTAGGAGTATACAATGTTGTGGTTATGTTTAGGGCTACCGCGGAGAAGAACATCCAGTCTCAGATGCTGACTGCGGTTGGCAGACAGTGGCTGTCGCGTTGCAAACCTCGCTGGCTGTGATCCGTGGGAGTATACAATGTTGTGGTTATGTTTAGGGCTACCGCGGAGAAGAACATCCAGTCTCAGACGGTGACTGCGGTTGGCTGACAGTGTCTGTCGCGTGGCAAACCTCGCTGGCTGTGATCCGTGGGAGTATGCAATGTTGTGGTTATGTTTAGGGCTACCGCGGAGAACATCCAGGCTCAGACGCTGACTGCGGTTGGCTGACAGTGGCTTTCGCGTGGCAAACCTCGCTGGCTGTGATCCGTGGGAGTATACAATTTTGTGGTTATGTTCAGGGCTACCGCGGAGAAGAACATCCAGGCTCAGACGCTGACTGCGGTTGGCTGACAATGGCAAACCTCGCTGGCTGTGATCTCGGGAGTGTACAATGTTGTGGTTATGTTCGGGGCTACCGCGGAGAAGAACATCCAGTCTCAGACGCTGACTGCGGTTGGCTGACAATGGCAAACCTCGCTGGCTGTGATCTCGGGAGTGTACAATGTTGTGGTTATGTTCAGGGCTACCGCGGAGAAGAACATCCAGTCTCAGACGCTGACTGCGGTTGGCTGACAATGGCAAACCTCGCTGGCTGTGATCTCGGGAGTATACAATGTTGTGGTTATGTTCAGGGCAACCGCGGAGAAGAACATCCAGTCTCAGATGCTGACTGCGGTTGGCTGACAATGGCAAACCTCGCTGGCTGTGATCTCGGTAGTATACAATGTTGTGGTTATGTTCAGGGCTACCGCGGAGAAGAACATTCAGTCTCAGACGCTGACTGCGGTTGGCTGACAATGGCAAACCTCGCTGGCTGTGATCTCGGGAGTATACAATGTTGTGGTTATGTTCAGGGCTACCGCGGAGAAGAACATCCAGTCTCAGACGCTGACTGCGGTTGGCTGACAATGGCAAACCTCGCTGGCTGTGATCTCGGGAGTATACAATGTTGTGGTTATGTTCAGGGCTACCGCGGAGAAGAACATCCAGTCTCAGACGCTGACTGCGGTTGGCTGACAGTGGCTGTCGCGTGGCAAACCTCGCTGGCTGTGATCCGTGGGAGTATACAATGTTGTGGTTATGTTCAGGGCTACCGCGGAGAAGAACATCCAGGCTCAGACGCTGACTGCGGTTGGCTGACAGTGGCTGTCGCGTGGCAAACCTCGCTGGCTGTGATCTCGGGACCATCCCCTCTCATCCGCTTCTCAGGGTGTGTTCCATCATGTTCGGTGGAAAAATAAACATGTCAGATCCAAATTTGATCTGAAACTTATCTTGTTTTTACTCATATTTGTAAATGATAATATTCTATGTTCAGGTATATAATGGTAATTTATTCACAGTATTGTTTTTGTTTACTGGCAATAGTTTCCGTTCTCTTTTACTAAGATGTCATCGCCAGAGGAACCTTTGAAAATATTTCTGAAAGTAAGTTTAATACACTATATTAAATATAAAAAACCTCCAGCAAAATCTGAGAGAATTTTTAGTCGATCAAAAAAATATTTATCCTCAAAGTAATCTTGTAAATGGAGTTTGAGGAAATCTTGATAGAGCTTTCCATTTCATGGACCACTGTTTGTACTTCCAAAGTTTATTGACTTGTTCAAGACTATAATAGAATAGATTATGATTAAGTAACAAATTAATTTGCGTGTATAGTTTGCTGTGCAAATTATTCTTAGTAATGCTATTGCTATATAATTAAGTGATTATGTATTTATTGTATCAAAGACACATAATGTATATTTTGTATAGATGTTATGTATTACAAATGAGTGTCAACTTTTAAAAGTATAGGTGCACTATTTTTAACAATTTTTAAATCTGATTTTATTTTATTTTTCAATCTTGTTTTCATTACCTTTTTAATATTTTGCTGTAGTATTTTCTTGATTGATATTTTTTATACAATTTCAAAGTAAATCAAAAATAGTAATTGCTTTTATAAATCAATATTTAATATTTTTTTTGAAACTATTCCTTTATACTAGAACTGAGGGTTAACGAATAACTCTTCCCTTTTCACATTGATAAGTTAAATAATTTTATAAGAAATCCGTTTTGGGCTTTTCTTGACCTGTTTCCCACAAGTCTGATTTAAAGCCAACGAAAATTATGAGCAAGAACTGACAAATATATCACTTCGATGATCTCTTACCTGTGATGCTGGTTTGCAGAAAGCTTTTATCAAAGTGTGTGAAGGTTATAAATGTTGGCTGTTTTGTTCCATTTTTTGATGTAACCATCACTTCTCACAAGGACATTGTGTCGTTGTATTTGAGGAGTTCAAAGGTACTGTTTTGCTTGCATGAAAGTTAAACAAAGCAATTTGAGTCAATTGGTCCTCAGTGGTCACCATTGTTGTTTGTACAAAAGTCTAATGTTATTGTAAATATGTAGAAATGTTCTCATTTGCCTTGTGTGCCTGTTCAACAGCCAGTATATTACATGTAGAGATTAGACTCGGAGCCTGGTTCTGTGGTGGACTGAGACGCTACATACCTCGTCAAGTGTGAAAGATTTAAACTTTAAATTGGTAGTCTTTATAAACATCCATATTTTTAGTGCCAAATACAAAAATTGTTACTTTACAATAAACAAAAAATTAGACAGTTTTTTCGTACCACAATAAATAATGAATGAAAGTAGAGTTACAAATTGTGTAATAGATCAAAATATCTTCTTTTTTCATAAAAATAAGATTTCAAAAAATTCTGATAACGAAGTTAATAAGCGTTGTCACACTTGACACAATACTAACACTGCCTTTATTGGCGAACACTAAGAATTAAAGGAGCGTTTACCTTGTGGAATGTTTTCACACTTAACTTCATTAAAATATTGCAGAGTAATGTGAATAACTCTGAGTTAAAGCCTGCATGTTTGTCTTTATTTACGTCGGATACCAAAGCTACGCCTTACAGGCTTTCAACTAGCCTTGTTGAAATATAAATCAATATGTAGGGGATTTAGAATAATGAAAATAATTTCTAGTCACAAAAAGTTGAAATATAGTATTTTTTTATTAGATTTCATGCTCTGTACTGGTTGGAATGAATTTTCAGTCAGAGCGTTTTAAGTATTGTTGTTGCGTTATAAGAACTTTTGGGTGAACTCATCCAAATGAAGTTCACATCTCATTCGGGTGAGTCGCTGGCCTAGCGGTTAGCGCACCAGACTTGGGGACCATGGCAGTGATGTCGTGGGTTTGAATCCGCGTTTTGCCAGTGAATTTTATCAGTACCATTCACCTGCTCTGTGCGGCTCACCCTCTCACATTATATGACCCACACACAGATCAATAGTCAATGTGGACAAAGCTAAATAAGGCAAATAGAGCCCTGCCAACCTCTTTAAAGAATTAATAAATAAAAAATTTAAAAAGTTACAAAATATTTATATTGCTTTTAATTGATTTCATTAATCTTGATGTAGAGACATTTTTGTTGGACATGACTTTGGTGAACAGTAGTAATAAAAAAACCCTTTTTCCTAATAAAAATCTATTATTCCAGATTTTAATATTTAAAATTTTTTATCGTTATTAGAGGCATTTTATTTCCTTTATTTGCTCCTCCCGATATCCGACTTTTTGGGCATCCCAACACATTATGGTCGGATATGGGAGGTTCTACTGTATTATTCTGCTACGACCGAAAAATAACAAAATAAAAATTCAGCTCTTGCGACCTCAAATAATTTGGGCTTGTATAATCAGGAGTGTACTGTAATACATTTTTAACCATAAAAAACATGTTAGGTTTTGCCGGTTGAACTCTCATTTTGGATCCCATGTGAGTTAGGGCAGATATTGCATTGGTAATATGAAATTTTTCTGTGTGAAAATTGATGTGTCAAGTGTGAAAACGCTCAATACCCCTAACACTAAACTTAAGAACGATCCATGTAATAATTTGAATACATGGTGAAATAAAATAAATAAATAAATAAACTTAACTGGTTGTTTCATTGTGACTTAAATCTTTTAAAACGATTTTTATACTTATTGTTTGACTTTAAGACTTTAGTGCCATTTATAAAATGTTCTTATGTACAAGATTAAAATACTGGGTGGCATTAAGAACCTGTACACCCCTTAGAGCAGAGGTTATAACCTACATTTTTGTGTTATGTGTGATCTTTTTTTTGTCAAACACAATTTTAAAACTGTTTTATTATTTGATATTATCCTTTTATGGAAAATATTTATAAAAAAGTATAATTAATCATGCTATAATATTTTTTTTAATATTTTATAAGGGAAAAATCTACTTATTAATAAACAAGCACAACATTGGTTTTTTCTCATCTTGTGTGCATTGTAGCAGATATTCGCAGATATTGTTAAAAAGGTAATGTTGTAGATGAGCAAAACTCCTTTAATTTATGTTTGACCCCGGAGCTATGCCCCACAGGCTTTAAAAATTTCAATGTTAATCGTATGGGAGAACGATATTTGACTGAATCATTGTTTATTTTTTTAATAAAAAATAGTAGACAACAGAACAAACAGATGTTTTAGTAAAAATAGTTCACCATTAATGATGAGCAACGTTTTTCAACATACTGTAAAAATATAATAAGAGAAAAAACAACTTTGGAGGTTAGTTCTCAGTAAAAATGAACAGGTGTTTCACGGGGCACTTTTAAAGTTACGGAAAGTGCCAACTTAGCAGACTAATTTCAGGCCAGAAAACGGCTGTTCTGTATGCAGTATGATGAAAAATAATTATGAACTATGGATCTAGATCAACAGAATTTTTGGTTGAATTTAGATCAGTGGGCGACCTCTAGTTTAAAATTAAATTGTTAGGCAGATTTTATTACTCTAAATTTTTACGAAAAATTTTCAAAAAGGCTAAAATTGATGTGAAAGTTTTTCCTATGCTACCTTTTAAGGAAAAATTTTGTTTCCAAAAGACCAAATCCATTTTAAATTTTTTTATTTTTTAGTATGATTCAAATTAAACTTCAACTGATTGCATTAAATGCTAAACCATTAGGGTAAGGTGCAAATAAATACTGAAGAATTAAACAGTCTCAAAATTGCCTTTTAGGTTTAAAAACATTACAAAAAAGTGTAAGTTAGTATTTAATATTACTAATAGTTCACTCTGTAAATTTTAATAACCATCAATCTGTGGAGTATACAGAGTTCTCTAAACTGGTGGCATCACATTTTGTAATAAAAAATATAGTTTCATAAGTTTTATAAGCTGTGTGCAGGAGCTATCAGACACTCAGTATAGGTTCAACCTTTAAGCAGTGGTACACATTTTAAGCCAATAAAGTACTGACTGATGTATTTAAACTTATGTTTCTTTTTTTTATAACTTTCTAAAGAAAAAAGACTTAAAATTGGATTAAGATAGGTGCAAATAGGCCTTGGCGTAACATGTTACTAAAAAAAATGACAATACAATACCTAAAAATTCTTGAAAAATATTTTCTTAGTATATGCATTAAAAATATTATTATGATTTTAATTATGCAAATAAACAATAAAATTAACTTGATTTTCATTAATTTTTCATTACCTTAGAACAGTCAACCCTAAACATATCTTTCATTATGCTTCCAGTACACTTTCTTCCAATGTAGGTAGTTGTATTGTTCTTATAGAATGTCATTTCAACCATCCACAATATACCACATTATATTATAGTGTAATTTTGTATAGTTTTAAAGACACCTTATTTTCTTCCTGTATTGGTTATAGTAAAAAAACATTTAGTTCAAAACATTTCAAAATACATATGCAGTATTTTCATAACTTCCGAACATCTACTTATTTATAAATTAACTAGCTGTTGCCCGTCACGGCTTCGCCCGTGTGATTTAATTAATTTTATTGGTAATAAAGTAGAGTAACGAAAACTTATTCCTTAAGAATTGCATTCAAACAATGAATTAGTGTGAGAGGAGCTCTGAAGGAATTTTGCAAAACCTTTTCTTAATAATAACCTATGAGCAAATAGGAACGGCCATGTCAAATTTCGACCCCGTAAACCCTACAGTCATTTTGAAGTCATCTGGGGTGGAGTCCTAAAGAACATAAAAACCTATATTTGCAAAGCTGTTTCTTAGTGAAAACCTATTAGTAAACCGGAACATAAATGTTAAATTTCAACCCCGTATGATCTATGGTAATTTTGAGGATTTGTGGAAAGGAGCCCTAAAGGAAATTTGAGAAATCGTTTCTTTTTGAACACCTATGAGCAAAAAGGAACTTCCATGTCAAATATCAACCCAGTAATACAGGGCGAATTAATTTTGAAGTAATGTGGGGTGGAGCCCTAAAGTACTTCAAAAAGTATATTTACAAAACCATTTATTAGTGAGCACCTATTACCAAAACATAACATCCACATTAAATTTAAACCCCTTAGGATCTATAGCAATTTTTAGGTTCTGTGGGGTGGAGCCCTACAGAAAATTTGCAAAATGATTTCTTACTGTTGTGCACGTATGAGAAGAAGAGGAACGTCCATGTCAAATGTCAACCGCATGGGCCATAGGGTAATTTTCAAGACCTGTGGGGTGGAGCCCTAAATTATATATAAAAAAAAAAAAAAAAAAAAAAAACAATGTTTGTGGAAAATTGTTTCTTAGTGAGTACCTATAAGCAAAGAGGAAAGTCCATGTCAAATTTCAACACCGGAGGCCCTAAAATAATTTTAAAGTTCAGTGGGGCGGATCCTAAAGTTCTTCAAAAACTATATTTGCAAAACAGTTTCTTAGTAAGTATTTATGAGGAAAGAGAATCGTCCATGTAAAATTTCAACTCGTAGGCTATATATAAATTGTGAACTTATGTAGGGCGGAGCCCTAAAAGATATGTACAAAACATACTTTTTTCATTGAGCACCTATTAGCAAAAACATTTTAACCCCACAGGTTTCTTAATTAGTATTTAAGTTTGGTCATGTGGATGGAATTATATTGTAATTTCGAAGGCCTGTGGGGCGGAGCCCAGAAGGAATTTTGCAAAATCATTTATTAGTGAGCCCCTAAGAGGCTAGACAAACCTGTGGTCAAAGTTTCAAGTAAATTCATTTGGTAGTTCCTAAGATTTCATAAATTCTGAAAAATCAAAATGCAATAAATACTAAGTTCAATTCTACTTTCTTCAATTTTATTCACACATATGTTAGAAGTTTAAAAAACTTAAATGCCACAATAAATTAGGTTTATTTCACTGACACACAACTATGATGTTTATATGGTCCGAAATAACCTTAGTAAACTTTTGTTCTAACAGCTGATGATTAAATAAATTGCAGACAACTACTGAAATTTCAAATAATTCTCATCTGTGATAATGTAAACAAAAATCCAAAACAAATTATTCTTCCTATACGAACTCCATGCTAACTTTGACCTTCTGTGGGGCGGAGCCCATTGGGAATTTCGTAAAATCGCTTCTTATTGTCTGCCTACGCTATGAGAGGAATATGTATGCAAAATCTCATGCTTCTAGGTGCTAAGGTTTGGGCTGTGCGTTGATCGGAATTTCGCATTTATATATAGAGATGAGAAAAAGGGATTGATTGTGATCTTGCCACAAAATGTTGTTAGGACAAGTTTCAACTTATGATTAGTACTGGTTTACTAATATATTATTGGTTTGTTTCCAAATAAAAATCAAACACAGCTATGATTATCGATCGTCGTGATAGCCTTTTAGATGATATATTTATGCCACATGTTGTATTTATCAATGTGTTCTACTAAGAGTAAAAGACGTTATATTTTGTAAATACACTGTGTTGTTTCAAGGTGTACGTTACATAATTTATTCATGTTATTTTTATTGTATAGTAATTATTAAATACAGGGAATTAAACCATATGCAATTTTCTTTATCTCCAAACCCTGTTTAAAATCATGTTTTAATTTAATTAGATAATATCATCTTAAGTTGTTTTTCGTTTACCTGATAACACAAGAAATAAAACTTGTGCCATCTGGAGTTGAGTGATGGAAAAACATTTAAAAAAAATTTCTCTTGAATAAACGTAGACAATAACAAAAACTACCAAATTGTAAACTATAGTAAATAAATTGTAGTTTTGTAAATTGTAATTGGTAAAAAGGGGGAAAGTAATTTGAGGGCATATATGCTGACCAAATGGCATTCACCATGGTTTGACTTAAATGGGTATATAAATTAAATCCAATAAAATTTATCCTTATGAACTTGCTATTTTTCATTTATCTTTGGCGATAAAATAGGATATTTATCAGGACATAAGTTATAGGAATGGTGCAATTAACAATACTGTTGCTCAACAAATTTAATGTATTTAATGCTCAACATTACACAGAACATAAACCTTTCCTAAATAAAAATTTTCACTCACTAATTGCACAACAGAAGGGATTAATAAATAAATAAACAAATAACACACAAACTTGTATAAATTAATATAAAATTCTGCTATGAATGAAATTTAAGCAAGTTTTAGTTTTAATACAGACTTTTATTAAAATTAAACTCATTACCTGAATATACTTTTGTATGGAAATACAGAATCTTCGATACAAAACCTATACATAAAATATTTAAAGGGAATGTTTCTTTAAACAGTAATATACAAATGGCAAACAACACAAGTTATTAGAGACAACGTAACTAAAAAATCACATTGATGAAAAAATACAGAAAGAGCATTGAGCTCAATTCCTTAATAAAGGCTATGAATAATTATTTAGACTTAACTACAAACTTATCCTTTATATTACAGTTACAACCAATTAAGAGATGTTCAATATATTTTGGGAAAATAGTAGGTTAAGTGTTAACAAGCCGGTCATCCGTTGTGAACACCAAATACCTGAATAATAGGAAATGCAAAAGCATATAGGGGAGATAAAAAATTACTATAACAGAGATTTATGTTTCAGTACTTCCCAAATCGATACAATTGGCAATACTTAAATTTTGGTGTGACAATTACAAAATAATCAAGCTGTCGAGTTTTAAGTATAATTTTTCTTATATTTTTTGTATAGCTGTTTTGGAAAGAAAAATTCATGACTAGCTGTAATATTATCTTCTTTTTATGGTTAAGTCAAAGTCTTTTACACTAAAAATATGATTTAAAAAAACTGTTTTAAAACATAGAACACTTTTCTGGGTCCTTCGGTTTGCCAACATATTCAAATAGATGTTGCACCTGAAGTAGATACATGATTTTGTTAAAATAGAATGTTAGTTCAAATGTGTATTATAAGTAGTTTATGCAAAGATTGTATTATGAAGACATTTAAGCCATGAGTGAGATGTAAGTTAGAATACAAACGAAGTAAATGTTTTAAATATCTCACGAGTGGCTTAAAGGTTGAACACAATCGTTGAACACACACTACTTTTTCAACAACCAACTTAAATTTTGTAAATTACTGTAATTAACACATAAATTTATAGGTTATGGTCTGACACCCATCAAAAATGTAGCTTTACAGATTAACCAGATATTGCTTGACCAATTTGTTGTTCTCACTCACATGTGATCACACTCTTTTGAGGTTAAGGCTCCGCTCTACTTAAGCCCGAATGCCACCTTGTGGGCGTAGCGCTAGGTGAGTTTTATCCCTGCAGAGGTATATGAGAATCTTGTTTTAAAAATAACCAATTAAGATAGAGATTGATTTAAGAAAATTGAGATTTTTTCTAAAAGTAGAAAGACAGATTTCGTCTTCTGTGTTTTTAGAATTTTAAAATAAAATTTCTAATTTTAGTTATAACTGTCTAAAATTATCTGTTTTTTTAGTGGAAAGTTTTACAGCTGCAATAATTTTTCTTCTTTAAAATAATACATATCAAATAAAAATATACAAATTAATTTTTTGAGTTTTAGTATTTAACAAATAAAGACTGATACATTTGGATTCATCTCATTATAGGCAAGTTTTGAATGTTTTTATTGTTCACTAATTGTTTCAGGCAGATTAACTTCATTTCTTATAAACTATTCTTTTTGGGAAATATACTATTACGGTATTCGGCAGGGTAAGAGCTGGGCATGATGCTTTAAAGTTTTGAAGGTCTGCAAAGCCGAAACACCATTTGTTCAAACTCGTATATATGTACATATATATTTATTTTTTACTGATAGGCAATTTGGCTTGTATTTTACTTATAATGAAACGCCAACTGAGCTGTTATGAAGAATTAACATGACTCCATAGTTATCCGTCCAAGTCAAAGATTCCTTTGTCTCTTACTTGTTACATATTGTGGATTACTAGAGGAGTAACTGAAATTTGATATTAAATCTGCTAGAAGCCCCTCATTATGACAAGTAACGAGCCAGTCAGTCTGAAATTTCCGACGAGTACAAGAGTGTCACACAAACACTTCAATGCATCAAAATAAAAAGTTTAACAAATCATATTTGGAAATGAATAAATAAATCATAATGTTATATTCACTTCCAACGCCCACAGTTTATGTTTAAGTGTTTGAATTTATACTTTATATTTTAGTTAGTAATTTTTTTGTTAACATGAAGATAATAATTTTTTAAACCCTGTTATCTAAGAAAGTCAATAGAAATCCATAGAAGTTTATGGACATAGGGTATGTAAACTTTGCTAAAAATCAGGAACACTTTGATCTATATTGTCTCGAATCAGATTCCTTTATATTTTTTATACTTAATCAGTCAACAATTGAATAGATATAAAATAATAAAGTAGGCGTATTTATTTCACTATTTCTTTCTAAACTTTTCTCCTCCATCATTAATTATCCTCACTGACGTTCAGCCCAATCCAAAAAATGAATTAGGCATACACTTAAAAAAGTTATTGCAATGAAAAAAATCACACTTTTAGATTACTATAAGTGGTCAAAATCAATCTCGATGCGGAAACACTTTTATGCTCTTCAGGAATAGCAGGTGTTGTGAAAAATACACTTCAATTTTAATCTTCTATTTGTGCTCAAGTTCACCTATGCTAAACTCTGTGAGGTCTGCTCTTCATTGGGAGTTCCCAACTCTTCATCAAGGTCTTGCTCCTCATCTTCATCAACCTGTAAGGTAACAAAAATAGTGAATAGTTAACCCTTTCAATTCTACAACAAAAAAAAGTTGCTCAGACCGCCAAGAAATTATAAGTAACTCTCATAGACTGTTAATATAGCCAAGGGGTCGCAGGCGAGCACTCAAGGGAAAAAATTTGTAAAAAAAATTCTTCCACACAAAACTGCTAGACGACGATATTATATATCTTGATCGTATAGATAATCGAATGGAATCATAGGTGTTTCACATTAACAATCTAGTCACCCATTATCTCTGTTTATGTCCGATCGACAGTGGTAGCGGAAAAATAAAGCGTTAGCAGTTTGCAGGAAAGATATGTGGAGCAATATATTGTTACACGGTATTTAACAATGTATTAAACGGAACACCAAAAGGGTTTAAGAAGTGATTTTTCATTCATTAATGCTCTAACATCAGAACACCAACAGGATCTGCAGGTTTTTATCTGCATACAGTATAAAAAACAAGATAAAGATCAACTAATTAATAAATATCTGTGATAGGAAACATTGTTATTTGAATTGAAAGAGGTGTATACCATTTCCACATATTTAACAACCAAAGAAATAATGTGAAAAGTTATTGAGATAAAAAATAATAGTCTGAACATTACCACAATTTTACAAGATGTCAAAAAAAGATTACATGGTGATATGTTAATAATTACTGTCCATCTTAGGGTTTTTATGTATAGTGACTTACTAGTCTGATATCCTAAAAGTTATCTGAGTTTCTTCTTGGATTTATTTTTTACTACTTGCATCTCATTTACTACATTGGTACCATATGCTTAATCTAGAATCTAACAAACTAAAATAAATATTTTAAGAGATAAATTTACGTAATTCACATGATATTAAAATAAACCAACTACTATGAAGAGAGTTAGCTCAAAAATTGCAAAAAATAAAATACTCAAAGTATTCAATACTTCTTACCTTCTCGCCGAGCTCTCTGAGCCGAACCTTAAAGTTGCCCAGTTTTGCATCTTGATCGGCAAGAAGTTCTAACAAGTCTTCCTGGTCCCTCTTGAGCCTTGCGAGCTCCAATGACTCTTCCGTGAGCTCGGCTACCCTCTGGTGAGCTTCTGCGAGCTCACTTTTTAATCTCTGCAACTGATCATATGACATGTTTAAAATCTGAGGAGAATAGATATTCTGAAAACTTGGAATCTTCATAGTGTAGTGAAATACATCTGTCAAATTTATCTGTTAGTTTAGTACAGTAGGGTACTAGTTTTATATTAGATCCATGCGTTAATTTTGCTAGCTAAAAAAGTGATACACTAAGAAAGTTTGATAAGAGTAGGAAATTTTTTGTAGTTCCTTTGTGTTTTAATTGATGTTGTATTGCTTAAAGTTCTCAGTAGTGGTTACAGTGTACGCAGGATTAAAGAGGAAACGGGGAATCAGAGTGACAGTTGAACTATGATTTATCTGTAGTAGACTACCTGGTCTTTTATCTTTATGAATTTTAATGTTATGGTAAAATAACACTTACCTCTTCACTATTCTGGCTGCTGCTTTCATGTATAGCTGTTTTCTGAAAACTACTGTTTATTTTTGCTTCATTCAGTTCTTCTGTCTGAAAAAAATACTTTAAATTTGTTGTAATCTAAAATTAAAATTAAAAAATGACGTAGCAAAATATCTAGACAAACTGAAAATGTTTTTGGCAACAAGAGATGTAAAATTTGAAAGTAACACACATAATAAACTAGTGTGACCAAGACCTTTTGTTTGCTGCAAACATTCTACAATTTGTCAATGCTCACAATTTTGTTACAATTTTGTTTTGTTTACATAAGTAATGTATTTCGTTAACCAGTAAAAAATACTCCTTGGTTTGACTTCTTTTTATAAATGTTTTATGTTTCCACTGGTGTTTGGAATTTACACTTTACAGCTGTTACACTTGAAAATCAATCAATTTCAATACCAATGTTTTAAATGGACATGTGGCGAAATTTAAGAGCTTGTAGGGCACTTCCATTTGGATAGATTTTTACCAATTTACTTTAAAAACAATTTCACGCCAACTTCATCCAATATTAGCGAAATCATTAAAATCGGTTGAAACATTAGGAGAAGTTTCTTGTACAAAAAATCATGTCGCATATTAAATATGTATAGATACTGTACATACAATCTATAAAAAAGGGGATAAAACATACCAGTCTCTTGATAATGGCATCTTTGTTTCCAAGCTCTGTCCGCAAACTGACAATTTCGTCACTCTCATCCGATGTTACGCCTCCAGAGCTGACCTGGTACAGTAAAATATGTTATCAATAAACTTCACTTATAATTTCCTCAACTAAGTTTTTCGTTTTATTTTTATGAACAAATCATATCAATGTTTCAGAACAACCATTTCAAAATAATTTGGTACAGTAGAGTCCCACTAATCCGAACCCCACTCAACCAAAAAAACCCGCTTAATTATACCAAAAATGGTCCGTTCAATTTTTTTAAAAACTTATAAATTAAACACAAAAAAGTTATTTGTAAAAAAAAAAAACAGAACATTTATTGTTACCATACATAACAAATTAATTGGATTGCATTTGATAATATAATAAAATGTATTTGATTAACTCTCATTGGATACAATAGAGGAAGCCTAAACTAACTTGTAAAGTCAAAAACAAAACTGAAAGTAAACAAATTTACAAAATGACTTATGTTTGGACTGTAAAGCGGCGGTCCGACTAGGCTGTTTAGCAGCCGCTACTAACCAGCCTCTGGTAAATATTGCCAATCAGCCAGCGGATCTGAGGGGTTCACATTTAAAGTACCTAGCCACCAGTACAGTTGCTGCTGATGACTTGAAAACATTGTCGTTTTTCAAAAGTCGTTGCAATAACTCATTATAAGCTGAGGCTTTTGGCATTTTTGTTAATGTAGTCTGCAGACGAATCATACCACAGGCAAGAATAATTTTGGAATAAATCAAGAAATGTTACAATGTATTTTCCAGACTACTTGGTGCTGTCAACTATATTCACTGTTAATTACACAAAGAAGTAAACGAAACTAAACGCTGTAAACACTGAAACACTGCATTAAACCAACTAGACACGTGTTAATTTGCCAGCCGCTTGTGAGCTACTAGGGGTTCACATTGGCTGGTTGGCGCCAGCAAAAAGATCACATGACTACCAGCAGAGGGTAGGTAGTTCTAAAAAGTTAAACAGGTTCAACTTCTGATTTTGGCTAGTTAACACTAGCTCGCTGGCATTCACCAACCGCTGGTTCCGGATCAGACTAGGCTGCTTGCTGGCAATATTACCAGCGGCTGGTTAGTAGCGGCTGCTAAACAGTCTAGTCGGACCGGGGCTTAAGAAAGGAGGAGAGATACAGGTAGGATGGGGGGAGGGGGTTCATTTTTTTAACATTGTCCGCACTCAGAGTTTTTGAAGATCATTGTCTTCCCCTTACAATCGTCACTTTACCTGTTCACGATTCAAACAATACTGCCAAGCGGGCATTAGCAGAAATCCTTGCATTAAATTTCAGACATCACCACTATTTTATTGCCAAAATATTTGGTGTTTATACATTTTAAAATAGGGTATGTATTATCACACAAGAAGGTCAACCAAATGTTCTCAAAATAAAGTTACAAGATTTGTTATGTTAGATTACATAATTTATGCATTACTGAACTTATAGGTTAATGTTATGTGTAGGATTATCCACCTTATCCGAAAAGTCGCTAAACTGAACCGGGTCCAGTCCCAATTAGTTCGGACAAACCGTATCCGTGTTAAAATCACAGCCTAGCCATTTACATATGAGCCAGCATGTTTCCTCCAAATACTCAATAGGCTCATATCTGAGATGATGTTTCAACAAAACTAAGTAGGGATTGTTAAATACAGATTAATTTTAGAGGATTGGCACTTTCAGCAGTCTATACTTGGTGGTCTCATTCATATAACGTTCCACAGGAGAAATGCAATATGAGGAATGTAAATGTAATATATCAAAGATCTTTTCCAGCAATGCGGCCTGCCACAGTGACCTAGGCTGCTCGTGTATCAGCCGGCCTGCGCAAACGTGATAAAAACTGATAACTTATTTAATATAGTATGATTTAGTAACTCATTAAGTATAATGCAAAACCAAATGTTAATGCTACACTACAGGCTGGAATGCCCCCAACCACTCGTGGCACCATGTCACACCAGGTGTTTTGAAATTATGCAATTTTACTATAATTGCCCGCATCATTACCTGGAAATCCCATAAAATACCAGAACATTTTACTTGCCCACCAAAAAAATCCTAGAAATCGGGATCTTTTAACACCGACTTTAAAAAAAAATCCACTTTTTAAAACACTGACCACCTGGGACGTCAAGATCCAAGCACTCTGTAGCTTGCAATACACCTGTACTGTAGTCGGCCTACAGATGGAAGATAATTGGACCGTTTTCAACAATTGCTTTATTTTGTTAAAATTTTCAGATTTAAATCTAGGTTTTTTTAAAAGAGAGTTATCGCTAATATATGTATTAAATAAACAATACTTTATAATACGATTTAAAAAATTTTTGTAATAAAAACTGTTCCAATTAAAAAAAAAAAATTCCAATAAATCAAAGAAAGCAGAATTTCACATGGGTTGTTAGCTTTTCTTAGTACTGTAACTATGATAAAACTCACCTAACATTTACTGACAAAATACACACAATTATGCTGTATAAACATTCCCCAAAATAGCTTTTCCGTTTTCAAGGGTGCTATTGTTGCAGAGCGCCTAACCATGACTACTGGCGGTGAGTAGGGAGAGCAGCAATCCAGTTTTCCCTTGTAGCTGAAAACATTCGCTTCCATCCAGTATCAGGTAGTCTATTCCTTCCTTACAGCTTGTAAATAAACAGGGCTTATTTCAACTGATGATTAATTTCCCAAAATGTTGGAATGTTTATGTAGTGTGATTATGTTTTTGTCAGTTTGTGTTATGTGTATTTTTTAAATACTTTGACAAGTGCAAAGGCCAGCATTTTATGTAGGTGAGATAGCACAAAAAAGGTAATATGATGAAATTTACCCCACCCAAAATATACATTTTTGCTAACCTGTGCCCTCAGCACCATGTTCTGGTCCCGGAGCTGTGCCAGGGAGTTGTTGAGTTCCTCGTTCTGCGCCGTTAGCATGTTCTTCTCGTGCCTGAGGCTGTCAACCGTCAGCTGCAGGTCGTGCAAACGTTTGTCCTGTTCACGGATCAGGTCCTTGTATTGCAGCACCATTGCACTCTCCTCTGGAGACAGCTCCATGTCTCCGTTCAACAGATCTGCTGCTGCCTTTGCCGTCACCGTCTTGATTATCATTCCTGAGTGGTAAATTACACATGATTTTATAACTCATAAATACTAAAAAAAAAAAAATTTAATTCAATATTGGCAAAATCTATGCTAAAAATGTTTTACTCGATACAATTGCTACTATTGAAGCAAATATTAACATCATGAGTATGTTTTGTATACGGCAGTCCTAGGCCCTAAGTCTTGTTAACTTAGATCACATGGTAAATATTTATAAGCCTGTGTTCCTGAACAACTTTCTTATTTGTACCACTTATACCATATCTATTATAATTTTCAGGTTAGTTTTTTTGGGTAGTGCTTAATGCCTAGGTAGTAGGAATATTAGTGATGACAAGAATAAGCAGGCCTACCTTAGAGAGTAAAGGCTTCCTCTTACAGCACAAAAAAAAATTTAATATTTCAAGGCCAATGACCTCTCAGATGAATGTTCAGAATGTTCAACTTCTTCATGTTGACTAAGGGACAAGTGGCCTTGACATAATCAAGTTTTGATTTGTTGGGTGTTATTTTTTGTTCTTAAAAGGATGCATTCACTTTCTAAGACAAGCCTGCTTATCACTAATCCTTATTATTTAAATTTTCAAGTAATTAACAAAAAATGTAATTATAGTGAATTTCTCTATAGGGAATACGTTATTACATTAGTAGTCACAGTAAAACCTAAGCCCGCGACCATGGTACTTTTTTTTTGTTTTGGGGCCCCCGGAGGCAAAAAACACCGTACATTCAAATTCATATATATGTACATATTCATCTCTATGTGCCCGTTAATACATAACTTTTGAACAACTCCACCGAATTTGATGAAATTTGGGATAGAGGTAAAGGGCAACGTTCATCAGGACAGGTTAAGTTAAAAAACCAGCATGCTTGGACCATGGAAAAAGGGTTTATGGGGTTACAAAAGAATAAAAAATGGTATTTTAGAATTTTTTGCCCTTAAGTTTTAATATTTAACCAAATGGTTAGTGAATGTAGACTCTGTCTTTGTCTAGTTACCTTCGAGAGCCTTGTATAGTTTGCAGAACTCATGGTCGAGCAGCAGCTCGGCGGGCGACCGCGGCCGCAGCTCCGGGTGTTTGGAGGCCTTGCTGTACTGCTCGTGCCGACTAACCTCCCCTAGCTTGGCCAGGAACACCTCGTGGCCAATGCGCTTCTCTATCAGGTGCCTCAGGTTCTCCTGAGCAGACAATGGATAAAGTTTTAGATTTTTTGGTAAAACATCACTAAATCACTATTTTGAGACAGGAACCTCACATAGTGGGTATTTTAACCTGAATATGAATGAGAGATGAGTGTAGGATGATTGTGTTTCTTGTAGTCTTGTTACTAACTAAAGCCGACATTCCTTAGGCAGGACTGTTAATTAATAGCCCAACAGCCAATGGTATCTAGGGACCTACAGTTTAACGTGGGATCCGAACCACGATTCAACCTCATATATACGAATTGGTCTAATTATGAGGATGGTCTTTATGGATGAACTAGTATTCACTAGTGCGGACGTTAATCCCCACTAGGGAATATCGCATCCACTAGTCATCGCTGATAACTATCCACAATTCGTGACCTCCAAGTAGCTGGATTACAGGATATCCAGAATCCATCTTACTGTAAATATTATTAATATTTGTATTCTTGTACTTCATAAAACTTAAGTGACTAATGTTTATGAATCATGTTAAATAAGATATAAAAAATAATTCTTTATAGCCAAAAAAAATTTTAAAATACTGGTAGTTTGTACAATGCACAAAGGCAGGTGACATTGTAAAAGAGGAGAGATATTCCTCTTTAAATAATCTGTAAATAAACTATGTAATTTTTAAAGTGTTGCAATTTTTCAGGGTGCCCCGGAACACTCTGGAACAGTTTTGTATATTGGTTCCTTGCATCGAGACAAGAAAAAAACATTGTACAAATAGAGGTCGAAAATGCTTTGTTAAGCCGCCAGCCGCCATTTTGTTTTTTACACATAATGATTTTTCATCATACCATTGCGATAAACGTTGTTTTCGGAACTGCCAGCTGTGATCGAAACTAGTTGATTCCCGGTGGGTTGGATAAACGTGTTGGTAAACAAAGTTTTCGGGACTAGACCTCGAAACAGTGGTTTTCGGGACTAGGCCGGAAAAAAACTTCCAATGTTTGACACCACTAGCGCTGCTATTCTGCTTACAGTAACTTAAACCTCGTTGACTCCAATACATAAATGTCAAACAGCTGATTGTTTAGTTGTAAATAGTTCAAATACGAGATAAACAAATAACAACGTAAGAGGGGGTATATAGGTTAAAATTTATTAGTTTTTATCCAAACAGTAAATTTATTAAAGGTGGTATGATGAAAAGTACTGTTCGTAACTCGTCCGAAAGTGGTATATCGGTGCTCGATCGAATTCAAGTACTCGGCTTCGCCTCGTACTTGAAACTCAATCTTGCACCGATAACGACCACTTTCTGGACTAGTGACGAAATATACTATTTTTTAACATAACGGATAGCTGTATTAAGTTCATATTTTCGTATGGGTATTTATCATACCAATATATATTTCCAGGAAAAAATTAATTTTTTTCACTGTACATTTTCAAAATGGCTGCCATTTTAATTTTTCAAACTCAAATATCTGAAAATCGGTAAATTTTATAAAAATTTTACAAGACACAAAAGTTGCCAAATTAAATTATCTAACAAACAGTATCAAGTTTGTAAGGATCTAACAACAAATAACGGAGTAATTACGGTTTTTCTCCATGAAAACATTGATTTTGCATTACGATTAATGCAAATTAAGGTCATTTTAGCAGAAAAATCACAATAACTCCGTTATTTGTAGTCAGATCCTTACAAACTTGGTACCATTGGTTAGATAATTTAATTTGACAACTTTTTTGTGTCTTGTAAAAATTTATAAAATTTACCAATTTTCAGATATTTGGGTTTGAAAAATTAAAATGGCCTTCATTTTGAAAATGTACAGTGGAAAAAATTAACTTTTTTCCTGAAAATGTACAATGGTAAGATAAAATACCTTACAATTCATATAAAATATGATTTGAATACAAGTATCCGTTACGGAAATAAAAACTATTATGTGAAAAAAACAAAATTGCGGCTAGCGGCTTAACAATGGATTTTAAACCCCTATTTGTCTGATTTTTTTTTTCTTGTCTCGATGCAACGATCAAATATACAGTAAGGGTTCCAGAGAGTTCCGGGACGCCCTGTATGTAAAAAAATCAAATCAATCAAGAATTTTAGAATTAAAATCTTAGATAGCTGTTAGATGCACTTTAGCATATATTTGAAAAGTTCAACAGTTTGTTGGTTTCAATGTTGAAAAGTTGGGTCATGCAAGGAACCACATTACTTTTTACAGTAAAAAATTTTAGAAATTACAAAAAGCTTAATAAAGATATCATTTTAGTTCATAAGTTACAACAATATTACTGTACAACTCAATATTTCAAGAAAAACAATCAGAGTCATTATCATACATTACTGGAGGCTGTCTCTGTTTGTATTGATAAGAAACATTCAAGCTCAATATCACTGTTTGAAAGTAAATTATAGTTAGAGAACATGCATACATTAAAAACAGAGACCAAACCAACTGAAATATGAAAATAATTTAGTTAAAATAATTATAATTCACCATTTTAATTATACATTTGATGATATAAATCCACAACATATCAATACAACGAATCATCATCGAAGAAGATACGAAATTTCAATGAGTCCACCCCAAATTTCTAGAGCGAAAAGAGTTGGAGATAAACCTAAAATTTGGTCTGCTATTAGAACATGAGATACAAAATATCCAAACTTTTTGGTTGATATGTAAGTCTTTTTTGATCTTACATATCAAACTATTAAATAATATCAACATAAATAAATTTTCGATGATATTTTTCCAAAATACATCTTTTTGGAAATGACTCTTGAAATTTTTAGGGTAGGATGCAATATTATTTCAAGGAGCCTAAAATGAATAAAAATGTGACATGATTTAAAGAGAGAATCAATACATAAACACAAGAATCATAATAAATTCATTCATCAAGTTCTGTGGCGTGAATTACGATGTGTAGACAGGAATTTTATAAATTTTAATTTTAAATAACATAAGATAGACTTTAGACTGAATGAGCCAAAGTCAAAAGAGACCGAGGATTAGTCAGTAAAACTACTATTTTCAGTAGATTTACTATCTAACCCTCAACCTTTTGCCTTTGGCTCATTCAGTCTAAGATATTGATTAACACATGGATAGATCCTTATTAAACAATGATATGAAGTAAATTAAACTGAGAACTAAATTATTTTATCAAGGATAATTTTGGAAAATACAATGATTGAAGTACAAAACTCCTACTATAATAAGAGTAATAATGAACTTAATTATTCCTAATACAATCTAATTGATCATAGCACCATACTCCTATTTTTTTTAGAACTGAAAAGCTGAAGGATTTGCAATGAGTGGATCTGTATTTAAGAACCAAAGTGCTGCTATCTATTGGGAACATGGTGAATCACAAAAAATGATTTTAAATTAAGTACAGTATAAAGAGTGAGTTTTTAATGTTCTCGCCTTTTCCAAACCAAATTACTGGGGGGAATGGAATTTCACATATCCATATTTGGTCTTAAGTACTTAATTACAAAAAATTATCATTTTATCTTCAATGGAGAAGGCATTTGAGGAATCACCCTTTCTAACAGTATTTGCGAATATTGCTTATTTACAGTCACTTTAAAATATTGCTTATTTACAATATTTTCTGTTGAGGAAATTGCAATTCTTCATGTGTTGTACTACATTGAAAATTTATTTTTATTACTATCAGATTCTAAGAGCGTGTTATTGGCCCTTAAAGCTGCAAGATTGATATGAATACTTCTCCTATTATTTTGCAAATTAGACGTAAATATTTTGAGCTTTAATCATCAGGTATTTCCATACAATTTGTTTGGATACCATCTCATTTTGGAATTCAAGGAAATGAAAAAAGCTGATAATGCAGCTAAAAATGCTAAAAACCATACCAGTTAACAATTCCTACAATCCTTATTTTTGTGACATTCTAAATTCTCTCAAAATTAAATCACTAACTCATTGACAAGAAAATTGGATTACCTCTTCCTAGGTGAAAGGGAACATATTATTCTGTCTGAAGAATTCTGCTTTTTCGCGGCCTTGGATTTCCTATTCTAAAGACAGCAGAAGATTTATTACAACTTTCAACAGGATGAGAATTGGCCATTTATATACAATTAAGAGTTCACCTTTTAAGGGTTAAAGTTGTTGAAGACCGAACTTGTGATTATGGACAAGATTATGCCAGTTTAGATTGAAACTTTGAAATCCTGTGGGGCGTAGCCCTAGAGTCCGATGTGAATTAAAATGGGATTCTGCTCATCTACATCAGTCCAGGACGGGCTGGGGGGAGGGGGCGGCAAGCATAATGCGGCCTCGGGGCGGCACTAAGCTAAAATGGGCCCTACAGAACACCTGTGTTAATGTAGCTAAAAGTTTAAATAAAAAATTATTATCTTTCTTTATAAAGCTAAATCCAGGGAGCAAAGCCATTGAAGCCCAGCTCACTTGCACTATGCAGACTGACAAACCCTTCGGGGAAAGCATTCAGTGGGCAATCTGTGACTATGTGATATATAGTCTGGTACTCCACTCCACAGCCACATACTGGTCTTTTGTCATTCCCTATTTGTATTTCAATAATTACATCTCCCTACTCCAGTGCGGAAATGATTAAGTTCACTGTATCCGAGGAAGATCCATACTACCCACTGCTAAGTTCGGATCTTGTATCAAAAAAGGCGATCATGGATGGGCCCCATGATTAATTTCAGATATCACCATTGCTTTATTGCCAAATATAAAAATGATTAAGCCTAAATTTCAAAATATTTTTTAGAATACGAAAAAGCCAAGAAAATATTCTCTAAACTAAGTGAAACTATTGGTTACCACATAATTTATGCCTTATCATAAAATTTGTAATATGCATAAAATCCGCCTAATCCGAAAATTTGCTAAACCGAACTGGGTTTTGACCCAATAACTTGTACTAGAGATCGCCTCCTGTTCTAAATTCGATCAAAATTTCAGTTGATCTGGACCCAAGAAGCTTAAAAACATTTTAGAACTAAAACATCTGTTCTTCCTAATTTTCTAGCAGTTGTTTTTACAGCAGCTGTCTAATGATTCATTCAATTCTCCTTTCTCCATAAGATTAACATTGGAACTTTGAAAGCCTGTGGGATGTAGCCCTGGAGTCCAATGTGAATTAGAATGTGATTCTGCTCATCTACAGGACTATACCTTTCTAACAGTATGCCACGAGCTGAGAAAAAAGGAGGAAATGAAACATGCTTGCGTATTAATATATAGATTAGAGGGACTCTACTGAATAAGTGTTAGTAATAAACTGACTTTGGTGAAGTTAGTGACGGAGTCGTCGTTGAACTGCACGCAGATGCCGATGAGGAAGGCGCAGATGCCCTGGACCAGCTCCTCGTTGTCATCCCTCTCTGTGCTGCCGGCCTGCGAAAACACAACCAAATAATGGGTGCTTTGTTGTACAGACTCCACTAGTTTACAACCTTCTGCAACAGTTAGGTTAGGTAATCTATTAATTTCCTTGAAATACTTTCCCTAATTATATGTATAAAAAAAAAATCACTTTTAGAGATGAAACATGCTTCCGGCCACCTGGATAGATAGGTCAAGGTCAAGGTCATTGTTGAGAGCATCATTCTGCTTTTCTGTAGTCACGGTTGCTTTTCACAGTGAGCATGCTATTTTCACTGTGAATAACTTAAGAAAATATTTTTGACATATTTAACAACATTATACTTAGGCTAAATGCCACAGCGCGCTGTAAGCTTGGGTGAGTACTTGTAGCAGGCCGCTCTTGTGGCTGTGGGCGGAGATGCTTTTTTCCGAGATCCTCGCTTATCACTAAAATGCAATTTTGTTGCTGCAAACATTTGGGTTACTTTTCCCTCAACACTGATTTCTCATTAATATGGACTTCAGATGTCCCACTTAAAAAAATAATAATAAAAAATATATCAAAATAATCACATAAAACATAATTTATGTTCGTGTACAAAGTAACTAAACAGAGCATGATTTCATAGAAATGTGCAATATATATTTAATTTTTAAATCTCTTAAGGATAAAAATTTAGTTTTGAAAACTGATGATTTCAAATTTCTTAGAAAAACTAAGTTTTGAGGAAACTGGTTAATGATTAGGTTTTAGTATTCAAGCATCAGGCAGATTTATTTTATGGCATTAGTGGCACGAGCATTATCTAAAAGTTGGGATGAGATTGTCACAAAACTTAAATGATAACAGACTACTATGAAATTTAAAATGGTGGAAAAAATTAATGTTGCTTGGATTTCGATTCAAGAAAAATATGACTCACTTAAGGATTAAAAATTTACTATAAATAACTGTAATGCATGATTTGCAGGATGCTGAGGTAGGGTAGTCACAGTACCTGAGCGGTGAGGTAGGGTATGCTGGATGGAATGGTGAGGAACTGTTTGACGGCGGCCGGACAGTGGGCCAGCCACGTGCACAGCAGCATCAGCAGGCCCAATCTGCTCTGTACTTTCCTGCTCTGAAACATTACAAGGAAACATTAAAAAAAAATTTGTATTCAAAAAGTTTTGGGTTTTTCTTTACCGTAATTATTAATCTGAAGTATGAGTTTTTAGTACGCTGTTTTATAAAATACCGAGGACTGTGACAATCATACTCTTACATTATTATTATTATTATTATTATTATTTTATTTTATGGCCAGCATTGGACCACTTAAGTCAATATAATGGTCAATATACTCTTACATTAAAGATTAAAGTTCTAAAATGAAGAAAAAAGTAGGGAACAGATTACTTTACAATGCAGTCCCTGCACCACAGCCCTTGTTAATGTACTATTGAAGAAAATACAAGAATAATCATGTGCACTAATGGCAATAGACTTCTCACTCAATGCATTTGCTTATACAAAAATTTAGACAGGTTTAAGTTTGTCGCGCCAGAAGCGCTGCAATCAGTGTTGTCATTATTAAGCTTGTTTTACATTGCTGCAAAAACACATTTAAACAAAAAAAATCTGAATCCGTCTCACAAAATGTTTTATGCAAGGTTAATGAGAGTGGAAGAACTGATTTTCCTATGTCACTTGCACTTCATGTGCGCCTCAGGAGATCGCACCACTGTAAATCGGTTTCAAACTATCCTATGCTATGAGAAGTTTGTTCATGTTAGTGTACATAGTGAATGATATAAGCACAAAGTGGGGCTTGGTTAAACCACCACTTATTTAACCACTTACTGTCTTACACTTGTTGTTGTTTGAATTTTAAAGTAGAATATTTAAATTGGTTAAATTTGTACTTAAAATCTGAGTTCTTTCTTTTGTAGTTTTGTAAAGAAGTTTTTAGTTTCTCACATAATTTGAAATTGGTTAAATCATGTGGTCAGGTAAGCAAGCGGGCCATGGCGGAGATGTTTGGGTGCTTTAGCTTCAAAATACAATGTTGTAAAATAGCCTAACAGTTAGTTTCTTGTACTCCGGTTTAAGAAATCATGGCAGTCGACTCAGAGTATTGGTTAAAGATTATTCAATGGTTTTGAAAATTTACCTCTAAAGAATTTTCATGCACTCAGTATTATTTTTTCCCTTAAACACACTAGAGTAATTTACATCAATTTTAAAATTTCATTAGTATGAGTTTAAAACTAAAGTGATTTTTAAAATAAATGTATACATGTTCTGTATTCTATGAGAATATAAAGAAACCATCTAACATTATGTCTGACAGCACCAGTGTAAACTTTGATTATATTTTAAGGTGACGATGGTATACTTAACTAGATCACTTTATTAAATTAAATAACTTCTTGATTAGCATTATACGTGCTGGTACTGATATTCAGGTTGAAATAGTAAGATGTCTTCTAACACTACTCGATATATTTACACTTGTACTGTAATCGTTTACAAGACGGTAAATATGTACAAAAGATCTTATAATGGCACTTAAGATCACTATTATTAGATCTTTCAGATATATTTACCGTCTTGTAAACAATTACACTATAAGTGTAAATATATCGAGTAGTGTTGGAAGACGGCTAATTATTTCTATTTGAATTTATTAAATTAACGGAAGATTTGAATTACATTCTGGAGGAGCTGGGTGGCCTGGTGAAGTAGGCTGACAGGAGTGTTGCCGGTGCTGGCGGCCAGAAGAACTCGGAGTAGCTCCTCCCGTTGCTCGGGGTTCTCTATGAGGGCGTGGGACAGGGCGATGGCCGAGAACCAGTTGGACAGCGGGTCGTGGCTGAACAGTCCTCCACACAGCAGCTGGCCGCTGGACAGGTTCACCACTACGACACACCACACACAGTCATAACGAGACCCCAGCCGAACCATGCCTCAAATGGGTATTTGGCTCAAATCCCCATGATAATGGATATTGAAGGAAAGGAAAAAACCTATCAGTAGATGACCAGCTGACCAACTCTCATGACAACTCCTTTGACAACTAATTTTAGTAGGGGACCCAAGCCCTCAAAATCCCATTGAGGTGATACCCGAAAGATATACTCTTGAAATCGATTATACCTTTTTCTGGGTACACTAAGGGTCACTAAAACCAATGTTGCCACGATGAACTCTCTTGCAAAAGTGGTTTTATCTTGTGTTAAAAAAATGAAAATTTAAATGATTTTTTAATGTACTTGTTGCATAATAATAGTCATAGCTCCGTTGTTTTTCGGTCGATTTTGATAAATTAAAGATAGAAATGTTCACAAAAAGTAGGCAAACAAGACTAATGCATTTTAAACGCTTTTATTACACCGGAAAGTAGTTATAAAGCCTCTGAAACAAAAAATTTTGTTCCAAAATATATTTATGTTTGTTTACAATTATGTTTACGTCATACCAATGGCTCCGATGTCACTAAATATGATACCACTAGATAGATTAGGTAATTTACAACAATTTATGTCTCTTATAGTTTTTTCCTATGAAGTTCCGTTTTCGAGTAAAATGTAATTTTACAAAGTTTGTCAGGTCGAGGGCCGCGCTGTTGGCGGGTCTCGTTGACGTAGACCGCCGCACAGAGCTAAGTTATCAATCATTCTATTGTCATTTTAAGACTTTAATAATGTATACCAAGTTAATATTTAATCTGAACTGCTTTCGTTGTACCAACTTGAACATAAATTGCAATTACCCAGTTGCAGCAGACCTGCGTACTCAAAGTGTAAATTGACATCGCCAAATTGAATGTTTGTTTTGCAGGATAGTCAATTTTTTATTCGGGGTTACAAATTTAAAGTAAATTAATAGATAAAAAATGGTTTGTCGATATATATATATATATATATATATATATATATATATATATATATATATATATATATATTAACAATCTGTATTGGTACTTTCAGATCTTACAAATTAACAATTGTAATCGTAACAATATTTGTTTACTATCGATGCAAACACCATAATCTATTAAAATTTTAATATGAATAGTTAATTAATTTTATGTAGATATATTATAAACTATTTAAACTAATATTATTTCAATACACAAATGGGAAATCAGTGATTGACTATTTTGTAACATTTTGTTGATTACTCTTGCCAACTCTGCATAAAATTGTTTATCCATATACAAAATTCAATAATAATCCTCCCATATCAGCAGGCAAGGATACTTAAAGCTTTAAATTAGGGTCGGACAATAAGGATGTTATTCACAAATTAAATTTGAAATTTTCCGATTAGAATAACATTGAGATTGGTTTGAGCTTTTTTAAACATCCGTTAACGTACGACTGTAGTTTTTGGTGATCACCGATATTCATAATATTGGATTGGTCGAATTTCATTGATTTAGAACTACATGTAACTTTTGTATTGTATCCAAATAAATTGCTCGATGTCGAGCAACACGTGCACTAGTTGTAAATTAATAACTTTGTCAGAGAAAAATCAACACAATTGATCGCTTGAATGCCAAACTGAAAATTGTTTAGTTCTTCAGGTAAGCTCGTTCGCTATGCTCACTCGCTGCAAGTTTATTATAAAATCCTCTGGTCTTTTATTTTCAATCTTCCCTCAATACTTAAATCAACAACAGATATTTATAAAATTAATATTCCTAAATTTAATTATTTTCCATTATCAAAATTGTTGCTTCCATAAGAATAACATGACAACTTAACTTTGAAGTCGTGTGGGGCGGAGCCCCATCTAAGAATCTGGATAAAAAGTATCCTATATGTCCTCCCCCCCCCAAATTTGCTGGGAAATTGGTTGAGCAGTTCTTGAGTTACAAATGGCGTAACTAACATGATTTTTTATATTATATCTATATCGGTATTAAAAAATTTTCAAAATTTTACTTTTGTTTGTTGAGAATAATATTTTATATAACAATAGCTTACAGTAATGATAGAAACAACAAAGTTGTGAGAACCCTTCTTTTAAGGCCCGATTAGGCCTAATGAAGCTTGTTACTGACAGACCACTTTTTTTCTTATGGAATACTTGTAATCCATAACCAATATTCGTTTAGAATCTTTTAATAAAGGAAATTGAAATGTGAAAATAAAATCAATCTTGTAAAATATTTGGAGAACCATTCATGCACAAAAAATTATATGATCTATAACTCCGATAATCCTAAACTGTTTGATACTCAAAAAAAATTTAAGAATTATGTAGGCATAATATAAGTTACTACCGATAACAAAACAGAGTTATTAACCCAATGCATTGAAGCTTCAAAATAGTCAATACACGATTTCATTGTTTAATCAATCAATATTAATATACACCATCTTAGACAAATATAGTGAAAGTTATTTTTTATGTGTGAAAGTATGATAAAAGTATATTTGGTTAACACCATTACAAATAACCCCGTCGCAGCAGACCTGCACATTCAGCGAATTTCCAACAGGATTCCTTTTTTTAATTCCCCCATAAACACTTTTGGGTATTGCAAGAAGATATAGGAAAATCCATTCCCAGTGCATGTAACTAAATTACATCAAATTCTGATATTTTTCATTTTCCCCATAAACCCCATAGGGGTCTTGGGGTTGAGTAGGTAGGTTTGCCACCATATGAGTGTTATAAGTAAATATAAGTTAAACCCTACCTAGTGAATGTACATACTAAATTTGATCAAAATATATCAATAAATAAGTGAGATACAGGGTTTTGTTAATTCCCCATAAGAATAACATGGGAAAGCTATTTTTGTATTTTCTCCGTAACCTGTTAGGCCATGTTAACAATTCAAAATACTAAATTGTGTGTTTATTGTAGCTCTTTTAAATGGTTTTAGTTAACATTGTTCAATTTTGAAAACTTATGTCCAAAAATGCCATTTTTGCCCTTTTAAAACCCCATAAAACCTTGTTCCCATAACCTGATAATGCTGGTTCGCGAACTCATGAAAATATACCTGGTCCTACCTACAACTTCATACCAAAGTTCATCAAAATCGGAGGTCCCTGTCAAAAGTTCAAAATTTGAACTTTAATTAACTTAAAATAAATTGAAGGTAATTTATTAACTTTAAATTTGTGTTATTAATTTTATTAGTACCACGGAGATATATATATATATATATATGAAAATGAACGAACAGTAATTTTGGCCTCTGGGGACATCAAAATGAAAAAGTAGCCTGGTCCCATAATAGCGTATTCCATATAGGGAAATTTGCTAAAACTAGGAGGCCCGTGCAGAAAATTCGCATTTTGTCATGTATTCCTTTCTGTTTGTGAAAACCTCAGCTACAGTACAATTCAAAGGAATTATACCTTTTCAAACAATATTTGTGTTGATTATGCAGTGAAATACGAACTATTTTTGTCTATAGTATATATTTCAAATGTATCTGTGGGTAATCTGTTGTTAAGTTAAACATTTTAAAATCCTTTATGAAATTTGGTCAACATAAAGGGGGTTTTGAAGCGCCCTCTAGAAATAAATCAAAGGCTAGGGGGATGAAGCTTGAAACGAAATGACCCCACGTGCCACGTGCTAGATCATAAAATTTAAAATGCAACATAAATCTTAAAAATCTGAATTAAGAATAATTATGATACATTATGGCCAGAATATTTCAATCTTATGTAGTATAATTATAAAACATTTTAATCATATGGAGAACTGTGTTATCTAAATAAATCGAAAACTAAACCGGTTTGCAGGGATTTAATATTAATAATATGATCCTTATTTTTAAAGCTACAAGTATTCATGTCTAATTAAATTAAAGAAATTTTTATTTAAGGTTGTATGAAGGTTGTAACGTAGATTTTGTTCAGTGTTATCAATAGTTATCAACGCTCAGCAACGTAATGACACAAAATAGTAATTTGTATAGTCTGAAAGTAATACATAATACAGAACTTTTTCAAATATATATCGACAAACCATTTTATGTATAATTTCATTTATGTATAAATTTTTAACCCTGCAGAAAAAAATAATAATCCTGCAAACCCAAACACTTAATTTGGCGATGACAATTTATTATAGAAACAATTAAAAACACTTTGAGTACGCAGGTCTGCTGCAACAGGGTAATTGCAATTTATGTTCAAGTTGGTACAACATAAGCAGTTCAGATTAAATATTAACTTGTTATACATTATTAAAGTCTTAAAATGACAATAGAATGATTGATAACTTAGCTCTGTGCGGCGGTCTACGTCGACGAGACCCGCCAACAGCGCGGCCCTCGACCTGACAAACTTTGTAAAATTACATTTTACTCGAAAACGGCACTTCATAGGAAAAAACTATAAGAGACATAAATTGTTGTAAATTACCTAATCTATCTAGTGGTATCATATTTAGTGACATCGGAGCCATTGGTATGACGTAAACATAATTGTAAACAAACATAAATATATTTTGGAAGAATATTTTTTGTTTCAGAGGCTTTATAACTACTTTCCGGTGTAATAAAAGCGTTTAAAATGCATTAGTCTTGTTTGCCTACTTTTTGTGAACATTTCTATCTTTAATTTATCAAAATCGACCGAAAAACAACGGAGCTATGACTATTATTATGCAACAAGTACATTAAAAAATCATTTAAATTTTCATTTTTTTAACACAAGATAAAACCACTTTTGCAAGAGAGTTCATCGTGGCAACATTGGTTTTGGTGACCCTTAGTGTACCCAGAAAAAGGTATAATCGATTTCAAGAGTATATCTTTCGGGTATCACTATCTCGCTTATTATGCACGATAGAGGCGGCTGGGTCCCCTACTATTTTCAGGCACAAACAAGTCCCCAGCTTGGGTCCCTACGACAGGTCAGCTTGGGGTTTCCAAGCTCTCCAGATTATACCAACCACCTGCTGTCTATAACATAAATGCTTCATGAGGGAGGGGAAATTTATCATACAGGACACCCAAAACACTTAGAACATGCTACGACAACTGTGTTTGTTGGCCTGATTTCAACTTTGCAAAGCAGTTTTAAAGTTTGTGACATCAAAACGAAAACTTTTAACCACGACAAAATATTTGTACTGTAATGCGAACAAGGAATGATTTTTGTGAGTACATCACATTATACAAGTAAAAAATCCAAAATTTCATCAAAAATAAATGTACTATTTTGTATTGCATAGTCATTTGTAACTGCTCTATTTATTTATGTTAAAGTCATCATCTTCACTTAAAATAAGGATCTGTAGTCTTGCCTCTCCTAGAACAATTTTTATCTAAAACATGAAATGTTTTAATGAATCATTTAATGTGATTTGTATTTTTACTAATATTATTATGGTACTTCCTTCTTTACGATAAGATAGTATTTGATTATGTGTGAAGCCAGAATGTCCCAATCTCTGCTACACACTGGGGGTGTTGACCCTGCTGAATTGCCCTTAAAAGAGGTGGGAAGCACAAGTGTACATCATTATTTTTCTTTTCCATTTCAACACAATTATCCGTAGCAAGATTAAGTAAATAATATCCCTATGCTATGACTTCAAATGCAAGTAATTTATTGTTATCTTACTCACAAATCGTTTTTGAAGTGGCTAAATAGAAACAAACCTTCAGTAGTGCTCGGTAGCAGAGTTTTAACCAATTGTCTTTGGCCTTCTTCATTTTGAAACAAGAAACACTGGAAACAGTAGAGAACAGCACAGCGCAACAAGAATGGTTGCTTCTCATTCACCATGGACATCAGTAGGACGACAATTGCTTCTCTGTAAAAAAACATTTCAGTTTAATTACATGTCAATGTTTGGTATGTGAAATGAAGAGGACACCATAGTGCAGAAAGAATGGTTGCTTCTCATTCACTAAGGACATCAGTAGGGCAACAACTGCTTTTCTGTGACAAACATTTCAGTCTCATTACTTGTCAATGCCTGTTTTGATTTTTATTTGCAGTACAGTATGAATAAACTGAAATATATGAATTATACAGAGAAAGCGCAAAACATCTACTTACTTTTACATCATTTAGGGCTGTTTTCTCCAATGATAATCATATGGACAATTTTGGTTTAAACTTGATTTTAGGTTTAAACTTGCTTCGAGAAACCGGCCCTTAGCCATCCATATACAATGAGAAATATAAGATAAATTTGGAATTTTTTTATTTACACAGTTGAAATTTCTGAAACAATGTAAGTAGATGTAATTTGTATTTACTTTTCTGTGTTGTTTTTTAGAGGAATATACGTTTTCATCAGTAATATTTAAGTAGAACTAGTTCACCTTCATTTTTTTTAGGGAGAGGCAGGAAAAATGCAATTACGCACACAGGTGGCCAGCCTGTAGTGTGATACTCCCCTAAAAAACAAGTTTAGGCACTAAAAACCTCCTCAACTCTTTAGGACTCTAGCCTGGAATTGTTTACCACATTACGTTACACTAGGCCTAAATTTGGCTTACGCCTGCGGGGCTCGCTCCTTATCCAGCCACTTGGTCCAAAGACCTGGGCCACTTCGCGGTCCAGATCGGTTTTCTTTTCCAGGAGATGCCTTGGACGAACTGTGATAAACAATCCCAGTTGCCCCCATTGTCCTTCTAGTGAAGGTGAAGCTCAGTTTCACTAATAACATCTAAAATGAAAAAAAAAACTTTTTGTCCATAGAACTATTGAGCTTATAATGGACACATTATTCCTTTCCCGAAATAAAAAAAAAATGATTTTAGAAAACAGCCCAAGTTTATTGGTGGTCCTTACCTGGGAGGAGTGGAAGGGGCCATGACAGAGGCGAAATACTGTTGGTTGCCGTGGTTACCCCGTATAGCCTCAGCAAGGGCACAAATAGTCTCGGTGAGGGTGTCTACGGGCACGCCCCCCGCCATCAACATGTGACAGAGGGCCTCGAGGATCCCGCTGGCGTGAAGAGCACGCTGGCACGACGCAGTCACCTGCGCGGGGTTTCCCGGCGACACTAATGTTCGCAGGATCTGGACAAAGTTTCAAAAATTATCAAATTGGACTAGAACTCTCATGAGCTTATAATTGATTCCCTCCCATCTAGTACTGAGTATCCATTGTCAATGGTTACAGACAACTAGCTAAAATGCCCAATGCAATAAGGCTTATTTCTTGTTCAAGAAGAGCTCATTTGCTTTGCTCACTCGCCTTTCAGACTATTTCAATGTCTGTAGGCCTACGGGATTCTACATCCAGGATGTGAATTCTAACATGTGGATTATAATTCTTTAGTTTAGCTGTTTTCATAATTCTTACTAACGCTTTTGTTTTTAAATTCAAATGCAACTCTACAAATTGATTAATTTGTTTTATAGAGGACTGTTATATGACTTTTATTTATCTAAACATTAATAATCAGCAGTACAAAGTACAATTTAAAAATGATCAATTATATTTACTATACAGTAGTAACATTAAATAATATAGTAACTGGCAGCCATGTTAACTACACGATTGTACTGGAACATTTGGTCTGCACTTTGACAGTTGAGTCTGCTGTTTTCATTATTTCTTTGTTTTGATTTTTATTGCACTTCAATTTTCCAAGCTAAAGCATTTTATTGTTGAACTTTGTTAGTTATGTTCTTAGTTTTATAGTTTAATGTATATCACTTTTGTATTTTTGAAGATGGCTTTCATGGTGCATTGCCAAAGCAAAGCCAAAATAAAAAATAAAAAATTTCATAAGACCAATTTTGAATTTATTTTTAAATTCAATTTATGATTATAAAGAAATAAGATTTTCCAGGCATAGAGATCTGTATATATTTTTATCACAGAACTTTATATTTTTTATCACGAGACTAAGTTATTTGCAAAGTTTGAAGAAAATAGTTCGAGTCGTTGTTATTGAGATCCACGAGTAAAGATACATACAAACATACCTTACTCATATTAGAGTATAGGCATTGACTATTTACACTAACGTAAATAGACCTCTCATCCAATGGATTTAGTTTGAGGCAAAAAATTAGAAGTTTCATGTACGCGGCGCCAGAGTCGCTGCCATCGATGTTGTTATTATTTAGCTGAATTTACAAAGCTGCAAAACATTTCATCACAACATAAACAAAAACCTCCATTATAAAATGTTTAATCCTTAATTGAGAAGGGTGGTAGTACTGATTTGCCTATCATATGACTCTTGTACTTCCATGTACGCCACACGAGATCGCACAATCGTCAATAGGTTTTAAACACGCCTATGCTATGAGAAGTCTACTTACGTTAGTGTACATATTCAATGGTATACGAGGGCTATTCAGAAAGTAAGGAACGTTTCCGTTTTACCCCGTTAGGCGCGCACGTATCGCCTATATTAGGGTATGAGAGCACTCGGGGCCTCAGTGGCTATCCAGCCGTGACACTAGGAGCATCGTCGGGCTGCTAGTTTTCTTTATTTTTAAATTCAAAATGGACGATCCCGTAAAAATGGCGCCAGTTGCGAAGTGCGACCGGTAACACGGTTTTTGTAGGCAAAAACCTTAAAACCGGTAACGATTTATCGAAAAGTGTGCGAGGTGTATGGGAACAATGTCTTGAATGAAAGTTTTGTGCGTAAGTTGTGTATTCAGTTTATAAATGACCGAACCAGTACTTGATGAGCAGTAGAGTCGACGACCGAGCATTGTGACTGACGAACTGGTCACTAAAGTTGACGAGAAGATCCGTGAAACCCGCTGCTCCTCCATAACGGAGCTTTCTTTATCTTTCCCTCAAGTTTCACGGACTTTGCTGTGTTGAAATTGAAGGAATAAAAATCGATAAATCTCTATCGGTTTTAAATTTTTTGCCAACAAAAACGGTGTTATTGATCGCACTTCGCAACTGGCGGCATTTTTTACGGGATCGGCTATTTTGAATTTAAAAATAAAGAAAACTAGCAGCCCGACGATGCTCCTAGTGTCACGGCTGGATAGCCACTGAGGCCCCGAGTGCTCTCATACCCTAATATAGGCGATACGTGCGGGCCTAACGGCGTAAGACGGAAACGTTCCTTACTTTCTGAATAGCCCTCGTAGAATAATTTATGTGTAATATAATGGTATGATATATGTAAAATAAAGTAATCAACATAATCTTTCCTCATCCCCTTGAAGTGGGCACTGTTGTCTTTCCATTTTTCATTCAGAAAAATGCAGAGGAGTGCAGATCGGCATCCCGATTGCAACATTCACAACTACAAAGATACTGGTAACCGATGAGATATGTCTATCAGGACATAAATCCCAACTGATTGGTTTTTTCTACACATTTATTATTCATGTAACTGAGTATCTTGAATCGGGGAACACTAGATAGAAACCTTTTAAAAACTAGACAGCGCTTTGACAGCCTAGAGCATGAAATTCTACTGAATAAACTTGAACATATGAACATTTAACATTTAGAATTAAAATGATCTACCAGCTACCTGAAAGATTGGTGGCTGAAAGGTTCTCAAGTGTAATGAAATAATATTGGCCATTGATTGTATAAACAAGTTTAAATGTCTATTATCATTACAGTATCATCACTGTGATATCAAGCAAAGATTATATACTTAAACGCAAATGGTTGCTTTACCTGCAACACACAGTGGATGTTGGCAACTTTCTGTGATGACCATCCGCCTTCCTCGCCCTCGGGGGGCAGCGTGAACATGGGCGCCAACCGCTGGATGTAGCTCCCTGCACGGGCACCAACATTAACACAAGAAATCACTTACTTCAATTTTTCACGGTCTCTGTCCATAGGCTTCCTTCGAAGTGCTGAACAGGTCAAAGTGCCAACTCCGTTGTTAGCCACTATAGGGTGGGTTGGGTGAGGTGTGGACATGAGGGTTACAAATTTTAGAATGCTCCAAATCATAATAACAGTGAATCAAAAGATAATTCTTCAAACTAGTGCCAGAACTATTAGGTTGAAAATGTCAGTTACAAAAGAGGACCGCCAAAACTGTGCTTTCCCAGGTCTGAAGCCAAATTTTTCATTAACATGTAAATTATTATGTTAAAAATAACTCAATATTTGATTAAACGCATATTTATCAAATATTTTAGAAAGAGAAGGTAAAACTGATACAGGGCGATAATTATGGGGATTGTCAGTCGCACCTTTTTTAAAAATAGGCTTAACTTCAGAATACTTATCACGAAAAATTCCATTATCAAAACAGTTATTGAGAATAAAAGAGAGAGGTTGAGGAATATAAACCTTTATATCTTTTATTACATTGGAATCTCATCCCACCCAACAGATTTTTTATTTTTCAATGACTTAATGACGTTTTCAACCGTAGTCTTAAGATTTATCATTGTATAATTTTGTGTCACTGTAAAGCATTTTGAGATATGACATTCTTTCTTTCTTTAACACATCAAAAGTGAAAATATTTTGAAATGGCCCATATTTATTGAAGCACTTATTAGTTAAGCTCAAGGATCACTACAGTTATGGATTTAATTGATCGATAGAACATACCATACACATAGCTCAAGCTTCACAAGTCATTACAATCATACTTCATTCTTATCTGTGCCAAATAATCAATTATGAATCCATTGTTGTGTAGGTGTTGACATTTAAGAAAACAAAACTAAAAAACAAACCGTATATCTGAGACTGGTTAATTTTTAACATTAGTAAATAAATAATCAGATTAATAAGATTTAATAAATCTTTTAATGTTTCTAGTTGCAGACTTTGGAATTCACTTCCTAATTGTATAAAAACTATTGATAAACACGCAAAGTTTGGGGCGGAAGTTAAAGATCTTCTTTTATTACGTGGCAGGCACGAGTGAGTCTGTTGCACTGGCGTGTCGTTTACCTGGGGGACATGTATGAATGTGTTGTGTGTTTCTTTGTAATTTGAGTAAATGTGTTGACACTTGAGCAGTCTCCTGAATAATCTAAGTTATTAATTACAGTTTTACATTTTCTTTATCATTAATTAATGCTATAGCTTTTAAGAATATTTGTTAGAGGTTAAGTGGTAGAGAGGACTTGTAAGTCCTAGCTTCCCCTCCATAATAAAGACATTTTTCATTTCATTTCATTTCAATCAGCTCCATAAGATCATCATTAAAAATAAAAATTCAGGTTACAGAAAAATATCAGAATAAAAGAGGTTTATGTTAAAAACCATGCACACCTTCTTTAAAAAAGTTCTGGTTGGATGTGTTGTTTCGCAAGAGGTTCAGCATGAGCAGCAGACAATCCTCAACGACGATTCCTCCGTCTGCCCCTCCCTCCTCCTTGATTACTTCAAACAAGCGGTCAAACGCATTCTCAAACGCTACGATCTTCTGGATGTTAGCATTGCCCTTTGTCAGTTGAATCAGCAGCAGCAATGCCTGTTGCAACATTTTTTATATTAATTTTGCAGTCCACAAGCATTATTATTTAAATATAAATCAATATGCCAAACATTGGCGTCATTTGGGGGTGGCAAGGGGGGGGCAGTTGCCCCCTCAATAATGTTGGTGATTTTTTGGAATTAATTAATTGGAAATTAATATAATACAGTATAATTAATCTGCAAGGATGCTTTGTCAAAAAATCATTTTTTATAGAGAATAAAGATATAATAATCTGTTTTATGTAGGTCTATGGAATTTTAGTCTATATTACTGATGGTAAAATTTTTGAGTTGTAAGTAATATACGATAAAAATAACCAAATATAAAAAAAAACTATCTTTCTTGTATTTGTATTTCAACGATTTAGCATCCATTAACCAATTAAATCCATTGAATTCCTTAAGGTATTTTACATCACAGTAACCATTGGCAGTTCCCGAGGAATAATGACTTTCTACGTATAGAAACATTTTATATAATCAAATTTTTACATGCATTAGGGTATTGTTTTCATGGGGTTGTGAGATGATATTATAAGTATTAATTAATTATAAATTCACAGTTTATGGACGGCTTAGTGTCACAATGTAAACTTAATTAGCTTTTATTAACAGTTTTAGCGAAATTTAAGATGTTTGCCGTATTTGTAGGAAGGGGGGGGGGGGAGGGTATGACCTTATGAAAATATTGCCCCCCCAATCAGAATGCTGAAATGACACCTATTGACGCCTATGATGCCAAACAAAACACAATCAGAGAATTTTAAATTTGGATTTGTTTTGTATCATCTTTAGTACTTACAGTACAACATTTCAATGGTTTGAAAAATTTTACCTCATTTCGTATGACATCTCTGCTGTCACCCAATAGGTCCATCATTTTTGAAACACCCATGGGGCTGACTAAAATAATCTCTTGAATATCTCGAGGCCTGAAAGATTTCAACAATTTGTAATAAATAGTTAAATACCGGTTCAACTACCAAACAACTAATATAGAAAAATTTAATAAATTCTTTGAACTTATTAATTAACTTAACTATTAATTAAATCCTTCTCGTCCACTCTGTCAAAATGTAATTTAAATCATATTGCTACAACATATTCCCTCTGTCATTACAAATAAACAAATTTGGCCATCATTTCAGTCCTCCTGAAGCAGAATTTTTGGATGATCAGTACTGCCACGAAATTAGTAAGAAAAATAAAGTGTAAGAAAAATTCCTTCAGATTACAAAGCTAGATATACTGAAAGCCAGATACATTTTATCAGATTGCCTTAGTGAAAGTATACCGGGATTACCGTACGGTAATAGTTTCACCTTAAACATTAAATACACCCCGTCGCAGCAGACCTGCGTACTCAGCGAATTTCCTAATTACTAATATTAATTTTGACCAGATAAACCTGTAAGTAAACCAAATGTCATCACATGCTCATAAGTAGGGAAATAAATGTCTAAAACTTAGTCTCCTTATGATAAATAGAAAAGAGTATGCAGGTATGCTGCCATGGGGAACACCAAAAGTAGGTTTTTAGCATAAAAACAATTTATTTCAACCATATAAAGCCATATACTAAGTTTCATCAATATCTGTCCATTGCTAAAGGATTTTGCCTATTCTCCATATGATTAACATGGGAAAAGAGTATGCAGGTTTGCTGCCATGATAAGCATAAATACCCCCCGTCGCAGCAGACCTGCGTACTCAGCGAATTTCCAAATTAGTAATATTAATTTTGGCCAGATAAACCTGTAAATCAAATATCATCACATGCCCATATATAGGAAAATAAATGTCTAATCTCCTTATGATAAAAATATAGGGAAAGAGTATGCAGGTATGCTGCCATGGGGAACACTAAAAGTAGGTTTAAAGCTTAAAAATATAAATATACTAGCTGTTGCCCGTCACGGCTTCGCCCGTGTTGAATTTGTTTATCAATCTCTTTTAAGACCTACGAAATCTTCTTCCTTAAGATATACATTAAAATTAATACATTGAAATAGTAAAGTATGAGCGGGCCACCTATGAGCAAAGAGGAACGATCATGTCAAATATTAACCCATTTAGGCCATAGAGTAATTCTTAATCCAGTGGGCGGAGCCCTAAAGGGTTTCAAAAACTATAATTCCAAAACTGTTTCTTGGTGACTTCCTATGAGCAAAGAGGAACATCCATGTCAAATATTAACCCCGTAGGTCATAGAGTACTTTTTAAGTCCGGTGGGGTGGTGCCCTAAAGGACTTCAAAAATTATAATTCCAAAAACGATTTCGCAGTGACTTCCTATGAGCAAAGAGGAACATCAATGTTTCAACCCTATCGTCTCTCTAGTAGTTTTTAAGTCCTGAGGGGCGGAGCCCTTAAGGAGTTCAAAAACTATATATGCAAATCCGTTTCTTGGTACCTTTGAGTAAAGAGAAATGTCCTCGTCAAATTTTAATCCGTAAGATCTATGGTAACCTAAAGGTTATCTGGGCCGCAGCCCTAAAGGAAATTCGCAAAATCGTTTCTTAGTGAATGCCCATGACCAAAGAGGAACATCAGTATCAAATTTAACTCAGTAGGCCATAGAGTAATTTTTAAGACCAGTGGTGTGGAGCCCTAAAGGACTTCAAAAACTATATTTCCAAACCCGTATTTGTTCAATTTATATACAGTAATACATAAAGCAAATCACACCCCATTAGTTTAATAATTTACTTTCATTATCATATCTTTTAAATATTTGTATTTTAACTCACGTGTCATTGTTTATAACATTCTTTACTCTTGTTTTGAATATACCTCCATCTCTCTCTCTTTTCAAGGTCTTAATTTCATTTTAATAGTTTACCCCAGGTCCTTCGAGGATTTTTATTGGTTCCCCTCCAGTATCTAGTATCTTAGTGAATACATATAAGCAAAAAGATGACCGTCTATGCAAAAAATTAACCCTGTAGGCTCTATAGTAATTTTGAGGTTATTTGGGGCAGAGCCCTGAAGGAAATATGTAAACCACTTTTTAGCACCTATGACCAAAGAGATTCCAAATTTCAACCCCGCACGCCCTATAGTTTATAGATTCGTTGTTTCTTTCAATTCGTATTGTAATTGGCCATAATTGTAACATTATATTGAAATTTTGAAGACATGTGGGGTGGAGCCCCGAAGGGACTTTTGTGAAAGCGTTTCTTAGTGAGCACCTATGAGCAAAGAAGAAGGCCCATGCCTAATTTAACATCGTAGGTCCTATAGTTTTTCAGATTCGTTGTTGCCTTGATTTGTATAAAATATTGGCCATAAGAATAATATTAAAGTCAAGTCCTGTGGAGTAGAGACATGAAAGAATTTTGCAAAGCCGTTTCTTAGTGAGCATTTTTTAACACAGAGGAACGTCCATAGCAAATTTCAACCCCTGAACCCCATGGTTATAAAGATTCGATGATAATGAGTGAGTGGTATTTGACAAAGTAAATTAAACCTTACCTAACCTAAACTCTAACTTTACACCAGTTAAGTTGTTTACAAAGAAAAATATTGTCATATGGTTATTTCATCCTTTAAATGTATTATTTCACTAACAGCTGGTAGCTTTGAATCTTCAACAGCTAATTACATCAAATCTTTGAAGTCGTGTGGGGCGGAGCCCTGAAGGAATTTTGCAAAACAATTTCTTAGTGAGCACCTATAGGCAAAGAGGAACTTCCATTCCAAATTTCAACCCTGTAGGTCCTATAGTTTTGGAGATTCGTTGTTTCCTAGATTCGTATTTGAAGTGTTCCATAAGAATAACATTGTAACGAAATTTTGAAGTCGTGTGGGGCGGAGCCCTGCAGGAATTTCGTAAAACCGTTTCTTAGTGAGCATCAATGGGTAGAAAGGAACGTCTATACCAAATTTCAATCCTTCAGGTTGGCTAGTTTTGGAGATTCGTTGTTGCTTTGATTTTCCCCCATAAGAATAACATTGTAACGAAATTTCCAAGTGGTGCTGGGCGGAGCCCTGACAGAATTTTGCAAAACCGTTTCTTAGTGAGCGTTTTTTAGCAAAGATGAACGTAAATGCAAAGTTTTAACCCTCTAGGCCTTATAGTTTTGGAGATACTCTGATACGTGAGTGAGTGGTATTTGACAAATATATAGTAGATTTCGACCATATGAAGCCTTATACTTCGTTTCTTCAATATCTGTCCATTGCTAAAGGAGTTTGCCTATTCTCCATATGATTAACATGGAAAAGAGTATGCAGGTTTGCTGCCATGATAAGCATAACAACTAGGATTTCTTCATCATAAATGTATTTATCTCAACTAAATAAAGGTGAATACCAAGTTTCATCCAAAAATATTGGTTAATAAGTGGAATATTAACTTATCTTTATTCTCCATAAGATTAACATTGGAGCCCAAAAATACAATGTACTGTCTTTAGACTTTTGAATATCTCGGTAACCAATGGAGATAGAGCAAAGCTTCAAAATACTAAATTGTGTGTTTTTTTGAGCTAAATCCAATGGTCAAAATATAAATTTAAAATTTTTAATAATTACATATGAAAAATGCAAAAAACCCATTTTTGGGGTACAAAACCCCCCAAAACTACCCCTTCCGGTAGGTCGATATGTCTGGTTTACGAACTCATCCGAATAAATGTAAGATTACACATTTCTACCAAATTTGGTGTCGATCGGACCATTTTTACGGGAGTTATCGTGTCTAGGGACACATATATACATATATACATATATAAATATATACATATATAAATATATACATATATATATATATATATAAAAATTTTAATGACTATTATTTTTGGTCTCTGGGCATCTCAAACCGAAAAAGTAACATGATCCCGGGCTTAGGTCTTACCATGAGACCTACGGTAATAGCTTATTCCCTATGGGAAATTCGCTAAAACCAAGATTTTTTTACCATAAATGGATGAATCTCAACCAAATGATGCTAATTACTAAGTTTCATCCAAAAATATTGGTTAATAAGTGGAATATTAACACATCCTTATTCTCCATAAGATTAACATTGGAGCTTCAAAATACAATGTACTGTCTTCAGACTTTTTAATATCTCGGTAACCAATGGAGATAGAGCAAAGCTTCAAAATACTAAATTGTGTGTTTTTTTAACCTAAATCCAATGGTCAAAACAAAAATTAAAAAATTTAAAAAATTACATATGAAAAATGCAAAAAACCCATTTTTGGGGTACAAAACCCCCCAAAACTACCCCTTTCCGGTAGGTCGATATGTCTGGTTTACGAACTCATCCGAATAAACGTAGGATTACACATCTCTACCAAATTTGGTGTCGATCGGACCTTTTTTACGAGAGTTATTGTGCCTAGGGACACATACATATATATATTATCTAAATATATAAAAGGCAAAGCCCTCACTCACTCACTCACTCACTGACTCACTCATCACTAATTCTCTAACTTCCCGACTAGCTAGAGTGCTGAAATTTTGTATACTCATTCTTTAGGCTCAAAATAGGAAAGTCTGACTATTTTCATATTAATATTCACAAAGGGCTACGCCCTAGACGTCCTCAAAGTTACCATGTTATTCTTATGGAAGCAGCATTTTAGTATTCTCACATACGATTATGGAAATTGAATTAGGTTTGTTTACATCTGCCACATGACGATTCATTCAAGAAAATGCTTATAAGTATAGAAGTAATAACCAGGTGGTTTTTAGGAAAGTGAGATATAATGTTTATTTATGCTTGACATTGTCAAGATTATAGTGATGTAATATTACTTTTAGTCTGGGGTACTTTGGTTGTATTAAGTGCAGTTTACTTTATTTTGTATTTTATTACTATACACTTTTTTACTGTTCATAGGTACTAACAAACAGTTTTGCAAATATAGTTTTTTAAGCACTTAAGGGCTCCGCCACACTGGATTTCAAAATTACTTTAGGCCATTCGCGGGGTTGAAATTTTTGACATGGACGTTCCTCTTTGCTCATGGGTGCTCACTAAGAAGCTGTTTTACCATTATAGTTTTGGATATTGTTTAGGGCTCTACCTCAAAGAAGCTGACAATATCTGTATAGCCTAGGTGTTAAAATTTGACAAGGATGACTCTCTTAGCTCATAGGTACTATCTATGTAATCTAAGAAACGTTTTGCAAATATAGTTTTGAAGCCCTTTAGGTAAGCACCCAAAACGAATGAATGAATGAATGATGAGGTCTGCACCCCACTGGACTTTCAAATTACTCTAGGGCCCACGGGGTTGAAATATGATGGAGGATTCCCTTTGCTCATGGGTACTCACTAAGAAAAGGGTTTGCAAATATAGTTTTTAAAGCACTTTAGGGCTCTACCCCACTGGATTTTGGAATTACATTCAAGATTCAAGATTCAAGATTCAAGATGTTTATTGTCGTAAAACATTTAACAATAAATGTATTGACAACGTCAATGCAGTAACATAATACAAAAACAATTGTCTATGGATTACAGCAGATTAAAATTAATTAACATACAATGACATGGGCACAGAGACAATAACAAAACATAAAAATACTGCATGAGAATTGCACAATTAAAAGAATACAAGATAATATTTAGTCATAGACACATAACAATAGAGATTACAAATAATTGGTCACATTGCAGGTGGTAACTTAGATGAGACATTTAAAATCGATACTGAAAAAATCATTTACTTTGTACAAACATTCATTTCTTAAAATATTTTTCACTTTAGCTTTAAAATTAATATTATTCAGCACTTTAATTTCATCTGGCAAAAAATTAAAAAGTTTTATGGCCATGTAAGACCAATTTTTTTGGGAACTTGCATACTGAAATTGCTGTAATCTAAATTTATCCCTATTTCTTGTATTATACTTGTGAACATCACTGTTTAGGCCAAATTTATCCTTATTAGTTCTAACATAATTAAGTAAGTGCAATACATAAAGAGAAGGGAGACTTAGTATGCCAAGTTTTATAAATAAAGGCTTACAGTGAGTTCTGCCATCAACACTACATATTATTCTAATAGCTCTCTTTTGTAAAACAAAGAGTTTTTCAGCTTGAGCACCATTTCCCCAGATAGCAATACCATAACATAGTATGCTTTGTATTTGTGCATAATAAACTTGGACTAAAGTATTCATGTTTACTGCAGAACTTAATCTCCTAAGCATATAAATACCCTTGTTCATTTTTTTAATAGTGTCATTAATGTGCTTATCCCATGATAGTTTAGAGTCAAGCCAAATGCCCAGAAACTTCAGTGTTCTATTATGCTCCATATTAAAATTATTGTTTCCATAACTAAAATTAATATCACAGATTTTTTCTAAGTTTAAGGACAAATTATTTGCTAAACACCAGTCGTTTATTACAGAGGAACTACCGTCTAAAATTTCTTTTATCACAACATCGTTTTTACCACAGGTTTTAAGACCAAGATCATCAGCAAACAGTACACAATCATTGTAATCATTATCAATATTAGCTGGTAAATCATTAATATAAATGTCAAACAATATAGGGCCAAGTATCGAGCCCTGAGGCACGCCATATTTAACTAATCTACCAGAAGAAAACAAACCATCTTTACATACAAATTGTGTCCTATTACTTAGATATGAAGCTATGAGGGAAACTGAAACCTCTTTAAAACCATAATGCTTTAACTTAGTAGTGAGTACATTGTGACTAACAGTATCAAACGCTTTAGACATGTCATAAGATCTAAAATTAACTGTAACCTCCTTTTCAAGACTGTTAACAACCTTATCAACCAAGCCAAGCACTGCATCACCTGTGCTTCTATTAGGCCTAAAGCCAAATTGTTTATCAGAGAAGATACCATTACTTTCAAAATAATTCAACATTTGACTCTGTAAAATTGACTCAAAAACTTTGGAGATTACTGGCACAATAGAAATAGGCCTATAGTTAGACATATCTTTTTTTTTGCCTTTTTTAAATATTGGTAACACCTTGACATTTTTAAGTTCTTTAGGGAATACACCATGTAAAATACACTCATTGAAAAGATAACACAAAATTTCACTTACATAGCTACTTGATACTTTAAGAATAACAGCATTGATCCCAAATACATCCAAGCAATTACTATTTTTGACACTATTCATTGACTTGAAAAACTCTTCAACACTCACCTTACTAAAATTAAACACATTGTTGGGTGGAAGACAGTTTGTGAGATAGTATTGCATGCTATAATTGCTGTTTGTTACACTTCCACTAAGTTCATTGACATGGTCAACAAAAAAATTGTTAAAATCACCAGATGAAATTCTTACATCTGTTGGGGACTCTTTACAATTAATATTAGTTAGGCTATTTACAATTTTCCACAAGGCTTTTGTTTTATTTTGGGCATTAACAACTAAACTGTTAAAATAACTGATTTTTGCTTTTTTTATACTTCTTTTATAAACACCTCTAAAAAAAAGTGTACTCTCCTTTCACCAAAGGACTATTAGACAGTTTTGCAAGATTATACAGCTTGTCACAATGTTGTTTTAGTATAACTAGTTCATCAGTGTACCACTTATTATCAGATTTGGCCTTTCTAGTTTTTGATTTTTTTAACGGAAATGCTCCATTAACAGCCCATAAGTACAATTGCAAAAAACATTTGAATTTAGTTTCAATACTATTCTGTGAATAAACTTCCACCCAATTTACTTCCTTTAATAGAGCAATAAACAAAGCCACGCTGTCATCATTTATAATTCTAATCATATTTGCATGATTTAAATCTTTTCTGTATTCGCCAGATTTATTTACATCTAAATCACATTTATAATTAAAAATAATCGCATTATGGTCAGACAATACAGTATGAAACACTTGACTATTCCATCTACTGTTATGTATGTTTGTGACAATGTTATCTATGCAGGTACCATTATTACCTAAAATACCAGGCCTAGTAATGTCATAGGTGGTTATTAAGAGGCCAAAGGACTCTAATAGGTTTTTGAGATCTGTATGGAACCTGTCATTACTAAGAAAATCAACATTGAAATCTGCACCAGCAATTACATTATAGCTAGGTCTTAAACTAAACACAAGAGTTAGGACTTCATAGAAACAGTTCAAAAAGTTATTAAAATATACAGAATCATTGTTAAAGGGTCTATATATCGACAAAACAATTAACTTAGGGCCTTCACGGGGTTGAAATTTGACATGGACATTCCTCTTTGCTCATGGGTGCTTACTAAGAAACGGTTTTGCAAATATAGTTTTCGAAGTTCTTTAGGACTCTGCCCAACAGGACTTCAAAAACATTTTAAGGCCTCCGGGGTTGAAATTTGACATGGTAGGTAGGTTACTCACTAAGAAAAGGTTTTTCTAAGAAACAACTAAGAAACAGTTTTAGAAATATAGTTTTTCCTATGTTCTTTAGGGCTCCGCCCTACATGATTTTAAAATGACTGTAGGGCCTACGGAGTTGAAATTTGACATGGTTGTTCTTTTTTGCTCAATGGTTCTCATTAAGAAAAGGTTTTGCAAAATTCCTTCAGAGCTCAACACACAGTACTTTGTTGTTTCAATGTCATTCTTAATGAAGAAGATTTGGTTGCTCTTTTAAAGATTTTATTACCTAAAAACATAAATTCAATCACGGGTGAAGCCGTGACGGGAAACAGCTATATATAAATATATACATATATTTTATATATATATATATATATATAAATTTTAATGACTATTATTTTTTGTCTCTTAGCACCTTAAAACGAAAAAGTAACATGGTCCCGGGCTTAGGTCTTTCCATGAGACCTACGGTAATAGCTTATTCCCTATGGGAAATTCGCTAAAAAACAAGAAAATCAACCTATATAATGTTTTCTTAAACTTTTACTATCCCGTAACTTTCTATACATATACATAATCCTTACTTGTTTGCTAATAAGGTAGTGAGAAGTTTAACGGCTGGCCAGCGTACTTGAAACTCATATTCTTCCATGAAACTCAAGATAAGGCCAACATTTTCTGGTTTTTTAATGAAGATTTCAGTGAACTGTTCTCCAACGTGCATTAGAGATTCATGGCTTAGGTCTGGACGCTCTGCAAAAAAAAAATGATTTTATTCTTTTAATGTACCTACTGATCAGAAAACCATAGGCTAGATTAGACGCTAAGACTAGATTTTCTGGGGGGGGGGGGCTAGGGCTTCAGAAGTGTTTACTTTAAATGACCCCCCTTCCCCACACGCATCCATCGATGCAATGACATCGTATCGATACGACAGCAGAACGAATACAACTTTCTCATTAAGCTGGGACTGTGCAATCTAGTGTTGAATGTAAAGTGGTCATATAGAACAGTACTATAAATTACAATAATCAAAATGAAATTTGGAAGAGTCTGATATGAATGTATTCAGATCAAAAGAATAATGTGAAAATGCCAACCTTGTTTACTAAATTAGGCCTTTAATCAAAATCAAAAATTTTCTTTCTCACTTAATAACTTGTAAATGTGATAGGCTAAATTCTAAGAAAAAATCTTGAAAAGTCTTGTATACATAAGTTACTGTTGAATATAATGCAGAAAATGAGAAAGAATGAAAGCCAGCAAAGACGAGCGCGATTGGGCCCTGGACAATTTTTTTCTAAAACATTTTAATTTTTTTTTAACTGTCTCAGGGATTAAATTCTTGATAAAGTAGGTTCCTTACGATCTTTTAGGTAGGTAGGTCCAGGACTGCGGAGTACATACACACAATTTTTACACAAAACTATAGCACGGTGGTAATTCGCCAGCCGCTTGTGAGCTACTAGGGGTTCACATTGGCTGGTTGGCGCCAGCAAAGTGATCACGTGACTGCCAGCGGAGGGTACCAGCGCTAAAAAGTTAAACATGATCAGCTTTCGATTTTGGCTGGTAAACACTAGCCCGCTGGCATTTACCAGCCGCTAGTTCTGGATCAGACTAGGCTGGTTGATGGCAATATCTCCAGCGGATATTTATTAGCTGCTGGTAACCAGCCTAGTCGGACCGCGGCTTAAGAATAACATGCACCAGCTGATCAGGCTAGTGACGTTTTGGGTACTAATTTTTACATAGTTTTACTTGCTAATGAAACAGCCCTTGTCTATTACATTACAGCAGTTTTCCCCAGTCCTGAGGTAGGCCAACCAGAATATTTTGCGAAAAAAGTGACTACAATAATGATCATATCATATATGACCAATATTATTTAGACAACAAATAATAATATAATGCATGTTTTTATTGCTAAGTATAGTATTTTTATTGTACAAACTGTACCATTTGACGTTTGTTCTATTGCACATGGTGTTTAATGATCAATAAATTTATCTATACTGGTATCTATCTATCTACCTATAAATAAACTAAACTACAACTGAAACGTGAGTAATGTTTGCATAAAATAAAACAGTTATTTTTTTCACTACCCGAAAAGGAAAAATTTTTAAATTAATAAAATCTTTGTAAAATAAAAGTAAATACTTACAGAGCAAGAAAACTCTTATTGACATTTAATTTCCCAGTTAGATTGATTGGGGTTCAATCTGGCCAGAAATGAAGCTTCAAACCCTTAGTGAAAATTGTTAATTTCTCTGTTAGTTCAAATAGTCGAGCTTGGCTTACCTTCTTCTTCAAACACCTCTGGTGATGTAATATTGCACAAGGTGTCCAACACATAGCCGACGATCTCACAGTCATTATGGTCCATCTCCAGTACCTGCCTAAGGGCATCCATACCTTGGGCTCCAACCTCCACCCGATACTTGCGGGACAGAGCCTTGAGAGCTCGGCAAGCATCTCGTCGATCATCTAGCAGCGTTGAAGACTGTACCCGGTCAACTAAACGTTCCACCTAAACCAAACAATTTGGTACTAAGAGACAAATATTTTATACTTTAACACATTCTAGGCCTAAGTTAATTTATAGGGAATGCAAGTTTTTTGAAATTAAGGTTTAACTCACGGTGTAAGTTTTTGAAGATAATGGACAACTGTAAAATAACTGACAAACACAAATAAAGCTAGTTGAAAAATCCTTGAAATCAAATGAAATCATTTAACAGGAGCTGATCATGGTTGCCCTCCAACAAGTAGGATGACGGTATACAGCCTACTGCTGCGCCGCACTCCACACTTAAGCCAGACACCTCATTGTGGGACAGATCATGCAATTAATTACATTAACTACAACTAACTACATTACACAATTAATTACATGCAATTAATTATTTTTCTACAATTGAACTGACATATTAGAAAGATAGGTCTAGGTAAAAACAAATTTGCCAACATTAATAATAGATTCAATTCATTTTTATTAGTCTTAAACCTTAGACTTTGTCAAACTCATATTAATCAGACATATGTCAGTCATATTAATCTAAACACACTGCCAAATCTGTACAAGAAATATGAAGATAAAAAACAAACTCAATAGAAGTTAACGGTACCTACCTCTAAAATTGAAAAAAATCATTCACATGATACAATACATTACCTGTCAAAAACATAATTAATTTACTCTTTAAACATATAAAGGGCAAATTCCTAAGCTCACCAGGCAACTTTTTGAACATTTTAATCTGAATATATTTATGGCTATCTGAAAATATTTGCAGGCTTATTAATTGATGAGGTTACGACAATTTATGGTTTCATAATTATGAACCTCTCACCTGTCATAAAATTTATTTATATGATCTTTAATAATAGATTCTTGTGCAGAAAAATTGCCTGCACAGTCTTATTACTATAGTTTTTAAAGAGAGGTTTACAACTTTCTCTGGTGAGATACATGGTCCTTCATTATTCGAAGAGTCTGCTTTTTTCTTAGAAGAACTTGTTTTGTGCCAGGACAGTCAAACTAGAAAATAGGCCTATTTACATAAATGAAGTAACAATGGAGGAGACTACACATGTGCTCCGAGACAGAATTCTTAAGCTCTCTAACAGAAAACACACCCTAGATAGTTTGGACATCATGTGAAGAGTGTGGTGCCCATTCCCATGATAACTTTGCATCTCAAACAATTCCCAATAAACGTACAAGATTATAACCCTGCATAAGAGTACAAAAGTCTTCTAGTACCAATCAATGCTTATTTGTGTGTTTGCAGCACTGTTCAGTTTCTTGCATTACCATTTATAGTCTTTATCCAGATCAGCTTGTGATAAAACTTCCATAGAAGGGTTTATAAACAACGTATTATGTTACAGTGGATTGGCATATTCTTTTGTGCAATAACAAAATGTTGCTTAACTTATGTATTCACAGTAAACCCATATTCCTCTATTGCTGTGAGCCTATTTTAAATAAGAAATGGTATTAAGAGGTGGTCGTGAACCTCAGTATATCAAAATTGGTAAAAATAACCTTGATATAAAGAACCTCAGTAGGCTTAAATCGAAGATCTTGATATATGAAGTTTTTACATCCCTCTTCAAGTTCGATATATCAAGGTTCCACTGTAACTACCCTTTGCTGCCTTATACAAAGCCTCAAAAAACAACAATAGGGGATTTTTTTTATTCCATACAATGAAAACTTTTAAAGAACTTTGTGAGGAATACCATAAAAAGCTATTTGCAGGTATATTAGGCCCAATCTGGATACTCAAACTGCATGAAAGTTTGACAGAATGTTAGGAGAATCCGTTAAACAAAACAGTTAATTATGACACCTGCAAAACAAGTCTTTTAAAATGTGAGGTTAGTTACATATGTTTTTTAACCTAGAATGAACTAGGCGATTGACAATTAAACCTATTAAGCTATGCAAAAAATGAATTTAATGAATTCAAATACTCCTTTTGCTTAGCATTCAACAATGGAAGAATATTCACAACTTATAGTCATCAGAGCATCATGGATAGGCCTAGTCCTAGAACGAAATCATTTTGTAATTATTCTTGCTTTATAATTCATACCGTTTCAGCACCCGTTGGTTGGGCTCCAGGTTGTGGAGCCCCCAAAACAGATTTTAGTCCACTTTTGAAGTATTCCATGACTTTTGACTCTTTAATTATAATTAATATTACAGATACTTGACTTAGCCTTTATAAACACATTATTTACTTTACACGTCACATAGTTTAATGTGTACATGACAGCGTTGCCAATCACTTTTCATCAAATTACCCTCGGTCCTTGCCAAAATTACCCTCAAATACCCTCAAAAGTGAAAAAATACCAGAAAATCACTAAATTTACCCACTATCTAAGTTGTTAGCACACAGGGGTGATTAATATAAGTGTATAAGCTGTTAAATTGGTGTTAGCTTTCAAGTAATATTAATCACTCCTGTATTAAATCTACTTCGGATTTTAACCTATTCCGAAAATTCACATATTTGAGTCAAACTTGACAGTTTCAGTAAAATTATCCTTTAATTAGCAAAAACGATTACCCTCGAAAATACCCTCGAAGGTCCAAAATACCCTCAAAAAGGGTAATTACCCTCGAATTGGCAACGCTGGTACATGAAAACATTGCAGACAACATTTATTTAGACATTTCCAATTCCAACCAGCTGTTGGAAGTTCAAAACAAAGAGAAACAGTAATTGTGTAAAATAGCATTGAATACGGGTATAGTCAATGTACAGGTATTATCTTTTTGCACAAAATCAATGGCTATGAGTACATTGAAATTACGTAATTGACTAGTTCATAATTTAAAGTCAATGATTACATAAAAAAGAGGTCACTGCACATTGTCAAAAATTATTCACTAATTACATCATTGGCTGTTAATACTTTCAGTATCTATAGTCAACGGTTACATAAACAATTACAAATTATTTTTAGTAAATAAATAAGACCACGTTCAATAAATTTACAAATTTTGGCATAGAAAAACTATAACTATAGTTTCCTTAAAATATATGGGTTTATCTGTTACTAATGGTTAAAGAATGTAAGATAGCCAATGATATAAGTTTACTGTGTTACATGGCTTAAATGTATAGCCTAGCAAACAAATTAATAAGTAAGGTATATCCGGTGATATTGTTGCTGAAGTATTTCCTTCTGTTCTGCATCACAATATTCCCATTCCCAAATAGTTGAGTTGAGAATAAAGAATAGAGTGTTACTGTAAGTAATCATCTTAACTGTTTAATTGTTTGAAGTTTGTTTAACTTAAATAATTAATTGATAGTGATCCAGCATGAACAATTCGGCAGATGACTTCCACTTCAAAATTGAGGAAAGATTAACTGAAGATATGTCAAAACTTAAAGAAATGACAGACCAATTATTGAAATACAGAGTGAAGGATGGAAAGTGTCTACTTGATGTCAGCAACAATTTCCGCCCAGAACACTTTAATCTTATTTTCAAATCCTCCGAGACTGAGGAAAATGAGAATGATGATCCAAGAAAAAAATTGTTAGAAAAGATTAAAGAACTTTGTAAAGTTCCACCCCTTGCACCAGACTCCCCGGCTGATAATAGCACTGAACACCCTACTTTGGCTTCAAACCAGCAACAAGTTGAAGATGAACACCCTACTGTGGCTTCAAACCAGGAACAAGTTCAAGATGATATTGGGAACACCTTAGTTGATGACTAATTTCACGAATGTATTTCAGTAGGTTATAAAAGTGAAAAATCTTATGTGTGATACACCACAATCAAGAAAATTAAAATAAATGTGATTGTAGCCTAATAACTAGGTAAGCCTATTTAATTGCAATAACTTGAGTTAGGGTACTAAAGCTAGGCCTATGTATTGTTATGGTTTTCCTCAGACGGCAATCAGACATCAACTGACAAACTTCTGTCAATAATAATGTTAGTGTAAGCTTAGTCTTGGCAGTTAAAAAAGTAACACAAGCCTACAAAGGCTATTATATGTATATTTGTAGCGCTAGCCTATATTATTACTTTGTTGTGCACGTTTAGCCCAAAATGGAAACTTATCCTATTTAAATTAAGCTTTTAGTAATAAGTTTAACATTCATAGCCTATTACATTAGTGCTCGAGGCAAGTGAATAAATAAAAATAATTTGTTTCAATGACTTGAATTTTTTTATCCTCTAACACAAAATTTTACCATCCGACTCCATTGTTACGGTATTTTAAATCTGTTTGCTAGGTACTACAATATCACCAATATGAATAGGTACCGGTAATTTATAAAAATATCCACGTTGCAGCAGACTTGTGTACTCAGCAAATTTCCATTTCTCAGTTGAATTTTCAAAATTTTCTATTTCCCAATAAACACCATCTCACGTGTGAGTGTGAAGGTTTGCCCCCATATGGGTTTAGTAAGTAAATATAATTTAATCCAGGATACCTAGTGAATACACGTACATGGAGAACAAAATTTTATCAAGTTCTTGCATTTATTTTTCATTTTCCGCATAAACACCATATGGGTGAGTATGTAGGTTAGCCGCCATATGGGTTTGGTGACCAAATATAAATTAAGTTCTACACGGTGAATGTTACAGTGGATTGGCATATTCTTTTGTGCAATAACAAAATGTTGCTTAACTTATGTATTCACAGTAAACCCATATTCCTCTATTGCTGTGAGCCTATTTTAAATAAGAAATATGGTATTAAGAGGTGGTCGTGAACCTCAGTATATCAAAATTGGTAAAAAATAACCTTGATATAAAGAACCTCAGTAGGCTTAAATCGAAGACCTTGATATTATGACGTTTTTACATCCCTCTTCAGGTTCGATATATCAAGGTTCCACTGTAACTACCCTTTGCTGCCTTATACAAAGCCTCGAAAAAACAATAATAGGGGATTTTTTTATTCCATACAATGAAAACTTTTAAAGAACTTTGTGAGGAATACCATAAAAAGCTATTTGCAGGTATATTAGGCCCAATCTTAGATACTCAACTGCATGAAAGTTTGACAGAATGTTAGGAGAATCCGTTAAACAAAACAGTTAATTATGACACCTGCAAAACAAGTCTTTTATTATTACTTTGTTGTGCACGTTTAGCCTAAAATGGAAACTTATCCTTTTTAAATTAAGCTTTTAGTAATAAGTTTAACTTTAATTCATAGCCTATTACATTAGTGCTCGAGGCAAGTGAATAAATAAAATAATTTGTTTCAATGACTTGAATTTTTTTATCCTCTAACACAAAATTTTACCATCCGACTCCATTGTTACGGTATTTTAAATCTGTTTGCTAGGTACTACAATATCACCAATATGAATAGGTACAAATATAAATTAAGTTCTACACGGTGAATCTTGGTTTAAAAGCCTATCCCACATGTTATTAATCTATGTCAATAAATAAGCAAGATAGAGGGTTTTGTTGATTTTCTATAAATATAGGCTAACCACGAGGTGGCCCGTGCGCAAATTGCGCATTTCATCATTCTGTATTAGAGAAACGCACCAAAAGTACATGTATGTTAGTTATGAAGGGACAGAGATCTATTTGTTTTTTACTATCTGGCTTTAAAATTCATCTGAAGTTTAAAATCAGCTGTTAAATTACAATTCTCATTGAAGATCTTGTAATAAAAGTTGGTCAACATTTTAAAGCGCCCTCTAGAAATAAATCAAAGGCAAGGGGGGCGAAGCCCGGAACGATGACCTTTTTAATTATGATTCGCTCACGCGCTATATCCTAAGCTTTTAAAATGCCACCTCAATCTTAAAAATTGGTTCAGTAGGTCAAGAGAAAAACGGACGTAACAGACGAAACTATTATAGATTTTCAAACTATTTTAAATAATTTAACTTAGGCCTACTGCATTAAAACATGGTGAAATTAACAAATTTGGGTCAAAAAACATAAAAACCCATTTTGACCCTTTTGAAACCCTATAAAAATTGGTTCCCAAACAAGATTAGACTGGTTCGCAAACTCATGAAAATGACCTGGTCCTACACCTCCACACCTAATTTCATTAAAATAAAAATCCCTTTCAAAAGTTATCAGTAACGTACCACAGACACACTTATACAGTATATATAGACAAGGTGGCCCATTCGCAAATTGCACATTTTATGATTCTGTACAAGCCCGGACTGGCTCATTGAAAAGGGCGGTGGACAACCGTCACTGAGGGCGCCTATATAGGCCTATATATAGACCTTATTTTAGCCGCTCAATTTGTCGTGAATTTCACGGCAGTTTAATTTTGGTGGGATCCTTGTCAAAATTAAAGTTAAGACTCCGGTCTACTCCTGGTAAGCCACCCAAATGCAAGGTTTTTTTAATCGTGCTATCTTCTGCTAAATGCAGCCTAGAGCTATAAATAAGATAAGAAGAATAACGATACTAAATTTCTTTTGTTACACTTTGATAATTATTTTATCAAAACTAAAAGAAAACTTCAGTTAAAAATCTAGAAGAACAGATGATTTTGGACAGTTATAGCTGAAATTAGAAGCTTTATTAAAAAATTATTAAACCAGAGAAGACTAGATCCGTCTTTTTACTTTTAGAAAAAAATAAGAGCCGATCTCTAACTGAATTGATTAATTTTAAAACACGATTCCCGTAATCTTATTCATCTATAAAACTCGCCACTAGAGAAAAACAGACGATTTTAGACAGTTATAACTGAAATTAGACATTTTATTTAAAAATTCTAAAACCGGAGAAGACGAGGTCCGTCCTTCTACTTTTATAAAAACTTAATAGTCACTCTCTATCTTAATTAGGTAATTTTAAAACACAATTCCCGTAAACCTCTGCAGCCATAAAACTCGCCTAGCGCTACGGCCGCGGCCACGAGGCGGCATTCGGGCTCAGGTAGTCTTTTAAGCACAATGTACAGTACCAAGAAAAGCTTAGTGGCTTAAGTAGACAAATGACAAATGACAATTCTTTATTGTACATCACATCTGTTTTGTTATTATAAAGGTAATATTCAGACAGGTACATTGTCAATACTTAAAGGCTACTAAAAAGAAAAAAAAACCAAGACAAACATAGACATTGGACAACTATAGGATATATATTGATAGATGTTACAGAGATAATCAAATCATTCGCTTCCCAAAACTCCGTGGTAAGAAGTTCTAATAATAAAGACAAAACAAAGTCTTTTGAGGAATAATAATGATAAAAAAATAATTGAAATTAACAAAATTATATAAATGTTTTTACATTTTAAGCTTGGGATTGGGACATTTTATATTTTAGGCTATGCTATTTATAAGAAAAAGGATTTATATGCCGATTACCATGATGGAATTACATACTCTAAAAGTTGCATTTGTTTTTTCCTCCTTTAAACACGTGTTTTCGTTATATGTTTTAAAGTAAAGAAAGCAGATGGTTTTTACTTCCCATTGTAAGCATATTTAGGATGTTTTCTGTTATTTCTCATTTCCTGTGTACTTTTGGGGTGAAACCAGTATTTTGCCAACCTCCTAGGGATGAAGAAAAACAAGTAAATGTTGAGTGTCGAGAATACTTTTACGGAAATACAAGAGATGCAACTTCTGTTTTTCCATTTTTCTTAAATGCAATATCCATTGGATGTTCATGGTATGACAAACCAAACTCAACTGAATTAGAGAGAAACGCCTGGACATACAGGTGCTCGTGTGAACAGAGCAAAGACCCCCGTCCGGGTCCGCACCCGCATCCCCTCCGTGTTAAAAGGCCCTTAGGGTTTTAGAAACAGAAAAACTTAGGATGACGTTTTAGAACAGAAAACATTAGATCTCGGTTTTTTTTTAAATGATCACGTTTTGTTCTTCGCAAATGATGTGATATAATCTTAAATTCCATTTGCTTCTTGCAGTCTATCATTTTTTTTTATAACATAAGAAATATGAATAAATTCTACTGAAACAAATATTATTGTTTTCTGCTTTAATGCAACCTTTAGAGGTTAAGCGTCTACAAACCTGAGATGAGCAATAATTTACCATTTTGGCCAGCTAAATTGCAGACTCAAATGCTAAAGGATATAATAAAGGACTTGAATGGGCTCAAATCAGGCAGCAAATGACGGTGTTACATAAAACCTTTTTCTACAATATAACATTATTGAAAAGTTGTTGCCCGTCGATATTCAACGGATGCAGCTCCGTGAGTGTAACGCTAGAGAGATGGCGTAAAACTTGTATAAAATGTACTTTTTAAAATTTCTATTTCCTTCCAATTAATCAACTGCTTTACATAATTAAGTCACTTTAAATGATTTAACAATCAAAACTTATTCATTTTTAATCCACCAACTATAAAATTAATTAGTTTTTTAGTATGACACTGTATTATTTTTTCTTTCCATTAAAAGAACAAAACTTCATAATTATATAGGCCTATGTTTTAGTGTAATGGCCATAATAAACCAAATCCTTCTTGAGCGTTTGCTCTTCTACTGTATTTAGACAAATATTTAATGTGTTTACAATCAGCTGATTGAAAATTGTACAATAAATTCATTGCAAGGGTTGGAAATTTTGATTTTAATAATACAAGGAAGTAAGATAATATTAAAGAAAATAAAACCTGCTAATATAAAAAAGTTTAGCTTTTATTTCATACAAACTGCATATACATCAGTCCAATGGAAGTATCAGAGAAACTGTCCATAGAATTGAAAAAAGTTTAATTTTTTACCCCATGTTAAATTTTCATAAGAAAATTTTATTTTTAATTTTTGACCAACTTAACGTAACTATTTTTGAAATACAAATAACACCTAATATATGATCAAAAACGTTTGTTTTGGTACAACTCCCATGTAAATCGGCCCAGGAAAAGTCTCAGACGAACTGTCCAAAGGTGTTTTTTAATTTACTGTTTTAAATAAAAAGATGTCAAATACGTTGAAATGTTGACTAAGGCACAAATTTTAACCTTAATTTAAAATGTGTAGGCCTACATAAAACAGTTCTTACTTAAAAAACATGCTTGATATAAAATGACTTATTTTACTTCTTGGAATGAAAATGTTGTGTAGCTTATGTTTTTCTTCTTTAAGCTCTTGTTTTACCAAGTTTCATGGCATATGGTCCACATGAATCCAAATACATGAACAGAAAACCAGTATGCAAATGTGCACACAACCTCAATTATAAATATAATCATAAATAAATACTGTAGACTCCTTCTTAACAGGCATCGTCGGGACCAGACAGTAGCCGGATAACAAATTGGCCTGTTAAACCGTTGAATCTTTAACAGTGTTAAATTATAGTTCTCTATGACCGGAATAAGATGAAAAATAACACTAAATATTTTAGTGTATGGAATTTGTAACTACCTATTCACATCCTAAACTTATTTTTTAGGTTTAACAAATTCACATTTAAACACAGAATAATGATACTAAACTGAAAAATTGGTATTGTGATTTACTAAAATGAAAGTAAACTGTATTCACTTCCAGTGGGGTTCAGCCAAGTTCACTCTCTGGAACTGACTGCAATCTGAAGTGAAACTGATTTGAAAGATAGGTAGATATAAAAACAACATTACCTACAAAGCAAAGCCCGCAATGTCAGTGGCCAGTTAAAATTAAGTTGGTTTTGTCAGAAGGTAGGCCAGTTAAGAGGCAGTCTACTGTAATCCATTTGTATTAGTAAAAACTTGGGAAAGGACCAACACAAAAGATCACATTCATAAAAAATCTGTACATTTGTATATTTATCCCAATAGAGATGATCAAACAAAAGGTTCAATATTAATCTCGAGGGCTGCCACAGGCAAAGTGAGATCAAACTTGGTGATGACGTCTGGATGGACAACTCCCATCACTCCAATCACCTTTCCCCGGAAAACCACTTGGGCACATCTCTGCGGGAAATATGTGCTGTCTGGAACACAAAATCACAAAATATTACAAGTGGGATCTTAATCATTTTCAGGTACAATAAGTTTCCTACATAGAAATTGTCAGTAAATAGATAAAGTTTTGAAACAAACAGTGAATAGTCCATCGAAGCCCTTTCATCGGCTTTGTGAGTTAACAGGCATTTTAATTGTCTTTATGAGGAATTAATATTTCAGACATTGTATGCATTTTTACTAGAGGTGTGCAGATAGTGGAATTTTTTTCCGGACCTGATGCGGATCGGATAGTAACGGAATCAGATTGATTATTTAAAAAAATTATAAATCTGTCTTTTTGAACACCCAAGAAAAGGATTTTGTTTGATATCTTTGCTAAGAAATGTAGTAAGTCACTGTTTACCATCGTGGGCACGAAGACAATATCCAGTGTCTGGATTGAATGGGATGTTGAGAAGTTGCATAAAGCGATCCAGTAATCCGTGTATAACTTCAAAACCGGGTGATTTGTTGTAGTTTACAGCACAGAAGTGGCGTTCATTCTGGGCACCTACCTCTGAAACATGTAACAGATTCGTGAGTTCAATTAAAATCAAGCATTTGATTTAATAAATTTTTAACTGCTAGCTTATAAAGTACTCCTTGGAATATTTTTGTAAGGTTCACAAAAATAGTCCATTGGAAATTTTAACAGCTGTGTCCTCCCTCACACCCTTTGCCATGGAATGTTGTAATTTGTTGTTGTGTTACCATGTGTAATCAATATATATACAAGAAAGTCATGTTAATTACACTACTTATATCTTGAAATGGCTGAACTGATTTGGCTGAAAATGGTGGGGAGGTAGCGCAGAACCAGGAAGAACATATAAGTATAAGATACTTTTTATCCAGATTACTCCATAGGGCTCCGCCCCACATGTCTGCAAAGTTACCATGTTATTCTTATGAAAGCAACATTTTTGTATTGGAACATATGATTACATTAAAGATTATTAATTCTTAGTGGTGTGCAAAGCAGGAAATTTTTTTCAATTCAATTAGTTGATGCGATTCAAAGAATTTTGATTTCCCTTTAGAGAAAATTTGCTAAAAATGTACAATAAAAATAACTCCTATCCATCCAAAATAGCACAACCAGATTTCACAGTTCCCTCAATCACTTTCTAAGACACTGACACTACCAAGGCATATTTTAACACTTTGGGTGCGGCTCGGTCACAGGTGACCGGTGACCTGCCCGGTCACGTGTCGCCGGCCGTGACTCGGCGAAATGAATCAGTCAGTATGGCTCTGTCTTGAGGAGTAGTTCGGAGTTGTTTATATGCGGGTTACTAGGGCAACCTGCCTTCTTTCGGTTGTGCGTCGCCCGCCGTTCCCGTGAGCCGGCTCCGATCCACTGTGACCTGAACTTTTTTAATTACTTTTAACTCTTTTTGAAGTGTTTCTTCCGTGTTTTGGTGTGTTTTGTGACACAATATTATGTTTAATAGTTTATTATTTAAGTTTTATATTCTTTTATTTAAAATGGAGTCCCCAATATCAGAAGTGCTTCGACCAGTAGGCCTACCATGAAGAAGTTTGAGTAAAAAAACAATACTTGGGAGGGTGGAAGAGGCTGTAAATAGTTGTAAATATTAGTTATAATTCTATTGAACATTATTATAATTATATTAAACGTTTTTTATGTAAAAATTCGTTATTGTGTTACGAAAAAAACATGTATTGTAGTTGTGACGTCTATGGGCGTCGTTGACGACCACTATAACCACTCAGCTTTCACCCTAAGTCCCATCATATGGAGTCCTAAAATTAAGGTCGGGTTTACAAAATAAGCGAAAGGATTCAGCTAGCTTACCTGAGAAAAACGTATTCAGCCAGCTTAGTGTTTGAACGTGAACTTGTGTTGAGCACTAAGCTGCTTGAACACAATTTTCTCAGGTTTGCTAGCTGAATCCTTTTTCCTATTTTGTAAACCCAATCAGCAAAAAGGCTCTTCCTTACAAACTTACCTTAAAATAAAGTTTTTTAATACAAAGAAACCTTTTCTCCATAACTGACTTTTACATTACAAATATTATTAAATAACATTACCAACAAATACTTTAGCGACGCTTAAGTAATTAAATATCATTCTATATTGAGCTAACTCAACCTGCTTGAGGGTTTTTGAGGACGACATCTGATATCTCGAAAAGCTTGAGTGGAAGAGGCATATTCTTGTTGGCTGCAATTGTCTTGAACAAGCCGGGTAGGAGAGTTGTGCGAGCGACCTGGAATTCCAGAGTTTTCGGGTTGGATATGTGAACTGCCGGGAGAGATTCAACGTTCTTGCCCAGTTTACTGGAGATGTCATCTCGTGAACACTAAACAAAGAGAAATCCCACTAACAATAAGATATCGTAACCAAACAATCTTAATGAATCTTTAATGCTTACGGCGTAGGAATTGTAATAAAATTAATAAGAAAAGCATGGGCCAATTTTGATCTTGTATATGAGGGTGCAAACTCTCTGGAAGTTATGCCTACATTAGATATTAATAGGCATATACAGGTGGTTGCACGAGACGTGAGACAGTGTACCAGATGCGCAAGAGCAAAAGAGGCTATTGCGCATGCGCGCCCACCCGCCGCTAGAGTGCAGCACCGCCAGTCAGCTGTTAGCTCTTGTCAGGTGCCGTTCGCTAAAAACATCCTAAACACATTGACTCAATAATAGTCAGTGAAACATTGAATTTGAATCAACTGAATATCAATAACTGTTTATAGTTACTGTTAATGATGGTTGAGCTGTATTGTATTATTACTTTGTGGTTTTTCTAACATTTTTAATACCGAAATCAAAGCTAGGACAATTTGGCGAATGTGCGCAGCCAGACTAGTACACCGTCAGCCGCCCCTCCCACTCCTACTTCATACCCCTCCCAGCACTCCTGCCCCCTCCCCCATGCACAGACTGTCTCATGTCTCATGCAACGGCCTGTACACCTGACCTGGTGCTGAGCATTTGCTCGGTAAACTTAAATAATTCTTTACAGTAGTATCAGTTACAGACGGTGTGCTCAGATTCCAAGTGCAAAAAAGCTTGTTTCTTGATCAAGGCGAGCTCGTTCACCTTTCAGATTGCTTCAATGAAGGCCTACGAGCACTGTAGTTGTTGAACCACATATTGAATCTGTGATTATTTTGTTAAGAAACAGCTGATTTCTTATTGTTGCTAATTTTTTTTGTTTTTAAAATTCTACACATTGATAAGTTGTTATATACTTTGACATAAATTTTATATCTATCTAAACACTCATAATCAGCAGTATAGTACGATTAAAAAAATTATAAATTATTTTGATTATGGTACTATTTGATAATATTGTAACTTCTAAAGTATCTAAAGTATCTGGCTGCAATTCATTACAACATATGTTTATACTGGAACACGTTATCTACACTTTGACAATTGAATCAGCTGTTTTCATTATTCTTTGTTTTGATCTTTAACTCCTTAAGACCAATGTTAAAAAATTTTAAATTCAATTAAAGATTATAACAAAATAAGATTTTTTATGTCATAGAAACCTGTATTTTTGTTATTTTTCTCCTAGAACTAAGGTATTTGTAAAGTTTGAACAAAATTGTTTGAGCCATTTCTGAGATACATGTTCATACATACATACATACAAATATACCTTACTGAATTAGAGTATAGGATTTTATTAGGTCTACCCAACACCAAAACTCAATTGAAAAGGTTTGTTTTTAGGCCTAAAAGGTGGAATATTCGTTTAATTTAATAATAACAGTATTGTACTTCATGTTACCACTCAACATATTGTTTTTTATGATTATAATCAATCATAAAAAAATAATACTATATCAAATATCTGGATTTGTGACGCACAGCTGTATATCCATCCACGATGAGTTTGAAGAGTTGAAGAACTAGCAGAGTAAAGCCAATATTGTGGATGGATATTAATTTATTTAGACAATCAGAAGCTCAGCAAAATAGAAACTTTGCTTGAACCTTAAATTTAAAATCTAACGAAGGTGATATGGAACAAAACAGCTATACAACTTTTGGGAGGAATTTGTGTTTCAAAATTTGAATGAGAAGTACAACTTGCCAATGAAATTTCATGTTAGTGCAATTGAACTGTTTGACAGGGCGACCACTCAATCGGGAAACCATGAAAACCGGGAATAAGCTGGGAATTCAGCAAACTGGGAATGAGCTGGGGAAGAGTTCACTGGATGGACTTCAAAAGTAACAAGAATTGGATGGTTGATGCTGATTTCTATTGTTTCTCTAGTTTGTCTAGTCTAGTTTCCAGGGGGGAAATGTAGAAAAACTGGTGTGATTGGCAAGGGTGAGAGTGTATTCTTTGGGAAGATCAGAGAAACAACATGTTATTGGCTGACCTGAGTATAAAGAAGCCAAAAGAAAATCAGCTTATAAATATTCTCTTATTTATAGAAACACATTGTGGTTCTCTTGATTACCTTAAGAGTTCAGGAAAGACAAGTTTTTAAGTAGTGTGAGGTGGACTTATGTGTTTTAGAAAAGCGCCCTCTTGCCAGCCCCATCATTATTACATTATTACTCCGTAAGCGACTGGAACGTGGATTTTATTAGTCTCCTTTACAAATTTGAGAATTTCATCGAATGAAACTGTTTTACAATTGATTGAAACTATAAATTATATGAAAAGGCAAACAACCAAAATTAATATTTTTGACCTAGATGGTTGTACTGAAAAAGTAATTTCGCCGATGAGGTCTCTTTTCAGTTTCTGCCTCACATATAAATTTTGGATGTTGATATTAATTAGTTTGCTTATATTTTTAATTGATTTATATATTGCTTATAACAAATATTTTTTTATTTAATAATTTTTACCAAGGAGAAGGTGAGAGCTTCAGTAAAGCCGGCCTGAGCAATCTGCTCTCTCAATTGTTCCGTCAGCTTGTTGAGAGGAACCTGCGACAAAAAAATAAATCAATAAAAGAATGAAGACTGAGGTGATAAAATTATTATGTTAGGTATTAATTAAATGTATAGTACCAAGGGAACTGAGCTTATGCTCGGTAAAATTATTAAGTGTCACTTTCTATTCTCAAACAAAGCTTGTTCGCTCCACTCACTCCCCCTCTTCCTTTTTCGGATGATCTCGTTTGCTTTGCTCACTTGCCAGGCCAAAAAAGATGCTGCGCTTTGAGGGCCTCCAGGATGAAAACCGGATTTTCCCCAGCTATTTTTCCAACTCCAGTCTATTCCTCAAGGCCAAACCTTCCATATTCAAAGTTTATAATGAGTTTATCTTTTTTTAATATCATTATAAGCTCAATGAGTTTATAATCTTTTTTTATTTTTTAAAAAATTTAAATGCAAGAATTTTTTTTCTAATCGCTAACACAATAGCTGCTGTAATAATGTTTTGTTTTATTGGGGTCTATCAAAATTTGATAGACTAGTCCTGAAATATGTAACAAAAATTAAGAAAATGGAGGGTTTTCCCAAATGAATGGTCCGATTTTAACATTGAATAAAAATAGAACCGCACAAAGTACATTATAAATATTTATGTCATTAGAGAATCCTCATTAAAAACAGATTTATACTGATACATTTAGTACATTTCTATGTGTCTACAACCGATAGCTACGCAGAACTAATACGTCAATCTCGGTCCATGCACTGTGCAGCATGTCTCTTACAACTAATTATTCTGTCTCATAAACCCTTTCCTTTAAATGAACAAAATCACAGATTGTTTGAGAGTAAGAAGTTTTTCACATATCCCCACATGAAAATGATGCCTGGAGTCAATCCGGTATCTAGAAGGCCATGTTATTGGGCCACCTCAATTTGTCCATCTTAATATTTTTATCAAGTTAATGTTTTTTCTTTTTTTTTTTGCACAGTTTAACCAAAATCAATAAAACACTTGTTTTGTGAGTCAAATTAAACTAATTGAGCTGACCTATTCAGATTCTCACTAACAATTTTTAGGTTACTTTTTGCTGCATTTAGGTCATTGGCGACTGATCTATTAGAGATTATAAAGTCGATAATCGACTTTCACCTTACCTGGTAACCTATCGTGCTGGTTTTCGGCACAGTCTTAAGAATATTGTTATAGCCGAATGCTATGGCGGCATCCTCATATATGTCAACTGGGTGGAAGATATCATGGCGAGTTGGTGGAATTTCCACCACGATTTCTCCTCCTCCTATCGTCACATGGGACTTGAGGCACATCTTGCTCAACAGAGTAGCCAAGTGGTCTGCAGATTCACTGAACAAACATTTTTTCATAAGGTAGGTTAGCTACCCTACCAAACACTTCAAGCAAACCAATTAAGTTTAAAATGAGTTGTCCCTGTAACAACTAGAAGACACTGAGCTCTAATAATACCTAGTTTGAACGCACCAATTTTAAATTAATCTGGATTTTGAATAATCACTAATAATTTTCATCATGATTGTTGATCTGGGTATGAACTTACACACTTAAACATGTTACATTTCTACGACAAAAACCTTTAAAAATAAAACTATTTACTGAATGAAAAATGTCAAATAAAAATATCATTTGTTGATTACTTACTGTTCATTACCTTAACAGATATATTTTCTTTAAGCTTGAAAATTATCATTGAGGCATCATCATAAAGTATGTAAGGGATGAATTAAGCCTCCAAGTACTTTCGTTTTCTGGTTTTCATAAATTAACAACACAGCCAATTTGTGTGATATTCTGTTCAAGACATAATAGAAAAATAATATAAGAATAACATCTCTAGTAGTGCAAACACAGTCTGTACATCTTCTACTTCTCTCACCGTAGCTTTCACTGCTATTTCATAGAAATTAGATATTTATTAATACCCCTAAAATTTATTTGGATAATTGTGATTCAGATAATTGAAGTTCCTCTGCAGAAATATGCAGCACCTGAGTAAGTCATTTTATAATAATTTTCTTCTGATGTTTTCCTTCATTAAAATGTCATAATATACTTAGCTAGTAAGAAAAATGGCATTTAACACAAATGTTTAGCACTTGAAGGGTTAAAAAAATGTGATAAACATGAAACTCACTTGATTCCGAGGTACTTATTGATTTTTTTGACAGTGACTTGCTCTTTACGGTATGAAAGTGTCGGATACTTCAACACCTGATTGTCAGGCCTGACCACTTCCACCACCTCCACTTGGTAACGATCGGAGCAATATTGGGAGAAAGCACAGACCAGGGTGTCCAAAACTACTATTGCCTGCAACAAATTTGTTTTTGGGCTACTAAAACTATCTTCAAAATAAAAGTATATTTTACTGTAACCTATAGTAAGAAAAAAACAGTAGGTAGTTTTAACAATTGGCAACAATCAAAATTCACCAACCCTCAAAGTAGAAAACAAAACAATTAAAAATGTATAATACTTTAACGGAAGCAGTATTATAAATAAAATACACTTGAAGTTACGAATACCTAGATTAAATAAAGCAGCTGTATTCCACCATCAAGTAAGAATCCTTTTCTGGGATGATAAATTACCTAGGAAAGCCAAATTAACAATAAGAATAAAAATGATTTATTGTCATACATACTGCTACATACAGCCAAGGCATTAGCCTAACCAAACTCTTTACTACCGGTACTTCAATAACACAAAATAATATCACAGATGAAGAGCAGCAATGTAAAATAATCAGTGATCAGCCTATTTAAAATTAAATATTTTTTAAATAAAAACCCTTCAATTAAATAAAAAGGATTTTTACACAACCATACATAAAATCTCTGTTTAAACATCTAAATTGTATATTTATTAAAAGGGTGATTTACTTTATTATAAACTTTCAAAGATGGTACCAGGCGACTAGATACTGATTCACGTAGCATTTTGTATTCAATTGCTGCTTTATTTCTATTATGAGGGTTACAACTATGAAATGTACATTTATTTCTTACCAATATTAACTTACAGCTTGGAATAGTAGTTTTCATCACTAGGAGCAAAAGTGGGTCTTTTTGGTGCGCAATCGTGTTTTAAAAACGAGGCGCAGCCGAGTTTTTAAAAACGATTAAGCATCAAAAAGACACTTTTGCTCCGAGTGATGAACAACGTTTTTTATCATAGTGCGAAATTAGACTTTTGATAATAAAAAATTATAACTATAAAGATGTATTTTCGAGGTTATATTTACAAAGTTAGTAATATGCAGTGTTTACATTTATGTTATTTACAAACAATGCTCTTTATAACGTTTGAATTTCAAAATTCTGCTCCTCAACATTAATAAATGAATAATAATATACATAGCAAACAGCTGACTTTTCAGTACTAGGACCTAAAAAATTCTCCAGATGATTTTTCAGTCCTAGGACAATAAAGAATCGGTTTTGGTACGGCTGAGAGAACAAAAAACAGGCTGATTTCGTGCAGAATGATAAAAACATGTATATTAAATAAAAAAAAAATCAAAGCAGAATCCAAGCTGCGGAAATAAAATTCCTAAGAACATCCCTACAAAAAACGAGACGAGATTGAATCAGGAATATGAACATAAGGGAACAGTTTAGTTGCAGCAGGACGGTTCAAGAAAAGATCAGAATGGCAACGCTTGCATGATTTGTACATGTAAAAAGGATGGAGGAAGGAGAAATAAGTGGCAAAAGAAAGGTTGGCTGACCAAGAAAGAAGTGGATGGACATTATGGAAGAAGAAGACCTCAGACTAAGAGGAAAATTCCTGCAGTAGGTGGAGGAAGAGGAGCTGTACAGAGATAGAAGAAGATGGAAGAGGCTTTTCAGCACATCCGGGAGACTGGATAACAATGATGATGATGATGTTGATAATGTAGCATACAGTTAGCAGTCTATTGAGTAGAATTTGTGAAATAACCGTATCTAAATTAAACTACAGATGCAGATGTAAACTCCATACATAAAAATGAATTCCAGTTCCTTGTTAGTCATACATAAACCACTATTTTACAGCATTCTGCAGCAGTTAGGTTATGTTTGTTATTGATATAAGAGCCAGAAATACTTTCACTAACTCAAAACAAGTCACCTAAAGTTTGCTCACCAAGTTAGCATCACAAGTCATTTGCGGTAGTGATGAGTATAGACAGCTATAAATAGGAGTAAGTCAGGTCATCCTTTTGCGGCTCCGTAGCCATGGTTGATTTGCCAAGTGATTAATTGCATGTGTTATTTTCACTGTGAATAACTTTTGAAATTTTTTTGTCATATTGAGCAATAACATGCATAACTTAACCACCTCAGTGCTGTAAACTTGGCTTAGTACGTGTAGCTGGCTGTAGCATACTATATTGTGCTGTAGACGGAGATGCATTTGATGAGAACCTCGCAAACATGGCTTACTTTTGGCCAGTAGAAATAAAAAATTGTAAAACTTGAAAACACACATTTTTTGCACAATATTAATTAAATAGTCTTTAATCATTTGATGCGGTTTTATATACCCCCAGTTAACAATAACTTTAAAAATTTAGTTTCTTATGTACTATAACAAACAAGTATCATATTACTTTTAATTGATAGAAATGTAAAATTTTCTAATAAACTTAATGAATTAAATATTATTTGAATTTGGATCTCATTAAGTTTGTCACAGTTTAATGGCTCATTAGTGACCCCTTCTTTCTACTATGTCCCTCATTTTAGGTATAAAAAAGTCTTTTCATTGCAACAAAAAAAATTAAACCAAGGTATGATCCACTTACTTTAGTGAGATCGGTGGCGGTGCATTCTATGAAGACATTCTTGGTGTCGAGGGTGATGCGTGAATGATGGCCGTTGATGATGGGAGGCATGGACAGAACCACCCCTTCACTGTCCTTGATGACAGGGTACACTGGACTTTCTCTGATGATGTGCAGGTACTGCTTCAGTTGGGCGTGACTCTATGTCAACAAACCAGGACACAGATTAAATAAGGACATCCGTGAAAAAACTTTTAAATAAGTTATGTACACAATATCACGCAAATCATCCGCGGAGGAGCCTCTGGGTTAGTTATTATATTTTGCAGTACTTTATCATTTTTAGCAGCACTACTAACTCAAGTATGTCTCACCATGTTCAAAAGAAACAATAGGCTAACTCCATCTTTGACATTCATGGTTAAAGGTCAGTTGAATTAAAGTCAAGAGCTAAATATGGATGAAACCTCCGCTTATCAAACGATGATGCGGGGTGTAAAAAACAGAACCGGATGTTTATATCTATTATTCTATTTACATTTAAAAGTATGGGAATAAAATGAAAATCTATACCTTGATTCATTAAAGATTTTGTCTGATACATTGCTTTTTTTCTTGACCTACTTAACCGATTTTTAAGCTGTTATTTTAAAACTTATGATCTAGCACATGTGCGGATGGTGATTAAAAATATCATTTTAATTCCAGCTTCCCCCCCTCCCCCTAGCCTTTTATTTATTTCTAGAGGGCGCTTTAAAATGTTGATCAACTTTCATTATAAGATTTTTAAACGTGTAGTGTAACTTCATTTTTGATTGTTGCCTCCAGTAGAACAGGCTACCGGTTTCGGCAAATCAAAGGTGCCATTGTCGAGCCTAGGCGTGAAATTTTCCTCCTACGAGGTCGTCATAAAGTCTTTAAAACACATTTAATACACTAAATACAAACAGACGCACATTAGTCGTGTTCATGTAAAATGTGCGTCTGTTTGTATTTAGTGTATTCAATGTGTTTTAAAGACTTTATGACGACCTCGTAGGAGGAAAATTTCACGCCTAGGCTCGACAATGGCACCTTTGATGTGCCGAAACCGGTAGCCTGTTCTACTGGAGGATATAAGGATTACTGTGACAATTCAGGTATTTAACCTCTTGTGTAACTTAAGAGTAATCTTCACCCCTAGGCCAGTAGCCCATTGTTGCGCAGTCGGCAATGATAACCATATGGCTTTTTAAGCAAAACATAATATTTTATTCCCCTGTTTCGGATGCCGTTTTTCAACCGATTTTCTTTAAACTTGGTAAGTGTTTAGTTGAATAGTTATATTAAGTTTCTCATACCTCGAAATTTTGAAAATTTCACAAATATTACTATCTGTGACGTTGCAAAGTAACTCGATTTTCCTTAGTAATATTTGTTAAATTTTCAAAATTTCGAGGTATGAGCGGCCTAATACTATTATCTAACACTATTCAACTAAACACTTACCAAGTTTAAAGAAAATCGGTTGAAAAACGGCGTCCAAAACAGGGGAATAAAATACCATGTTTTGCATTAAAAGCCATATGGTTAACATTGGCGACAGTGCAACAATGGGCTACTGGCCCAGGGGTGAAGACAATGTATCTAGAAAAAACCGAGGTAGGTGACACCAACAGCTGGTTGAAGCTAATTGAAGCGGCTCCTGCACCTTTGAAATTATGATGTTTCTCTTGACACATGATTGGTTTGCTTTGAATATTTTAAGTGCTGCACCTTTGACAATTGATTTTGTTATTGTTATTATTGATGTCACAGACCTCCTTCTCATTCTAGATTTCTTGGGTGAGGATGACTCTTAACAGCAATAACAGCTGATTACTTTCTAAAGAATTTTTTAGTCAGATTGTAAATATATATATGAAAATGAACGAATGGTGTTTTTGGCTTCTGGGGAACTCAAAATGAAAAAGTAAAGTGGTCGGGCTTAGATCTTACCATGGCTACTACCGTAATAGCGTATGCCCTATAGGGAAATTCGCTAAAAGAGACAATGATAACTAAATAAATATCAAGACCTTCATATTAATAATAAACTTGTTGTAGTTTAATATGATTTTGCAGTTAAATTGGTCGATGCTTTTTTGACATTATTGTCCAATGCAAACGCTATGTTCTATTGTAATATTAAGATTTTGCTGTTGAAATAGTTAATGCATTTTCAATATCCCAATTAAATTAAATTATGTGTTAAAATACATTAGCTTCCCGCTAATCCAAACTAATAGGGACATCACTCTGTTCAGTTCAGTGAATCTTCGGATTTGGCAGATATTATGCAAATTACAATTTACACCTTCCATATTACGTAAATTTCGTATATTTAATGTAACCAATCATGTCACGTAGTTAAGATAACATATTCTTGACTTTTTGTACTCTGATAAAAATTTTGAAAAGTAGAAATGTCATATATTTTATCTATAAAGCAATGGTGATATCTGAAATTACTAGAAGTGGTTCGGCTAATAATGCCGACTATCAGCTCTACAGTAACGTTTGACTCGTGAATAAGTGCAGTAACGACCAGAAGGGGATGGCATTGTCCCTAGATACATCCAGAGCACAGACAACGTTATAAACGCCCATCAGCCACCATATACCTGTCATTCTTTTCCACATTCCATATATGGGTCATTGGGTCATTGCACTTTGTGTTGAGTCGTTGAGAAAACCGAATCTTCAAGTCAATTTATTGCACTTCAGACCAAAAAAACTTATGTTTTACTTCTTAAATTGTTTTTATGATTTAATTGTTTTTAGACCTACTGTATTTCAAAAAGTGATTAGGCCTAAATGATAAATCACACAGTGTAATAAACCTAAGAAATGTTTTAATGGAGATTAATGTACTAAACTATTCATAACTAATTTCATTCCCAATTTCATTTAATTCTAATTTTTATTTGATTTTATACAATTTATATTATTTTAGCCTATAACTGTGTTCATAAGTTAAGAAAAAATTTTTGTTTGTTAAGCCTATTTTCTCGACGGAAGGTGTTGGAAATAAGCAGATTTTCGGATTGGCGGGATTCAGATTAGCGGGAGTCTACTGTATTTACAGTACATACAAAGCTTATTTTGAGATATTCCATGGTGGCTGGTACTTACAGAATACAGTTCCATGAGTTCAACAGCTGTGCGCTCTTTATCTGTATTGAGGGCTTGAAATTTTATTTGGTCTGGTGGTAGTGCATCATAAGTAAATGGACCTGTAAAATGAATGATTGATTACAAGTTGCACATATGTTTAATTACACAGTGCTACTATTGTCAATTGTTACTAATGTATAAGTTCTGCTGATATGAGATTACATTTTGAAAACGTTATTAAAAATTATAAAATAATGTAGGCAGGAGAGTACGGTAGCTGTGGTATATAGGCTTGCCGTAATTTTACAGGGTCAAACAGGGACAAGATAAAAGAGGGTAATTTTTATAGTAAAAAAACCGTATTTAAGGATGAGAATAAAAGTTTCATCCCTAACGGAACTAAAAAGATTCGAGGGATCCCTTGCCCGTGGACTCTTTAATCCTTCGCAGGATGAGGACATATGGCAGCATTCCTCTGTCTAGGCTTGTGTACCATAGGCTGTTCGAACACATAGTTTACTCAATCATCTTGAGAGCCAAAGGGAACCTGCAAAAGATTTTTGCATGGCAGAAAAAGGTGATTGGAGTTATTCTGGGGATGCCATCTAATGACAGCTGTAGAGATGCATTTGTTCAGCTTGGCCTCTTGAATGTTCCAAGTCTTTTTATTTTTATATATGAATCATTAGTAAAAAAACCCAAATCATCCAACTACTTTTTACAAATAACAATTACAAGACCAGAAATAAAGGCACACATGCAGAACAACTCCGTTTGACATTATTTGAACACAAACCCACATACTTTGGATTTAAACTTTTTCCGGTATTACCAAAATACTTCCACACCTTGTTTCTATGATGTGGAACGTTTTTATTATTATTATTATTACTTTTTTTTTTTGAAAAGCCTAGATTTAGGCCTTTAGTTATGTTGCAGTTATTTATTTAATTCAACCAATTTGACCCGTCCAAATCCTCCTCAAGGACTACGGATAGAATATTTAAGTATTCAAGTAATTAACAATATTTAATATATATATATTCAGTAAAAATATTTTATTTGATTAGTATAGTCATTCTGAATATTTGAATACAACCAACCCTTTATGGTATCCAGATCATGTGTGCCGATGGCAACGAGCGTCCGCTTGCGAGCGATGTTCTGATGAAGCTTGTCTTGCAGATCGATGAAGCTGGCGTAGTTGTCCGGCGTGAAGCGAACACCTCTCAAAACGGCCGCCACCGCATAGCCTCGGATCTGCTGTGTCTGTTTGTGCAACAATTCAAACATGAATATTTCATTAGAAGTTTGTTTTTGAAAACTTTACAGGAACAAATATTAGAGCTATGCTACATTTCTAACAAGGGAAAGAGAATATTTTCTTAGATAAATTATTTGAAATGATTTTAAATTGTCACTATTCCATTTTTCTATGTAGTCCTAATTGAATGCTCACAGATTTATTCCGAGTTGAGAATTTCATGGATGTTGATTTACGGCAATGGCTCCAAGATCTTTAGACAAGGATGAAAAATGTCCACAATAGTCCGTTCAGCATAACTGATCTGTTGTATTTAACACTTGCACTGCTACTGTGGTTAAAGAACCTTTACTTATTCCCTCACCAAAAGCCAGTGATGTTAAAAAACAACCTCGGCATTGTAGCATTTCCACTGCTATTTCTATAAGTCTACTTTACAGTGACAATCTTCATTAATCTTTCACTTTTATACTTGGCCTTTTTCAGCAAGAAATACATGAATCCTATAAAGAGTTTTAAATTGTAACTATCTCACTTTAAAATAGAAATTCAGTTGTATAAGCTATTTAAAAACATTAAAAAATTGTGATAATCCGTTTCAGTTGGTGGGCCTACATAAAATGCAAAATATATTAAATTTAGAATTTTTATTTAATATTTTTATTATTAATTTGTAACTCTTGTTTGATATTGTTTTGTTTAATGATTTAGAGTAACTGGGAGTTTTGTACTAATGATGAAATAGGAAAGCTTATACATCATACGTACTCAAGGTTTGACAAATACTGTCGAACCCTATTAACAATTGAGCCCTTTCATGATACCACTAAAATATAAAGCCATCGTCCAAAGACATCTATTCAATTCAGCTACAAAAAAAAATTTAGTTTCAATGAAAAGAAAATGCAGCAAGAGCACAAATAAACATTGGCTTGTTCTTCTTGGTTGGTCGTATAAAACTTATGTGAGTTAGACACCTCCCATAACAATTCATTGAATGACTCACAAATGACTGACAACCATTTATAGACCTAAACATTAACAAGCATATTTGATGCTATGGTCCATAAAATATGGGATTTAGTGTATTTTATATACTATACAACAATATTTTTTTAAAACTTAAGCTTGGGTTATACCAGAGTGAACACAATTGAGCAAGCAGTAACAAATTTGAAATTCACTTCAATGCATCTCAAATGGTACAATAGCGAATTGCAATCAGCCAACTTTAACAGTGCTATGTAGTCGCATGTTTGCATTCAGTCTGTTCCATCCATTGTCGGTTTTATAGCGAATTATCAAAGGAATACAAGTCTAAAATAATTAATTGCTAGATATTCAATTTCAATCGTCACAATTCTTATGTATGGACTCAGGTATGACTGCATCGAGTCTCTATAGTTTCTCAATTTTGGAGAACCACTTTGAACATCAGTGAACGTTTGGTTTGTTTGTGTTCACTCTGATAAAACCCAAGCTTATTTTTTCATAGGCTACTAAACTTTTACTTACAGCTTCAGTAATGATAAGTCGTTGCACTTTATTTTTGTCTTTTGACAACGCTGCTTTGAACTGAGGTGGATCAATCCTACAAACAAATTACTATTTTAAGAAGGTTGAATAGAAAAATGCATCTAATGAAAAAAAAAAAAAAAAAAAAAAAACTACTGGACAGACTGTATTGATAGAATTTTCCTTAGCCCTGCAGATAAAAAAACCATATAAGAGAGAAAAATTTGTTCTGCTTATTGTTCAATGTTTTATCTACCTTAACTGCATCTAAACTTTGCATAAAAAATGTTTACTCCTATTAATGACTACTACTATTACGTCAGTAATCATCTTTAAGATATTTTTTTCTGGTGAAAAAGTAGTAGGGCTAGTTTATAGTTTAATGTAAGTAGGGGAGTGTGAGACCCACTTGTTTTGAAAGACCAGCAGTCCCTGGCAGAGGCCCTCTAGACAGAGCAGGTCGTATCTGTTGGCAGGAATGTCAATCTTGTAAATCACCTCTTCCGACGCTCCGCCCCCGCCTCCGCCTCCGCTGATCTGGCCCGTCTCCTTGGCCATCATCTGTTTCTCTGTGGTCTATAACCATAACCAAACTTTTAAGACTCAGTAAATAAAACTAAAAAACACTATAAAAATATATTTTTAAATAAATAATTAGTGGTTTACCCTCTACAATTTTATTCAGTGGTGGCTACCTAACTAGACGTTATGTATGAAAAAAAACATAATATAGGCCAAGTATAATGATCATACCGAGATATGAAGTAATGTGAATTATTTATAGTACCGTGGAACCTAGCAGTTACTTAGTAAACTCTCTCAGAACTGCCCACCATGAACTAAAACCTAATACAGTGGGAGCTCTCTTAATCGACCTTGGATCAACCGCCCTTCGGATTAACTGACCGCTTTCTAAGAGTATTACAAACTTCCACCATGCAAGCCGATGTGGTAATAATGATCTAAAAATAAACTTCATGTTTCAACAGGTCATCATATGTTTCTGTACCAAGTCAAATTTAGTCAGTTACTCTTAATATTTCTGCAGACATTGTTAATTTGCTAACTGTTACGTTGCATCTAAATTTTTATCATTTTTCACGTGTTTAAGTGATTTTAACACCTATTTCCGGTAATTTTTCGGTTTAACTGACCTTTGGCGTTAGCCGGCCATAGTGTGGCCCCATAGAGGTTGGTTTAGAGAGCTTCTACTGTAAATGAAAGACCTCATGTGAGCCAAAACATTATAGGTGGCTTGATCTAGACCTAGACGTATAATCTCCTAATACATAACCTTTAGTGGCCTCAAAAACAAGATTATTTCAGACCCAGTCACTTTAACCCTAAAAAAAGCATCTTGTGACAAATGCCCTCCACTATAAATAGACGGTCTGTCTGTCTAAATATTTTCAAATAGGGGGTTAGTTTAGTGAAGGGGGAGTAGCCTATGATGATATATTTAGTTATCTTTATATTTTTATCACATGTTTAATTTATTACTGTTTATGATATAGCTTATTAAATTAAAGATAACTTCTTAAATTACATTTGAAATGTATTTGTAATAGGCCTATTGTTTATCAATCCCAAAACAGAACGTTTTTGGTCTTCCTGCGACAGACTCAAATCTGCTGGAATTTACAATTTATCACTGATTATTTCAGGTTTTCCGTGTATTTCAAATTTACTAAAAAACCCCTTTTATTCCAAATCACATAAAATAAAGTTTGCCAATTTATTAGGGTAATATGAATAGTTTTGCAGTGTTCACATACTGTATAGGCCTAATATTTATAGTATGTACCGTAGGCCTATAAATTATTGAATTTTTAGAGTTAAAGTTAAATTGTCAAACTTAAGAGGGGAGAACTATATCCTTAGTCGGCAAGGCAGTAGTGTGGAATGCTGTGGATGGTACCGGCAGGGTGAAGAATTATTGGGCGGTATTTCAGCGCTCACTGTTGGGTCATCTGCTACCCGGCCAAGCAACACTATTGTACGACTTAGTTTTTAGTTTTTTTTTCAGTAAAAGAAACTCTATTTTCACGAGTGATCATTTTTTTCTATTAGCAAATTTTGTTTGTGCAAGCTGTGAAGCACAAAAAGAAAGGGGTGATATTTCTGCAGGCCTCTGTGACAATGTCGCACTGTCTCCTGTTGCTCTGCTTAGGGGGTTTGTTATTAATACCTTATTCAATGATATTTTAGTTTACTTACCATACGAAAAATACATTAAACTAAGCACTCACCACCTCATCAAGCTCCAATCCAAAGTCAAAACATAAATTTTGGAATTCTTCATCAGCTGAAAATGAAAAAAAAGATATTGGTTCTGTAGATTTTTTAAAAAAGAATTCGAAAGAAAGAAGTATGATATTACTTACAAAATATTTCATAAAAAGATAGTTACTGGGTACCAACCTATTTTTATAATTTTTATGTAGCCTACCGTACAATAGTTTTTACTGTGTAAGTTATAGATTTTTTGCAGTACAGTAAATTGCACAGTCCATTTCATTCTCCCACTTCGTAGGACAAAGCTAAAACTCTCACTAATGAAGAGTCCTAGCCTCCTAAATAGATCAATACACAGTAGGGTCCCGCAGACCCGGACTTATGTGTACCGGACAGTGTCCGGGTTTGTGAGGATTCTGGGTTATCAGGAAAGGAGTAAACTGAAAAACAGTTTATGTTATTCTTAGTTTTTAAAATAAAAACTTAAACTTCGTTTGTTAAAAAAAAACCTAAAACTTGTGACTGTATTGGGGCAATGGATGCTGGCAAGTCGGTACTGGGATTCTTTACCAATCTCAGCAAGTCGATTGGTTAGATGCAGGGCTTCTCGTCAACAAATTGTACAAACAAGGTGGTGCCCTGAGTTGTATTCAAGTTAATCCTACTGTACCTTAGTGATAGACACCAGATTACTGATATTTAACATAGCCTATAATTCAAAATTAAAGCCATCCCATCCTCTGAAGATAATTGATCTCTTGTGGAGTTCCGCAGGGACCAATTCTGGTCCTGCACCTTTTCTTGATTTATATTAACGATATTTCCACAAAAGTACCAGAGAGTAACCTTTTTGTTTTTGGTGACGATGCAATAATCGTCACCAGGAACCGAAACATTAACAATCTGGAAATTGGCTTAACATCTAAATCAATGAAGTGGCACAATTTTTACTGTGAAAACAAATTGAAATTGAATCCAGAAAAAACACATTAGGGCTTAAGTTATGTTTGCATCCAAACATATCAAAAACAAAATTCAAAATTTTCAAGAATTCCAAACATTTTTATCGATGAATGTGAAATTGAATGAACAAAAGAGATTATTTCTGGGGGTGAGGTTTAGGCGGTTATACTTACTGGGATGAGCATCTAAGACAAAATTGAAAGCAAATTGGCAAAAGGAATTTTTGTCCAGAAAAATCGTTCAAAATTAAAAAATTTCGATCTTCTCAAATCTGTCTATTTCTGCTTGCTCCGGTTGCACATCTCTAAATCAATGGTTCTGTGGGGGGCTACAGAGTCAAATCTCAAACAAATTTTTGTGTGGCAAAAAAAGCACTGAAGAGTATGTCGAGGATGCCTCACAACTCCCATTGCAGAGACCAATTTGCTAGGCTGAGATGGCTCACCGTCCCATGCTTAGGCCTATTTATCGAAAGGGTTGCAACTTACATTAAAACACAAACAATTGATTAACTGAATAGGTACACTGACAACACGCATACAGCTACAATACCAGATTTAAGAATAAATTTGCAATAGAACACAACCTGTCACTGTTTAAAAAAAAAAAAAAAAAAAAAAAAAAAAAAAAAAAAAAAAACGCTAAAATATTCTGGTTTAAAAATTTATAACTTCTGCCTCAGTTAGCGGGTGCAGTTCCATAACTGGGCTACGATACTATTGAGTAAAATATCAATCGCTATCATATCGGATAAGAAATTACTGTCAAATACAAATTTTAGCTCAACAAAATTTGTTCTTATCCTAATCTAACTATCCTAACATAAACTAATCTCCATTAATATGAAGGACCAACCTAAGCCCCGGAAATTTTAAATGTGAGGGTCAAGTAGACCACACTTAAGTGTGATAGTACAGTGGAACCTGTTTTTATTATATATTTTATTCTGTTAAAAATTGGCCCAAGTTATCATTATGATTATTATTAATGTTTTGATTTTGTTAACTTGTTTTTTAATGTAGGCTAAATATGGCCAAATTAAAAGTTAAACAAAATAGGGGTAATTAGTTCCAGAGACTGGCTTTGTTATATAGGTCTTGATTGAATCGATAAATAATACAAAAGATATATTGATATTTTCATTCGATAGTATCGTAGCCCGGTTATGAAACTTAATAACAATAACTTAACAATATGTGCACTCTAGTGGTACTTTGACACCCAGTGTACTTTGCTGAGCTATCGTATTTTGAGTTGGAGGGACTCAACTGTATCTGAGAAATTTATTTTATATTTTCTAAACAAACATTAACTTAGTTTATGTTAGTTTATAAAGACTAATGAGATACATACTGTATTTTACTCCTAATGTCTTGAACAACAGATCTCTTTTCACTGCAATAGTAGGCATGATCGTTTAAAAATAAGCAAAATTAAATATGAAACAACTCAATGTCTCAATGTGCCTTATTTAAACTAGGCATTTAGGATTAGGAATCTGATTGAAGAACCTAACCTAAGACTTGGAACTTCGAATCTTCGATTTGATTTGAGGTTATCTTAATGCTGTTTTTCTTCTGTTGACATGGCTGCTGGCTGTCGGCTGCAGGATTTTTTTTCTTTTTTGCAATGCAGGCTAAGGTGTGCAAACCATGCAGCCCCAAGGTGCTCTAGCACGGCCATCTCTAGTACAAGGCCATGGCGAGCGAGAAGTGGCAACGTTGCACAGAGAGTATTCGGCGCTCTGTCAGTAGCATTGCAGTAAATGGATGAAGTCGTGCGCCGTTAACTTTAATCGCCTATATTGTAATGTTTAATTGGAAAGTATAGCTTTAGCCTCTATGGTAATTTAGAGGAAGAGTCAAACTTACTATAAATAGCAGCCATAACTCGTTAAAAGCGGTATTTTCATTTCTAGATGAAATTATATCGGACTTGATGGTGAGTGCACGGAGTGGATAAAGCCGCGCTATACGATTACTCGGTGTTATGTGTGTTACATAAAACTCTTTTTATACAAAAATCCAAATTTAATAGATAAGGAATAAATTTTGTAGTTTCGATTATTTTACTAACCAGAAAATAAAAGTAAAAAGGAATCATTATTCAATTTAGCGTGTGTGATTGATAGCAATCCATAGCCGAAACGGTCATAATCTTTTAAATATTGAAATAACCTAAAAATTATCATTTTTATATCTTCATAAAAATTAATTCCCAGTACATAAGTGAATAAAAATTCAAAACATCCAATTTATCTAGTTTAACTATAGAATGTAATATTTTAAACTAAAACTTTTACAGGATTCTTTTATATTTAAAACATGCAATAATTTGAAATCTGAGTTTATTTACATTATAGTTATATAAATATAATTTATTATAATCTTATTACACATTGTAACTTGCAAAAAAACAAAGAATACTATTACAAATTTTGATATTATTTTAAAGTCTAATTGTTGTATAAGTGATTTCTTAATATACTAATTGGGAATTTGATTGCCGTCAAGGCTATTAATTTTTGAGTATTTTTTTCCAAATTATATTTATTCAAAAAATCTTGAGTAAATTTAGGAATACAGAATAAATTTTGCTTGTTTCCCATTCAAAATATAGTAATTAACGAACGATTTATATCAATTACTAAGCAATGTAACAAATGTAACAAACAATACGAAGTAATAGTTTCTCAGATTGTGTCCATTATGGCAAACATTTTGTTAAAAAACTACTCAAAGAAAATTAATGATTCAATTAGTAGACCATCTAACAAAAAGAGTAAGTTGAATATCTTGTCTTAGCCATATAACGTAAGTTGCTGAATAAACATTGTATTGTTTTATGCAAAATTCCATTTAATAAATATGTTATCTTGATACTAATGGTTTCTTTATTATACCTTACAACCCACTTACAAAGGCTTTTTACAAATATTTCATAGTAAAGTGCAATAACGGGAAATAATAGGTGAAAGTCCCATTGAAAACAATAGCGCGAGTGACAAGAACGTTACTACGAGTTGAGGCCGATGCGGCGTTGCCAGGTCGAAGGACATGGCCTTGTACTAGAGATGGCCGTGGCTCTAGTCTTGGCTGCTTCTACTGTGAGTCTGAAATTTGCTATCGTTTGGGTTAGTATCAGAAGTATTACTAGTATTAGTTTATTAGTTATGTTATTGTTTAGACCAGGCCACTTTCTGTGACCTGAGCAAGGCATTTGACTGTATAGATCACAATGACCTTACCACCAAGTTAGAGCATTATGGTATAAAGGGTGCTGTCCTTAGGTTTTTTGAAGCCTACCTTAACAATCGCAGGCAAACTGTGTGCCTTGACGGAAGGTGGTCAAGTGAGAAAATTGTGAAATTTGGCGTCCCGCAAGGGTCGGTTCTTGGGCCATTACTATTCATAATTGCCATTAATGATCTGCATCTTAATATCTCTAGACCACTTAAAACCCTCCTATATGCAGACGACACAACGATTTTATCTGTTGGAAATAATCTAGGGCAATTATGTGAGCAAGTAGACACTGCCATAAATGAAGTAACTCTCTGGTTCGATACAAACGGTCTCAAATTGAACAACAGTAAAACACAAAATATAATCTTTAGTTGCAAGCAGAATGATGTGGCAGAAAATAATGCCAAATTTTTGGGTGTTTATATTGAAATGGTCAATTGAGATGGGACAAACACATTGAATATGTAACAACCCGCCTTTCTAGATTAGTCTACTTATTCAGGCGCCTGAGGAGTCTAGTAGACGAGAGTTATATCAAAATGGCTTACTACGCACTGTTCCAAAGTGTCTTCAGATATGGCCTAGTTTTTTATGGGAACTGCAGTAGAATTGAAGAAATTCTCCTTCTTCAAAAGAAGGTTATCAGAATATTGAGTAATGCACTGCCTGATGCCCACTGTAAACCCCTGTTCATTGACCTGAAAATCCCAACAGTCATTAATCTATACCTGTATGACCTTCTAGCCTATACCCTTAAGAACCTTCCATCCCTCACTCTTTGCAACAATGTTCACTCTCACAACACTAGAGGTAACTTTAACATAAATAGAACATTTTCTAGACTAAGCAAAACACTCAAGAGTCACACTGTAATGTCTGTTAAGGTTTTTAATAAGTTAAGTATAAATTTTCAATCCTGTTCGAACAGCCCAAAATTATTTCTGAGGAGATTTTATGACTGGCTTTTGGTTCATCCTTTTTATACAATAGATGAATTTATGTTTGAGAAGAAAATTGAGTTTGCCTAATCAGATTTGTTAGAATTTCAATAATAAATATTATTTGTTATTCCTATATGTTTGTTATAGCCTATATTTATATTTTGTTACCTCCCATATAGCACAAGTATGTCAATTTGATGTAAAATTGATGTAAAAGATGTCAATGTCATTGATATTGTTGATGTCATATTGACTTCAAATGTGTTTAAAAAAATGTCATTTTGATGTCAATGTGAAGTAAAAATGTCCCGATTTTTTATGTCAAATTGATGTCAGTAAATTGATGAACTATGACGTCAATTTTACATCACATTGATTGTCACTGACGTCATATTGACAAACTAATCTTGTCAAAATTGATTCAAAATATCCCCAATAGCAAAACAAAAGTAATAAAATGGTAATTTTTAACCGATAAACAACAATAGAAGCGGCAAAAAGTTTTTGCCGCTGGCAGGATTTGAACCCATGACCTTTAGGTTCCAAAGCCGCGACCCTACCTACTACGCCACGCTGCTCTCTGCTTCACACAGTATTTGTTACACTACTTGGCCAGTTGATACTCATGTTTCTTTGCGTTGATCAAACGCATTTCCCGTGGCCTATATATTTTTATGTCTTCCCAAATTGGTCTTAAACTAGAGTTCCCTTACATGTTTGTTTCATGTGTAAATGTTTAACAAATTGCAGTTATCTCAATTGATGTAAAACTTTTGACTGTGTGATCAAATACTTTACATAATTTTTACATCAAAATGATGTCAAGTTTTTAACGAGTTCAATTGTTTTAAACAAATAATGATGTTCTCTTGTTGTAAAAGACTTAAATAAATGTTTTTTTCTTCATTTATTACACTAACTTTTAAATTTTAAAATGCAAAATTTTTACATCATTTTGACGTCAATACTTGATCTAATATTTTACTTTGACATCATTTTGACGACTTTGATCACTTTTTGACGTCAAATTGACAACGTGTGCTATGTGGGCTCTGTTATGTATTTAAATGTTTATATTACCGAGTTAATTTCTCTTTTGACTTGTGTAAGATTTTATAAATTGTTTTCTGTAATTTTAATGTTAAATTTTATTGTTTGTTGTTTGGTTAAATAGTTTAACTTTAATGTTGAATTTTTTATTGTTTTTTTATTTGTTAAAAATTTAATGTTGAATTTTATGTACTGTTATTTGGTAAAATAATTTATATCACTGCATTACATTTCTCTCTTTTGACTCTTGTTAAGATTTTTTATGAATTTTAGATTTTTTATGATTCTTATGATTTTTTATGATTCTTAGCTAACTGAGTGTAGCCTACTCCTGACCGTAGCCTCTCTGCTATTAATTGTAGTACCTGACAATTGCTAATACATATGTACAGTATGTCAGTATGTCAATGGCAAATAAATGACTGATTTCTGAGATCTGCTTGACTTGAGCATTGAGAAGATTTTTTGCAATGGAGAAGAAAAACACTGGAACAGCAAGACTCTCAGCACCTGAAATTAAATACAATTTTATTTATAGTCAAGGGTACTGATGGCACGGCCATTTCTATAGTCAACAATAGTATTTATAATTAGTGATATTTTTTTATTATACCTCTATGTAGTTATCGGCTGCCATAGTTCCATGTTAATTTTATCTAATTATTTCTTCAAACATGTGTTCATGTAGTGAAACATAACCTCTAATCTGTAGCCTGTGTCGTGTCCGTAGTAGTAAAAGTCAAAAGCAACTTACTTTGCAATTGTTTAAGGTTAGGTAAATAGGCTAGGCCAAGTTATGGACTTGATAATGTCAACCTCATTACAAAGTCATTAGATTTAGTAGATTCACTGAGGTTACTTACTTACATCTGTGGTAACTTATAGGTTTTCATGGTAAGTTTAATTATTATTTATACTTTTTTGTTCTGTTTGTGCACTTTCCAAACCCATATAACCAAATATTGTTTTACTGTTATTGTCACTTTTAAAGAAACATATTATACCAGAAGCAGTTAGCTTAGAAATTTACAGTCTATGGCAAGGCGTGTTTAGGCCACAGTTGACAACAAAAAGTTAATTATACAGGCCTCTCTATTATTTATGTGTTTTGTTAAGTTAAATAATAGTTTTCATTCAATCTATACAAACTAATTATTTGGTCATTGACAAAGCCAACACAACCTCACATTTATGGGTCACAAATTTTTTACTTTGACAGTGGCGTCGTTCTGCAATCCAGCTACTTGGAGGTCACGAATTGTGGATATTTATGAGCGATGGCTTGTGGTGTGATACTCCCCAGTGGGGATTAACGTCTGCACTTGTGAATACTAGTTCATCCATAAAGACCATCCTTATATTTATTAAGTTTAGATCAATTTGTATATATGAGGTCGATATTGTGGTTCTGATAACATGTTAAACTGTAGTCACTAGATACCATTCTGGGTTTTAGAAAGGTTCTTTTTTTTACCATTCTGGGTTTTATTTCAATTCTAAAACCTCCCAAGAGGTTTTAGAAAGGAATACATACCAGGATGGAGCAGAGAGTGTGAAGATCTTTACAGTGAGTTTACTTAACTAGGCCTACTTAACTCTCTCGACAACTCCAGGAGAGAGAAGTGGGTGAACGAGAACCTGAACGTCACCAAAAGTAGTCAGAAAGCTTGGTCTCTGCTCAGGAAACTCTCCACTGGTAAATCAAGTGAAAAACACGATGCCTCACAGCCTAGCCCTCGTGAAATTGCTAAACACCTCTCCGTACTTTCAAAACCTGTTCTTTCGTCTGCAGACAGAAAAATTAATTTCAGGCTTAATGAAATAAAGGAGAGTCGGCAAGCACCCTTTGAAGTCTCTAGACCCTTCACTTACGACGAGCTGGAAGTGGCGATTGATGCAATGCCAATTGGCAAAGCAGCAGGCTTGGATGACATTTTCCCGGAGTTTATAAAACACTCGGGTAACAAGGCTAGACACTGGCTTCTGGAAGTTTTTAACACCACTCTGAAAACCGGCGACATGCCTGGGATATTTAGAAAATCCAAAATCATAGCTATCCTGAAGCCCGGAAAAGATCCAAAACTGCCTGAAAGTTATCGGCCAATAGCTCTTTTAAGTGTTTGTTATAAGCTGCTAGAGAGGTTGATTTATAACAGAATCCTCCCTATTCTCAATACTAGCATCCCTGTTGAACAAGCTGGATTTAGGCCTGGTTGCAACTGCTGTGACCAGGTTCTGGCTCTGACTTCTTTCATTGAGGATGGGTTTGAGCGAAGACTGAAAACCTCTGTGGCTTTTTTAGATCTGACTGCGGCATATGACACTGTCTGGAGAAAAGGCCTCCTAGTTAAATTTTACGACCTTATTCCTTGCCCTTTCTTGTTGTGTCTCCTCAACTCAATGCTCTCTAATAGGATGATAAAAGTATATCTGGGACGCAGAGAAAGTACGTTTAGGCAACTAAAGGATGGCCTGCCGCAAGGGTCAGTGCTCGCCCCACTGCTCTTTAATGTGTATACTGCCGACATTCCTGTAACTCGGTCCTTGGAGTTTATATATGCAGACGATATTGCATTGGCATATCAACACCAGCATTTTCGACAAGCAGAGGAAACACTAACAAATGACCTCACGACCCTCGGTGAATACTTTAAAGCCTGGAAGCTAAATCCAAACCCAACAAAAACTGAGGTTGCTTGCTTCCACTTGAATAGGTAATAGACTGGCCAACCAAAAACTTAAAATCGTATTCAACGGTGTTGAGCTAAAACATAATGACCACCCACAGTATCTGGGACTCACTTTAGATCGGTCTCTCACGTTTAAAAGCCACTTACAAAAAACGGCAGCTAAGGTGAGAACCAGGACTAACATTGTCCATCACCTTGCTGGCTCCACATGGGGAGCTAACGCACAAGTTCTTCGAACCACTGCTCTGTCATTGGTATATTCAACTGCTGAGTACTGTGCTCCCGTGTGGTTAAATAGTGTGCACGTTAGAGAGATCAACGTCCAGCTAAACAGGACCATGAGAGCTATTAGTTGTACCCTCATGGCAACCCCTGTACCCTGGCTCCCCGTGCTGTGTAATATCGCTCCTCCTGAAATAAGACGAAGGGATGCACTCATTAGGGAATACACAAAGATCTTATCTGCTCCACAGCTTCCCATCCATGATTACCTACCCCAGAATACGGGTCGATTGAGGTCCCGAAAACCACCGCTACGAACAGCCTCCCAGTTGATAGCGGTAGGTGGTATGAATCTTCCTCGGAAGCAGTGGACTATACTCAATCGTTTCCACACTGGAGTGGGAAGATGTAATTATTGGAAGTACAAATGGGGAATGACACAAGACCAGTCATGCGACTGCGGAGCAGAGTATCAAACTATGGAACACATAGTCGAAGAGTGCCCACTGAGTGCCTTCCCCGAAGGATTGGCCGGTCTGCATAGCTCAAGTGAAGCTGGGCTGCAATGGCTGAGCGCCCAGGATTTAGCTCTATAAAGAGAGATCTGATTTTTATTTTAGTGTTTAGATTTTTACTTATACTGACTCAGGTGCTCTGCACCGCAGAATTTATTTATTATTCTTAAACCATGGTGGCTGGCTAAATGAGCCTTACGATATATATATATATATATATATATATATATATATATATATTATAAGTAGATAGTATCATGTTGGTTCTGGCTCACTTTTGGAGACAATCAAAAATCAAACAAATTTCACAGTTTTTTAATACAATTATGCAATATTTTTGCCACTTTTTGGCCAATTTTCAGCTTTTGTCAAATTGTCATAAAAAAATATGCAATTTTAATGAAATTTTTAACAAATATGCCTAAAATCTTCTACAAAATAAAATTTTTTTAAAAACAAGTAAAATTATCACATTTTATAAGTATTTTTTCAATAAAATCAATAGTCGACTTTTCATAAGGTAATTAAAAATTTTAATAGTATTTTTTCAATAAATTTGACTAAAATAGTAATAATATATTCTAATTAATTTCAGTAATATCATTTTTGATTATATTATATTCAAGTAATTTTTCAGATACAATGATAATATAACAATTTGTTTTACTAGTAGCTACTATATCATAATCAAAATCTGCATTAATAATAATATCATTTTTTGAACTTGAAATATTTGTTGGATTTTTTGTAGTATCAATTACATAAATTGGTCTATTTTCTAGAAATTCTGTAAAAATACATTTTACTACTATTATAATAAACTTTTTTATAATCTTGATACATTTCATACATAATTCTAAATTTTTCATTGAATATATCAAAGTTTTCCAATTCATCAGGGTAATAATGACCATTTAGTTTTACTCTTATATTTTTTACATACATACTATCAAATTTAGAAGTATCATATAACTGATCATTTGTTCTTGATTTTTGAAATCCAATTATAATAAATTTTGGATTATAAATATTTCTATAGATATTTGTTATATCCAAACTTAAATTCTTTTCTGTAATATTTTTTTGTTCAATGCATTGCCAATGATTAAAATGAAAATTTACTTTTTCAAATTTGCTTAGTTCATTAATTAATTGAATTTTACTTGTTGTTTTGTATTCAATTATAGGAACTCTAATAAAAAAATTCATCAATTGTTATTTTACCTTCAGTTGGTAATGTAGCATTATCATAAGTTCCATCAGCCTTTTTAGTTTTCCATCTAAAATTGCATCATTGTTTTCTGATCTAATAAATGTTATATTAAAACCACCTTTATATATTGGAATATTTACATTTTCAAAAAATCCTAATCCAAAATGAGATAAATTACCAATTGCTTCAAATTTATTTTTAAAATTTGATTCAAAACCATTATTAATTTGATTTATTTCTGATTTTGAATAAGTTATAGTACCTTTAATTGTACTTAATAAACCAGGATATTCAATTTCATCAATCAATTTATTATGTTTTCTAACTTCAATTTTTAAAAATAAAAATGGAACAAAATTATCAATTAATTTTATATTAGCACCATTATCATATGCATTTCCATCAGATTTAGTCAATTTACCAGATATATAAAATTGAAATTTAGAAGTACAAAATCCATATCCAAAATCTATATTAAATTCAGTTTTTTTATTAGGTTCATTTAAATGTAATTTAGATAATGGATAGAAATTTTTGTATTCAGCTCTTTCAATATCATTTACATATTTTTTGTAATCAGCCATTTATTAAGGATAAATTTTTTAAATCAAAAGCTTTTTTAAAACAAGTAAAATTTTTATAATTTTATGATGTCAAATTTTATAATTTTTATGTATCAATTTCATTTTTACTTTTAAAATATTCAATTTCAGTAGCATGATCAAGTATAAATTTTGCTGATATTTTTTGATGTTCTAAAATTAATTCCCAATTTAAGGTAAATGCATAATCATGAATGAAATATTCAGTTAAATCTTGATATTTACAAATCAAATCAATATAATCTTTTAATTGATAATTTATGAATTCAGTAATAAAATCTATAGTTAAATTTTGATGTTGAGCAATTTTTTGCCAATTTAATTTATTTTGAAACAATCTCATCATATTAATACTCAACTCATATTTTTCAGAAATATCATCCCAATCATCTTTGTTTAATTGATTTTGGTTTCTGATAATGAATAAATCAAATGAACTGTATAGAGCCATTTATTAGGGAGAAAATTTTGTAAAACAACTTTTCTTTGAATTACAAATACAACATTTTGATTTAATTACATTTATATTTTTCAATTTTATTATCTGAATATCTTTAGAATTAGTTTTTTGTTTACATTTAAGACAATAAATCAACTCCATTTATATAAAATAATTATTGTAATTTATCTATATCATCTTTAATTAGTATTATTTCAGCATTTAATTCTTTTATGGATTCATTGACTCCATCAAATAGAAATTTTAGTTCTTTTTCTAATTTTTCTTCTAAATTTTCAACATATTTTCCAATATTAATTAAAAAGTCTGTAATTTTATTTAAATCCTTTTTAGTTTCTGAATGATCATTACCAATTTTAATAATTGAATCTAAAACTTCATCTAATTCTGATTTTATTACAACATCATATTTATTTATACTTGGTTTAACATTAACAATTCTTTTACCATTAATACTTATATAATTTTTTGATAAACCAATAGCATTTACTAGATTTTCAGTCTTTTTTACATGACTTTTAAAACTTTTACTAAAATTATTAAAAAATATATTTAATTTAGAATTTATATAATCTTCTTTAATATTAATTGGATGTTTTTTCTGTCTTCCAAACAGATCAAATATATTTTGTGAATCCATATTTATTAAGGATTAATTTATTTATTATATTATCAAATTTTTTATTATTATTTAATTCATTTAATATAAAAATACATAAATGACCACAAATTGGTGGATCATTATAATTTTGAATTTGATTATCATTATAAAATATATTATCTTTTCCTAGATATTTAACTAATTCTATTGGTGGTTTATTAACTATATTTCCATATGAATCAAAATAATATTTAATTTTATCTTTTTTTATAATAACAAACCCAATGAGTTCCATTTCCATCAAATGAATCTAAATTTATAATTCCCCATCAAATTTATTAACTTTATTAGGTAATATATCTCTCATAAATACACCTCTAAAATATTTTATATTTTTACACAATTTTTCTAATTCACCTAATGTTAGTGGTTCAAAATTTGTTTATAATTTTGTTTCATATATTTTAATGTTTTTTTATCTAACCAGATCCTTCTACATTTTTTAATTCATGATCTAACCCATCAACAAAATTTCTAATTTAGGAATTATAGATTCTTTTACTACTTTTGCTCCCTTTCTAACATTTGGTGTATAATTTTTAACTATAGGTATATTATCAGCAAAATCTAAAATTTCTTTTAGTAATCCACCATTTTTTATTTCTTTTAATTGATTATATGAAAATTCAAATCTTAATCCTTTATTTAATTTTTTATGTTTATTTAGTTTATTAATTTGTCTTTAGATAATAATATAATATCTTTTCCATTTTCATTAAATTGATCAATATTAAATTGAATTATAACTGATCTTTTATTTTTAAATGCTAATTTTATTTTTGATTTTTGATTATCTGTCAAGTTTATATTTATTTTTTCCATTTATTAAGAAAAAAATTTATAGTTTTTTATAATATAGATTAACATAATTAATGAAAATTTTTTATTAAAATTTTAATCCTACTTCTAAACCCATACCAAATTTTCTTTTCATCCACATAGCACCTGATGTTGGTAATGCAATTAATCTTTCACCAATTCCATGATCATTTGATGTTACTATATCCCATGCTTTATCTTGTAAAATTTTATCAGCTATTTCATTTCTAGATTTTGTATCTTTATGATCTCTATAAAATAAATCATGTTCTTTAGCAGCTTTATCTAAATCATTTATTCCAGGATCACCTCTTTTTACTCTTTTATTTAATTTAGTTCCAGGCCCTAGATATTGATAACCAGGTACATGTAATTCAAAAGGTAAATTATTTATAACATCATTTAAAATACCTGATCCATCTTTTAATAATGGTGATGAAATATTTGCCAAAATTCTTTTTAAATACTTAATTCCTTCAGGTTTTCCAATTAATTCATCTAATTTATTTGATATAAAGTCTTTAATTGCTCTCTTTTCATTTAAAAAATTATTATTACCAGCTTTTTCTTGTGCATATATATAATTAATAATATTATCTAATTTATTTAAATCATCTATAAATCTATATTCAATTTTATTTTCTGTATATTGTCTGATTCCTGGACCTTCAATTTCACCTTTTAATTCCCAAATATGTTTAATTAAATTAATATATTTATCACCTTTACTAGATTTTGGTTTCTTACTATTTGGATCATTATTTTTATAAATTGAATTAGTTTCCCATAAAATCTTTGAATAATTATTTAAATCATCTTGTGTATATAAATTATTATCTGGTTTCTTTTCATAAGTTAACAATCTCCATAATCCATGTGTTCCATTATATTTTTTATCATCAATTATTAAATCATCATTATCAATTACAGTTATTTTATCACCAATCATAAATGATTTTTTATGTTTATTCCAATATAAACCAAATTTATCATCTTTTGTTCTTGGTAAATATTTTTGTGCTAATGGACCAATAATTTTATCTAATGTTTGAGGTGAAATTAAATTTGGGTCAATAAATGTCGATTCTTCTTGAATTATTGGTTGTCTGATTGGTCTAAATGGAGTACTTGAAGGTAAATTTAATTCTTCAGTTTCTGGTATTGATATATTGGCAAAATTATTAACAATAGGTACCAATTCCATAAGGTTTTTATTTTCATTTAAGACTTCACCAATTTTATTTTCAACTTTACCAATTGCTGATGTTATAGGTTCATATGCTTTTTGTTTAATTTTTTCATAATTATCTTCAATTTTAATTTGATTTTTAAATTCTTTTATTAATTTTTTCTCAATATCATCTAATTTTTTAGCTTCATTAACAGATATTTTATCCATTTATTACAAATAAAAATTTAGGTTCAAAACAAACCATGTTAACATAAACACAAATCATATTTACACAAAACACAAATCATGTTAACACAAACACAAATTATGTTAACATAAAAACAAATCATGTTAACACAAAACACAAATCATGTTAACACAAACACAAATCATGTTAACATAAACACTAATTATGTTAAACACAATTCATTTTACTTTATTTCTGTAATTTTCATTAAATATATAAATACTAATGAAATAAATAATACTAATAAAATAAATATTCTATCAATTATTGAATCAAACATACAACAAGCCATTATCATTATTTAATATCAGAAAAAATTTTCATATATTTTCCATCATTTGATTTTTTTAATAAATTAATAGTTAAAAATCCATAGTCTTCTTTCCAACAATCATTACAAATAGTTTTAAATTTATCAAATTTCATATCTGATCCAACAAAATTATTATATATTTTTTTCATATAATGTTCATTTTGTTTAAAAATGCATAACATATTTAAATTGTTTCTAATTAATTGCATATCAACTTTTGAATAACATTGTGATAAATAAATACATGATATATTTTTATGTCTACCCATTATAAAATATTCTTTAATTTTATCTTGTTTTTTTCTAAAATACAATCATCAAAAACTACTAATGAATTTGGTTTACATTTATTTAGTGGAATCATATCATTACATGAAAAATAAGAAATTTGTTTATTAATATTTGATTCTATATTTTTAAATCTTTTTTGTAATAATTTATAAGATGGTTGTTCTAATGATTTACTAAAAATATATAAATTTGAATATGGAATTAATCTTTTGTAAATAAAATTTAATAATAATGTAGTTTTACCAGATCCACTTGTTCCTATAATTAATAATCTAATAGGTTGATCATTTTTATTATTTTTATCATATGATTCTAATTTTATATTATCTTTTTTTTCTAAAAATTTCTCCATTTAAATAAGATGAAATTATTTAAAATAATTGGTCATTCATCCAAACTAGAATTAAGATTAGAACATCCAATACATTTAGATGGAAAATATAGTATTGGTTTAAGTGGATTTTATTCAGATAATTTTATATCAAATATACCAAATGATTATAAAAACTGTTATGGATATTCTATTAAAGATGAAGGTGATAAAATTATAGATCAATATTTTGATATAAATAAAGGAAATTATACAATTGAAGAAATAAAAAATATTTTTATAAATAGTTTAAAAGAATTTAAAAATAAATTCAATAAATTTGATGAAAATGATTTTATATTGAAAAATGATGGACCATATATTATAATAAAATCTCCAGTTAAAATTATAGTAACAACAATTATAATTGATTTATTAGGGTTAAATGATAAAATAATTGAACCAAATGTATTAACAAAAGGAATAAAACTACCAAAAATTAGACCTTTTGATGTTATTGAAATTCATTGTAATTTAGTTGAACCTAGTTTTGAAAATCATAAAGATCTTTCACATTTACATAAAGAATCAGAAATTCTATATTCATTTTATCCAAATGTTGAATATGGATCAAAACTTAGTGAAAAACCAAATGAAATTGATTATATTCCTTTAAAAAATATAAATAAAATTCAAAATATTATAATATCTATTCAAGATAGTGATGGAAATCTAATAAATAATGAAAATATTAAAAGTATTGTATATTTAAGATTAAAACAAAATTTGTAATAATTTGTCTACATAAATAATAAAAACAAAAATTGATTTAACTAACAATAATTTTATGTTTAATAATAAATTAATTGTATTTAATAAACAAAATAATCCTTGGTTTAAAGGAAATTCGTGATATTTTAAAATATAAAAATTCTAGAAAAGTTTTAATTGATAATATAAAAGAAAAATATATAAAACTTAAAAAATATCAAGTGTAACCAACAGTTACACTTACATAATGATAATAAATTAATTTACATAAAAATTATAGGTGTCACAAATTATGACACCCTAAAAATTGATATACAAACATGTTTTCAGATGCCCTAAAACAGGGCGTCAATAAAATAGATATTAAAACAATATTTATTAATGAATCTGGTTTATATTTATTAATTTTAAAATCAAAAAAGGTAGATAAACAATAAGGATAGATGATTATAAATTAAAATTTATAGATATTTTTAGAGGAGACAATTTGTCCCCCCAATCATATAATGAAAAACATACAAAACTTATTAAAATTAGGTAGGACCCAAAATGGGTCCCATATCAATTATAATATTTATTCTAAAAATGTTTAAAGGAGGTAACCTTATCATACAATAAAAACTTAAGGGTAACAAAATGTTACCCTTCTTAAACATTCAAAAAATATTCATAAATATAATAAATTATATACAAATTTGAGACCCGTCTTAAAGACGGGTCTTACTTATAATAATAAAGTAAAATTTATAGATATTTTTAGGTTAGATATTCAATAAATTATTGAATATATTTAAATTTATTAAAGAAAATATTTAAAAATATACATAAAATTATAGTATAAATTCAATATCATATGGTTATAAATTATTAATATAATTTTGATCATTTTCTTTAAAACTTTCTTTAACATAATTTTTTATTATATTTATAAATGGTTCTATTATAAAATTAAACTTATAATGATATACAAAATAATTTTTATATTTAAAAAGATATATTAAAAATTTATTTGATACTTTAGTTTTAAATAAATATAATTTCATATCAAAATCATTATTTATTAATTCTTTTGGAACAATTAAAATTTCCATTTATTTATAATTATTTTTATACCCCCAAGGTAATGTATCAATTTTATTTTCACAAATAACTCTTTTGTCATCTCTATTACTTAAAGCTAATTTATTTATTGTAATTGTATATAGTTCATGTTTAAAACTTCTAATACAAGTCATTTCTCTATATTGTTCATGATCATCAAATAAACATTTCTTAAAATCATCCATATGTAATGTTTTATCAACAACACTTTTCTTGATTCCTTTACATTTTACAGGATTTTTATTATTAAATTCATAACTATATAATTTTGATCTTAATTCACAATATTCTTCTAATATTTCACCATTTAACTCATCTTTAAATTTACCAATTATTTTTTTATTCTTTTTTTTACTATAGCATTCATGTTCTTTCTTATAATCACTTGTATCAAATTCATTAATATTTTCTTTAATAATTTTATATGGATCATTTTTAAATTCTATAAAATAACTGTCTGTGTCCATATATAATAACCTTATATTTGGATCAAACTTCTTTAATTTTTCATAATAAAATTGATACATATGTAATTTTGATAAATCAAGTACTGAAAATCCTATATAGATTGGTTTATCAAACTTAACCTTTTCTTTTATCATATGTGAAGCAATACAGTCTTGATCAAATATACTAAATGTTTTAAAATTAGGTTTTTTTGCTTGTTTTAATGAAAACTTTTCGTCACCTAATTTAATATCACATCTATTTCTAACATTTTCCATAGTTTTTCCAAAAACACTATTATTCATCAATTAAAAAAAGTCTTTTTCAAAATCTGATGTTGATTTGGATCTTAATTTGGTATTTAATTCAATATATTTTTTCATATAATCATCTTGATCAAATGCTATAACTCTATTAACTTTCTTTAATTTTAATCCTTTTTGTAGATAATATTTTAAATTTCTTGAATGAATAACATAATCTTTCTTATCAAATAATGTTGTACAAAGCTTATTATTATAATGTTCAGGTGCTAATGGTAAATCTTTATGATTATCATGTAATTCAATAGGATATTCTAAATCAACATCTAATATATATCCATATTCAGCATTTTCATCTAATTCTAATATTGTTTCTACCCATTCATTTAATGTATATCTATTAGGATTCATCCATGTTATATCTTTATAAGGTAATTTTTGACTTAAAGCCCATCCATATAAATTATTTGCATCTACATATAACATATAATTTTCAGGTTTTGTTTTATCATACTTTTTTGTATATTTATTGTTTGCTTTACAATATCTAGTTATACATTGTGAAATACCACCTCTAATACCTTTTTCAATCATTAAATACATATTATAATCACTTATTAATTCTAGTTTAATTTTTGTTAATTTTAACATAGAATCCCAAGCTAATGATGGTGATGTTAGATAATGTGCTGGATCTAATTGATAATTTTTCAAACAAACAGATCTAAAATTTTCAAATATATCAGCTAATAAAATAACATCTTGAATATTATATAAATCTGAATAATTACCTAATGTTTTTACTTTTAATTTATTCCAAACTTTTATATAATGTTTATAATCATCATCACTTATATTTTCATTAGTTAAACAACTATAAAATTGATCTTTTTCTAATATTTTATCATAGTTTAATTTTTCAACATTATCAATAAATTCATATGGAAATACACCTTTAGAAGTTAATATTTTTAAAGTTTCATTATCATATTCAATTATATCATTTTCTTTTATAAATTTATTTATATGCTTAAATTCTTTAAGATTTTTAGCTAATTTTTCAATTGATGTAGCCATAAATCTAAATGTATCTACAAATGAGAATTTTATAAATTTTCTAGGTTTATCACCTTCAAATTCATAACCATAACCAGAATTTACTGAATAGTTTATATATTTTTCATCTGTATTGGCTAACAAATCAATTTTACCATATTTTTTAGCTAATTCTTTTATAAACAAATGTGTATCATAATTTGAACTATTATGGCAGAATATAGGAATATTTTGAGGGAATTTTAGATTTAAATTACAATTTAAATGTGCAGCACCCCTAAATTTTCCTGTTAAATGGCAATGATCTCTTACTTTTATTCTTTTATCATTATCAAAACCAATTTTTTCACAAATATGACAAATATTTGTTTTCTGATAATTAATTTCTTCTTCATTAGTTAAATTCATAGGCTTTTTATTTTTTGAATTATATTTTTTAGCTATATATTTTGAAATTTCATCTAAATATTCAAATAATTTATTTGGTACATTTATTAATTCCTCTTCAGTTTTTGCTCTATAACAAATAGGTTTATACATTTTATTAGTTACTCTAGATACTAAATAAATTGTAAATCCATATGGTTTATGCCTTTGAATTTTATTTGTATGTGAACAATTTGGATTGTTTTTACAATTATCAATCTTTTCTAATATACTTTCAAAATCCATATAAATTACATATGGATGTTCAAACTTTTTATAATAATTTTTAAAACTTATAGTTTGACCTTTAAATGGCATTATAGGTCTACAAGGTTCTAATGATTTACATATTTCTAAATGATTATTTAAGTCTTTGTTTTTGTAGAAATGAGTTAAACATCTTCTACAAATATATTTTTTATTTGTATTTTTTGTGTTAATTGCTTAGATACTAACTTACTTAAATCTGTAATCAATATATAATGAGAATTATTACCAATTTTATAATATAATAAATCAATTTCTAGTTTTGTATTATAATGTTCAGATATTTGTAATGACACTATTTTTTCATCTTCATCAATTCTATACATATTTATTGACATTGATGGATAATTATATTTAGAATCAAATGATCTTTTTTCAAATAATTTAATATCTTTTAATGTTATTGGATAATCAAAACCTTTCAAAATATCATCATTTATATATTTTTGGTATTGTTTAACTCTTTCAGCATTTTTGTTTGGTTTATCAATAGCACATCTAATTGCATAAATAAAACAATATTCATCTTTATTTTTAAAATTTACACAACATTTTTTATTCTTAATTTTATTTGGTAATTCTATATATGATCCAGCATTTAATGAATTATTTTTAGATAATTTTAGATTTAATTCAACACATCTTTTTAATGACCAACCAGAGCCTTTTGATGGTATATTTAGTTGTTCTCCTACTATTAATTTCTTAAATTGATCATCAATAAAATCATCTATATTTAAAATATCTGAACTTTTTATACAAAAATACATATTACTATTTTGAATTTCACCATTTATTAATTTTCTTTCATATTCACATTCTAAAGCCATCTGTCCTTTAATATTTTTGAATTTTTGTTTTTCTATCAATTTTTTTATTTCATTTCTTTGAGTTTCTAAATAATCATTAATATCTAAATCATCATTTGAATTTGTTAAAATATAATCTTGAAAATATCCTTTTAATAACGAAGCTTCTTGAATATTTATTATATTTTCTTTTGGAATTGGTTTATTTTTAAAATAATCATTTAATAATCCAATCAATTCTCTCCTAGTTTTATTAACAATTTTAATACTATTTTTAATTGCTAAATTTTGAATATATTTTAATGATCTATATCTTAAATTATTTGGATTTTCTTTAATTTTGTTTAATCTTTTAATTAGTTCATCTCTAGATAAATTTTCATAATTTCTGACAGATAATTTTTTTGCAATTTCATTTAATTTTTCTATATTAAATAATGAATAATTTGTAAGATCAAATGTTTCTTTAATATTTGTCAATTCATCTAAAGTTTTATTTTTATAATTATATATATTATTATTTTTACACCAATGTTTTAATTCAAATATTTTATTATCATATTTTTGTTTATTTAATAAATGTTTAGTTGAGTTATAATGTCTATCATAATTTTTATATAATATATTTTTATTACAATAAGGACAATTAATATTTTTATTTGTTCGTTCCATTTATTAGAAATAATTTTTACTTAGAAATAAAACTCTTAAAAATATGAGAAGTTTTTCCACTTTTTTCTAGGTAATTTATAGTTTAAATTGTAATTTTTCAATCAATAGTCAACTTTTCACAAGTTAATTTAAATTTTCTAGAGTATTTTTTCAATAAAATCAATAGTCAACTTTTCACAAGTTAATTTAAGTTTTCTAGAGTATTTTTTCAATAAAATCAATAGTCAACTTTTCACAAGTTAATTTAAATTTTCTAGAGTATTTTTTCAATAAAATCAATAGTCAACTTTTTATAAGTCAATTTAAGTTTTCTATAGTATTTTTTCAATAAAATTTAAACTTTTTTAAAACAAGTACAATTATTATTTTTATCATATTTTTAAATTTTCTAATTTTGTTATATTTTTGTCATGAATTTTAGTTTCTAAATGTCTTAAATAATTATTAGTCCATTTAATATTTCTTCCACATTCACAAAATTGTGGTTTTAAAAACATTTCTCTAATACATTGTATACAAATTGTATTTTTTCTATCTTTACTATAATGATAATTATTAAAATTTGAAATATCTTTAATTTCTTTACATTTATGACATTGTTTTTCATTTAATTCAATAACTTTAATACTATCATATAATTTTTTATAATACACATTGTAACGGTGCAATTCGCGGTGGTGTTAAAATTGCCCGCTACAGCCTCAGAATCGCTCATTCGGGTTAAATGTCCAGGGTTCTAAATTGATTTTGCAAATTACTTTAGTTTATTTGAGGGCTCAGACGCAAGGTCAAATGAACATGGTTCTCAAAGCAAATCCTTAGATCATCACAGCCCTTGAGTTTGGAAGAAGTAAATTTAGATTCCCCGGTTAAATTCTGATTAAATAATAAAAACTAAAATAAGCCACGCGGCAAAATGAAATAAACGAATTCTTCAACTAAAACGCAAGTAAGCCTATCAGGATTTCACCGTTAAGTTATCGCCAATTAATAAAATCGTTTTTCTATTTAATTAATTTAGATTACAAATATAATATTCAATTTCCAAATATAATCAATAAAAGTCCAAAGGGTTCCCAGGAGCTGTTTCGCCCCGGGCCTAACACTGGTACAAGACAAGTTTTCTTTAATTAATTTAAAATACAAATTATTTTATTCCCAGGGTTAGTTCACCCTGGGCCTACAATGGCCTGGTGTAGAACGCTTTGAAAGGAAATCAAATATTGTACTCGCTCCGGTCAACCACGCGGTCTACCGGCTAACAAAAATCTCTTCAAGAGTACGTAAAACAATTCCTTATACAAGTTATTTAATTAACTTAAATAAAAGCAAAATTATAATAACGAGTCTGAATTATAATGTACTACGCTGACTTATACTATTACTAGGACCGTACCTGAGCAATAACGCTTTGTCGGACGCCCGACGTGTATTTATTATATTCGCTGATGAGCAGCGGTAGACGATGCGGCGGGCTGTTCGCCAGGCCGTGGACTGGTGGTGGACCTTGTCGGCTACTCGCCTGACGGAGGACTAAAGTAATTTGCAAAATCAATTTAGAACCCTGGACATTTAACCCGAATGAGCGATTCTGAGGCTGTAGCGGGCAATTTTAACACCACCGCGAATTGCACCGTTACAAATGGCGCTGCCGAACAGGGACTGAATAAATTGTGTAGGGCTTAGGGACTTGTAAATTTCAAGAAGAAATCATCGTTAAAAGCGTTGACTGTTGATTACTACCTGGAATAAGGTAGCTTGCTATCTGAAATAAGATAGTTTTATATTATCTCTCTTTATTTTCTGCCATTGTGGCTGGCGCCCGAAAACTTGGATTTAATTGCAATTAATTGTTTTTGAAATGGGACTCTTTAGACTATTTCTTAGACTTTGGTTGCGGCTCTTATGTAGCACATTTTACGTTGCTTCTCCGGCGCGAAACAAAGGGGAAAAAGGAACAAAATCAGACAAAACTAGCGTAACAACTGGTGTAACAACTAGTTCAACTGGTGAAACAACTAGTTCCGTTATGACTACTAGCGTAGGTACGATCCCGAAAACGACGGTTTCTAGGCCAATACCAGCGACTGATAGTACAGTAGTGACAACAATACCCTCGACTGTCGAACTGAGCCTACCACTGGACACTCAGTCATTTTCACGGAAATCACCCTCCGAGGACGATCCTAGGACTAGTTGGATTAGGACGTTAACTAAAGATGAACTTAAGTTGGAGATGAATAAATATGGATTAGATACGTCTGGAACAATGGACGAGTTAAGGCGGCGTTTTGCGAAATTTTGGAAGGATGGTATTCCCCGCGAAAAATCCAAGCAAACTCCGACGAGCGAGGGAGCTATGTCCGTCGCCGGAAATCCATGGTCTTTTGAAAATCCGGATAATCAATTTAAAACCTATTCGTTACCTCCTCAGGAACAGGCCGAAACTCAGGGTTTGGGAAAACTTGTTCAATTGTTGGGTATGCCGCCCCACGTGTCAGTAGACGATGTTTGCCAAAGGGTAGCCGATTTTGCGATCAAAGCCCGTGCAAGCGAAAATATTCCGCTCGCAGATAGCCGTGAAAATATTTTCCCGAGTTTGCCTCTTCCCGGCGATGGAGTTGTGTATAGTAAGCTGCATAAGCCTATCACAACCGCGGTTCAATCTGGATGTAATCACGAATCAACGGGCATAAAACACAATGACTCAGCATCATTGTGTACGCTAGTACGGAAATGGAATGTTAAGTTCGACGGCAATAAAGACCCGATTTCGTTCTTAGAACGTGTTGAGGAATTAAAAGAAGCGTATTCCCTTGATAACGAGCGTATTCTTAAAGTTTTGCCTGAATTGTTGCACGGTGCGGCATTGTTATGGTACCGCAACAATAAGGAATTTTGGCTGTCATATGATGATTTTCGTCGCAGCTTTGACTTGTACTATTTACCTCCGGGCTATAACAGAAACCTTGGTGAGGAAATTAGGCGTAGGACTCAAGGTGAAAATGAACCGTTTCGTAATTTTGTAGTCGCTATCACGACTTTAATGCGGAGGCGTGGAGGATATTCAATGAAAGAGAAACTCGATGTTATTTATAACAATATGAGGCCTGATTACAAATTAACCATGAGTCGAGACGAAATAGTCTCGCTGGACGAGATGCTGAAAAAAGCAGAGCACGTTGAGAGTTATTGGCGTGAAAAGGCGTTGTACCGACCTCCCCCTCACCCCTCCGAGGCGCTGGTAGCCGAAACAGCCTACCAAGGAAAGCGGAAGTCAGACAATAAGCCGTACGGGCACCGTAGTGTCAATAGCTTAGGAAGCAATGAGAGCTTCACGGATCAAAATGTTGAAAAAGACAAACCGATGGGTTATAAAAATAATAATCCAATTAAAAACGACAAAGGTAACTATAGTCAGCGGTGGAATAACCGCGCGGTGGCTTATCAATCGCGAGATAAGCAATCTAGGTCGGCGCCGACAGATAACAAGGATGGACAGATGAAACAATCTATTCGCTCCCCGGTGACTTGTTACAATTGCGATAAACCCGGACACGTTTATCGAGACTGTAGGTAGCCAAAACCAATTTAGAACCCTGGACATTAACCCGATTGAGCGATTCCGTGGCTGTAGCGTGCAATTTTAACACCACCGCGAATTGCACCGTTACAACATCCTTACATTCTTTACAATAATAATATAACCCATCTTTAGTATTTTTGTCTTTATAAAATTTAGATATATCTTTATATAATTTACACCTTAAACATATCTTTTTCATTTATATAAAATAAAATTTACAAATTGGTTTTTTTCAATTCATATTCATAAAAATTTCCAATAATATCTTCATTATTTTGATCTTTTATACTATAAGTAACTGGATTTGTATTATTAATTTTAGAAATTATAAATATTTCTCTAGACCAATTATTTTTATATTTATTAGAAAATGTTGATTTTTTATTTCCAATTCTAACTCTATCATTTATTTTAAATTTGGATTTGGTTATTATTTTTGGTGGTTTATATTTAAAAACAGTATCTAATAAATCCTTTTCATTATTTTTATTTACTTCAATTGGTTTAATTTTAATTGTTGAATGATATGAATTATTATATTCTTTAACAATTTTTGGTAAAATATTTATCCATCTATAATTTTTATTAATTTCAAATTGTATTTTCATTTTTTCATTATGTGTTCTATTGTACCTTTCTATTATACTTGATTTTTCTTCATTTTCTGTATGATATAATTTAATATCATATTTATTTAATATTTCATTAAAATCTTTATTGATAAATTCTAATCCTTTATCTGTATGTAAAAGATTAGGTGATTTATGATTAATTTTAATTGCATCCTTAATTATTTCTTCAAATGCTTTAGAAACTGTTTTTCCATCTTTTTTCTTTAATGGTTTTGACCAAACATATTTTGAGAAAGTATCTATAACATTTAACATATATTTATAACCATCATTTTCTTTTTCATAATTTTTCATTATAATTAAATCTGCTGCCCATAAATCATCAATACCTAATGTAATTATTTTTCTTTTTAAAAATTTCTTTCTAATTGGAGCATGAATTTCATTTGCTTCAATTATTTGTTCATTTTTAGTTAATTCTTTTTTAATTATAGGTTTAACTTCTTTTTTCAAAATTTTACTTTTATTTGTTTTACAAATTGAACATTCAGTAGCAATTCTATATAATCCATTTTTCATTACAACAATTTGTGGATTAATATTTTTAGTTTTTTTCTTACATTTGTGACAATGAATTGGTTCATTCATTTATGTATAATTTTTTTTAAATAAATGGATATGTGTTATAGATGTCATAATCAAACTAATTTTACTATTATTGGAAATTATGTAGGATGTAATATATGTAAAAGAATTATTTATGAAAAAAAGATTAAGAGAAAAAGTAATAAGAATAAACATCTTAAACATATTTTAAGAGAATTTAACCATTTTCAACCATATAAAACACAACAATTAATTAATGAATTATATATTTTATGTATTTCCAATCATTTTGAAATAACACCTAAGAATATAAAATTATTTTTAAAACAAAGGAATTATACAAATTGGATATTTTACTATCAATTTTTAAACAAAATATACAATATTGATTTTGAATTGAATAATGAAGATAAAGAAAAAATTACACTATTTTTTAATAAATATTTATGTTTTAAGAAAAGTAATATATCATACAAAAAATTATTACCTATGATTTTTAAATACTTAAATATGGATTTTTGTATAAAACCTAATTATGATAATGACTTTTTAACATATCTATCACAAACAAGTTTGTGATATTTTTTCCTATATAAATGGATCTGCTAGAAGAAATTAATAATGTTGGAGAATTAAGATTTAAAGAATATAAACTATTAAAAAGTTTAAATTTAAATAAAAAATATAAAATTGAAAAATTTGAAAGAATTAAAGATAAATATGGATATACAATTATTGTTGAATTAGAAAAATGTAAAGTACATTTACCAAAAAGATTTACTAATGTAATTGATTATAAATCGATTAAAGAATTAAATAAAAAAGATTTACATTTAATTGTCACTGATATTAAGACTTTTGATGATAAAGAAACTGCTTTAGTTAAATTTGAATAATTATTACAATATTATTGATACTAAACCTTAATTTTACTTATTTTAAAAAAATTCAAATTTTATTGAAAAAATACTATTAAAATTTTAAATTACCTTATGAAAAGTCAACTATTGATTTTATTGAAAAAAATACTTATAAAATGTGATAATTTTACTTGTTTTTAAAAAAATTTTATTTTGTAGAAGATTTTAGGCATATTTGTTAAAAATTTCATTAAAATTGCATATTTTTTATGACAATTTGACAAAAGCTGAAAATTGGCCAAAAAGTGGCAAAAATATTGCATAATTGTATTAAAAAACTGTGAAATTTGTTTGATTTTTGATTGTCTCCAAAAGTGAGCCAGAACCAACATGATACTATCTACTTATATATATATATATATATACCATTCTGGGTGTTAGTCTCTAGTTTTTAAAAATTTGAGGCATGATTTTTAAAACCAGGACAGACTTTCCTGTCTTTTGTATTAGTTTTAGTGGCACATTTAACTTACTGCTCATTGAATAATGTAATTAAAGAATTATTGTGTTTTGTCTACTTTATATTTGCTTACAAAGCCTGTATGCCGGCAAACCTACGTACTCACCCCCATGGGGTTTATGGGGAAAATATAAAGAATACCTTAACTTAATAAAATTTGGTATGTACATTCACTAGGTAGGTTTTAACTTATATTTACTTACAAAACCCATATGGTGTGAAATCATCATATTCCCTCATAGTTTTTATAGGGAAATAAAAAAAATGCAAATTCCCTTTTAGAAATTTGTTAAGTAGGCCTAAGTTACCCAGATCTGCTGTGAGGGGAGTATTAATTTCTGTTAACCTACATTTAAATTTTGTAGTAAATACTTTACCATTTGCATTCGCTTTGGTCTTTTGATCAATAAAAAAATTAGGTGTAGCCTAATTAAATTTTCCAACAGTATTTTTGAAAATCGCTAGGCTTAAACTTATATCAAACACAGTCTGAATTAGTTCGGAATAGCAACATAGATTGTACTCTGTTTATGTTAGTCCATTTATATAAAAAAAAAACTATTTTTCTGTGGGATAAACTTAAAGAAAATTGTTATAGGCCTTGATTCTAGGCCAGATTCCGTTAATATTCTTTTGCATACCAACACCAGGGTGTCAAAAACAATGGCAGAGCATTCTACTATGCTTCATATTTTATTAATTTTTCGATATATTTACTGTACTGGCAGTCCACCACATTAGACCAGATGAATTAGAGTGTACTGTAATTCAATTTTTTTCATGTTAAAACAATATTCTGTGTCTTTCAATGGGAGGCGGGAAATCGATTGGCAGTCCTCTTCTCTTTTAGGCCTTTTTTTGTGTTCTATTTAGGTGGACGAATGGCTTAACATAACTTCCAAGCCACAAGGGCGGCAGAAGGATCTTTTTTAATTCTTTAGCCAAGAGCTGAACATGTCTCCGATGGGTGATAACACAGAGTTCTTCTAAGTTACACTCACTGCCTGTTTGAGAAACCATTTTTTAAAATCTTAAATTATTCTTTTGTAGATGGTTTTACCTACTGTGACCACTGATCGGGTGGTTGGTTTTGATGAAGATGTTGAAGAGGAAACTGGGCCCAAAAAGGCATCAACCAAAAAAATGGGTGGATTTTATCGACTAGGGCTACACCCTTCTGTAATGAAAGGTGTTCAAAAGCGCGGATACAAAACTCCAACACCAATTCAGAGGAAGGTAAATTGGAAATAATTGTTAAGAGAGGGTTAAAAAGATAGAGTGATTGTTTTGACTGAGCAGTCAAGTGGCTGTAGGGGGAACTACCTGAATGTACGGTTTGCATTGTTGCACAACCGTTCAGAGGTCTCGCGGGTCAAAATCTCATCTTACAGTACGTCACCTGCTCTCATTTTGTGCCTTTAAGTTTGATGAAAGTATTAGAGGTTTTAAATAAAAGATAAAGCCTTGAGCTATGTGATTCGCTTTTTGATTTTTTTAAATATTTTGAATCCATATTAAGCTATAAGGGGCTATAATTAATTGATCAAGTTAAAATCATTAGGCCTACAGCTTAATGTGGATTCAAAATGTAGGTATAAAAAAATTAAAAAGCAAATCAAATAAGTTAGGTCAAGTTTATATATTTTATTTTAATACCTTTCCCACTTGTGTCAGATTTAAAATAAAGGTACAAATGGGAGCAGGCAAAGCACTGCGTGATGTTCTGAGAGGATCCAATTGATACCCTCTCAAGTTAATCTAACTGGTCGTCTGGTTAGTTTTGTTAAATTATATTTTAAATTTTTTGTACCATGTAAAAATTACAACATTACTCTCCTAGGTTAGTAATTTTTGTCTTAGACATTATTATATTATATCTTCAAATTTAAATTCGTCAATATATAATGTACGGTGCATTGAATAGAAACTAAATATTTACAAAATATTTTGTAAATACTTTCAGTTTACTCACTTACTACTCATATTACTCACTTTTTTCAGTTTCTCAGTTATCTATTGGTTTAAACTGTTGAAACATTGATAGCTTACATATATTTTATTATACCTATTTGTATAACATTTAAATGGCAGAATATACACGGGTAAACTGGAATAATGTTACTAGTTTAAAACATCCTGTCAGATGTATGTAAAGAGATGTATGATGGGACAAGCAATTTTTCATTCCTTGAAAATAGGTAGTTTTTTTGGTTTGAAATTTCAATCTTAAAATCTACATTTTGATATGCCTGTAAATCTTTGTACAAGGTACAAAAAAAAGAGGAAACATATTCCTAAGATTCGTCTTAGAACAACATCAACCTCAAGTTCTATTTTAAAGTTTGTAAACCGATGTTTTTTAGAGTTTGATGAAAGTGGTTCATTTAAGTTTAACAGACTTGAGAAATCTACTCTTACACCGCTCCTTTCACACAGCACGTTTTTTAGCCATGCGGGAAAAACTGCACGATTTAAAAACCGTCCAAGTAATTGTCACACCGTACAAGTAATTGGCAGCTGGTTAAAAACCGTCGCCGTGCCTGTGTGAAAGGTCTCATAAGATTCTATTGGATTGTCTGCCATGCGATTTTTAATCGTACGGGCAAAACCATGATGTGTGAAAGGGGCGTTAGTTTTGCAATGCACTAAAAAACATAAAACTTTTAAATAACAGCTGTTGCTGATGAGTTTTATGGTGAATCCCCCTCATTACAGTAAAAAATTACAAGCACAGCAAAAGTTGAAATATCTTGAAATTTTTTTAGATTTGGATACCTCTGATTGTTAAGTCAAAACTAAATCCAAATCTAAATTATCTTATGTAGTAAAATTTGTATTTTTTAGACTATTCCGCTGATCATGGAAGGCCGAGATGTTGTTGCAATGGCTCGGACTGGAAGTGGGAAGACAGCTTGTTTTCTGATTCCTCTTTTTGAAAGGCTTTTGGCTAAACCCTCTAAGCACTCTATTAAAGCCCTCATTCTGTCACCAACGAGAGAACTTGCATTGCAGGTAAATAAAAATGAAATATTATTTAAGGTTCACTGATAACTTTGGTTAAACTTGTTTGCTATTTATTGCCTATTAACAAACGACTTACAATATTGGTTGCCATGTTGGCAACAGAAAACAAAAAAAAATTATAAAAATATCGCTGGGAGAAATATGAACTGAAGTGCGGTAATCAATTCCTTAAATAAGGAAATAAATAATTAAATAATCAAAATAAATAAAAAAATCAGAATACCAATTCCTTTTTAACTTTTTTACTCAGTAAAAAAAATGGAGACTAAGAGCCTGGGAGATTTAAAAAGTGCACAAATTGTATTTCTTTTAACTCTTTAACACGTTCGCTGCGGCATATAAAATGTCAAAACTCAACCAACATGCTGAATTATATTTACATTCTTCCAACGATAGCGAGAAAACTAACGGAATTCCCGATCCGGAAACGGATTAACGAGCGAAACCGGCACAACATGCGGGGACAATATAAACCTTCCCAGCAAAGAGCTGGGCTCACACGGAAGCAATAACTTTGAAGGGAGCACGCCACTGCTTTAGCAGTTGTCAGCACACAGCGCTAGTAGGCGGGCAACTGCTATAGCAGCTGTTAGCAGCGAACGTGTTAACAGTGCTGTTTTTATAACAATAAAGTCTATTGTTACAAAAACATTATTTACATTAACAATTTATAAACATTATTTACTTTATTGTTACAAAAAGACTTTACGCCATGTTTTGGGGGTCCTGGGGGGTATTCAGACGGGGTGTCCGCCCCTGGGAAAAAATTTAGCCCCAAAAAGACGTGTTAAAGCTATTTGGAAGCAAGGAAAAAATTCAGAATTTTTTCTTTAATTTGTTCTGAACACTACAAAAAAATCTAATACCATCCCTACTTGGCTACATCATTAATAAGATAAGAGAGCATGGAGATTATTTGCCTGAGTCAGTTTGACATTTTTTACCTCTATCAAACTTGTGGTTTCTTAAAAGTTATGTCTGCTTTTACTGGAGAAAACTTTGTTTTTTGGGGGCTGGTTAAAATAATTAGTAATTTTCTGCATTGTTTAACTTTATAAGTATATGAAACATACAGAGCAAACCTTACGCACTTTGATTTCCAAAGCATCACAACACTTTCACTAAATGAGCGAAGAGGGGTTGCAGATCAGCACGCACAAACAGGTCAGTGGGAACACCTCTCACCCTGACCGCGGTTACTGAACTGAATGAAATATGGCTAACAAAACAACACATGACCTAGGATAGTGTAGTGGTATTGCCAGGCGCTGGGGTGGGGAGGGAGGAAGAAAGTACAGTCTCACGCCAAGTAGACACAGCTGCCAATTCAACATCGCTTCAATCACATAACGACTCATCTAAAGTTAAAAAATATTTGGTTTATTTTTTTGAATTTTGTCCCAAGAGGTACTGGTACAACGTACGTACCTTCACAAAAACAGCACTGCTTCAATATTTGTTTATAATCATATATTTGATTGTTTTTTCAGCTTGAGTAAAGGAAGAAAAGACTGACGGTTTTGTCTTTAATACAGACGCCTGCCAGAAAAACTATGCTTAATTATTTTAGTTCATATTTCTCCTGGGGATATTTGAACCTCTGTTTACGTTTCTTTGTATTCTGTTACCACTATGGCAAACCACACTGTAAGCCATATGTTAATTTCTAAAACTTTTGTTGCACAATGCCTTTACTAATCCACTCACCCTTGGGCTCACCATTTCCTTTCATGTAGGTAGAAAAAGCACTTTTGATTTGTGGATTTTGAGATCTCAAAGCCCGGCATTTTTCTTTTATAGTTCAGTTCTAAGATATAGAGTCATGATAATATTCATCTACCAACAAGAGAATTTGTTAATAATGTAGTGTGATGTATTAAAAAAATAAGTTTTAATGCCGATTAAATTTTTCCATGTGGTGGTGACAGACAATGAAGTTTGTCAAGGAGTTGGGCAGGTTCTGTGGCGTGCGCGCGGCCGCCGTGCTGGGAGGCGACTCCATGGACTGTCAGTTCTCCGTCATCCATGGCCGACCTGACGTGCTCGTAGCCACTCCGGGTCGCTTCCTCCACCTCTGCGTCGAGATGGAGCTTAAGCTGTCCGACGTCGAGTATGTGGTGTTCGACGAGGCGGACCGACTCTTCGAAATGGGCTTCGGGGAACAGTTGAGGGAAATTATTCATCGGCTACCAGACAGCCGCCAAACGTTGCTGTTTTCTGCTACACTGCCTAAAGTGCTGGTTGAATTTGCCAGAGCCGGACTGACTGATCCAGTTTTGTTGAGGTACGAGTCTTAGTCAAAACCCTGTACATAGGCAGGATTTGAAAATTTGACTTATTTAATAAAAAACTTATTAGTAGTCTATTGGAATAAAATTTGTTGTTTCTATTCATGCTGAATATGTTTCATGTGAATTACTACAGAAATCAGGTTAGGCATGAGTATAAAAAAATGTTGAAATCTACAGGCTACTGAGTATTTTTTTATTTTTAGCGAATTTTTCTATAGGGAACACGCTATTCCTGCAGTAATCACAGTAAGACCTAAGCCCAAGACTCTAATACCTCTAATCTTTGTATCTACTCTAGTTATTATACACGTCTGTGACAATCCTTTATATGCATATTTGTATCTTGATGGAGAAATAAAGATTCTTATTCTTATTCTTACCAAAATTGCGTTGTAAATTTGCGTTGTAGGTCTGCTGCGACGGGGGTATTTAATGTTAGCATTGGTTGATATGTTAAGATAAAGGTCTCAATTAGTAGAAACATTCATGTTGACACGTTTCTCAGGTTATAGACACTTTGTATTATATAAAAAATCAACAAAGTAAAATTATGATAACATCATTATTGCACAATGTAAAAGTTTAAAGTATTTAAAAAAATAATACAGAAACTGTATATACTAAAACATATATGTTACAGTACTTTACTAAACACAATAAAGGATATTTAGATAAATGTGGGGCAAACAATAAAATTAAAACTTTATAGTTGAGAAGTGAATCCAGTCTCGCCATGGCTGTTTCCATTCCCTCATCAACTACATCGACAGACACGGGTTGTGAAGTGTAGCCTGAAAATTCTAAATGCGAGACATTCATCTTCTGCGGACATATAGAACAATAAACTAGAGGCGTTGAAGTTATTGTTTCATTATTAAAAAAGATTCTCATTACCAGTCTGGATGTGGTGGATCCAGATGAATGAGAGTGTACTGTACCTTGAATAATACAATTTTATTCTTCATCTTATTCTGAATATCAAAGAGTTACAAACTTTTAGGAGAATCGGAGTCCCAAAAATTTTGAGGTACAATTACTAGTTGTTTGTTCGCAGGCTGGACGTTGAGAGCAAACTGCCTGAGACTCTGGAGCTGTCGTTTGTGTCATGTCGTTCGGATGAGAAACCCGCAGCCCTGCTCTGCCTGTTGGATCATGTAATAGCGGCCGACAGTCAAGTCGCAATATTTGTTGCCACCAAGCATCATGTGGAATATGTTCACATGGTCAGTAATTTAGGATACATTCTACAATATATGTTGGATTACCTGAGCGACTGGGTTAACCTCCGAGGCAAAATCAAGTAAATTTTAGCGAATTTCCCTATAGGGAATATGTTGTTATGGTAGTAGCCATGGTAAGACTTGAGCCTGGGAGCATGATACTTATTCGTTTTGAGGTCCCCAGAAGCCAAAAAACCATTCATTCATTCTCATATATATGGGACTAAAAGTTAACTTCATTTGGTGTTGGCCGAAAGATTGCTTCCAATTTCTCTGTTCTAGGTAGCAACATCGATTTCATTAATTTTTAACTAAAATTTAACTTGTAAACAATGACTTTTCTCTCTTGTTTATTGATCCACACGACATAATGGCAATCATTACATCTCTGAAAACCTCCCCAGCTGAGGACATCTTTGGCCTCTCCAACAATGTCATAAAATAAATCAGTCCTTTCATTCTTGAACCTCTGACCTATCTAATAAAGTTTTCCATTTTATTTTGTAAATTCCTACATTGCTTAAAATTTTCAAAAACACATCCAATTTATTTAAAAGGGCAACAGAAATGTTGTTAGAAATTACAGACCAGTTTTGATAGTGTCAATTTTATCTAAAATGTTAAAACACATGTTAAGTATCAGTTGAGTAGCAAAAGTTGTTAAGCAGAGTTGTTAAGTAGCAAAAGTTGTACGATCATCTTAATGTCAATGATGCGTTATGTGAGGCTCAATATGGTTTTAAACCAGGTATGTCAACAGTTAAAGCAGTGGATGCTTTGATTTCAGAAGTCCTGGAAACTTTTGAAAATAATAAATATCTTAGCGTGGGCTTGAGAGACCTTAGTAAAACTTTTGACAGTACTGCACATGAAATTCTATTGGAAAAATTACCTTTTTATGGTGTAAGAAATAATCAACTTAACTTCTTTCAAACATATCTGTGTGGGAGATTTCAACAGGTAGTTATCAGCAGTTATTCATCTAGTTTTCTTGAAGTCTGAGGTGGAGTCCCCCTAGGCTCAGTTTTAGCACAGGTCCCATTTTGTTCCACTTAATGATAAATGATTTACCTAGCAGTATATCGTGTTAATCATTTTTATACGCAGATGATAGATTTTTTTTTTCATTTCTAGTATTAGCCTAATTGAGGCTGAAAAAAGGATTGACCCTGCAATATCAAAAGCCTCAAACTGTTTTCAGGCTAATTATCTTGCAGCTAATAAAGAAAAATCTGAAAAATTTTGTTTCTCCCTAAAAAATTTTGAAAAACAAAATTTCTCTTCTCCTGTAAAACTTTTGGGAATTCACCCAGATAAGAAGCTCACTTGGGAGCCACACTCTCGACATTTAATTTCAAAGATCTCCCGCGTTAGTTTTTCATTAAGGAGACTGAAAAATTTAGTTTCTAGGAGCATGCTGTCTATCACAGTCTAGGAGGACTGCCTATCACAGTTTTATGTATTCACACCTCCTGTATGGAATTATCTTATGGGGAAATAGTGTGGGAGCTACTAAAGTATTCATTTGGCAGAAAAAAGGCCATTAGAATAATGTTTGATAACCCAAGCAGAGGCACATGCAAGCCATTTTTTATAAAACATGGAATTTTGACCTTGCCAGGTATTTTTATTGTTTACAACATAATGTTTGTTAAAGAGAATGAGTTCAGTTTTTATAAGCATTCTGATGTTCATGATTATAGTACTAGGAACGGTCATAGTTTCAACATTCCATCAGATAGATTAACAAAGTCCATCAAAAGCCACAAATTGCTTCAAAGACGATAAGTTGCCTTCTGAATTCCGTAAGGAAAGCATCCCAGAGTTTAAGCTGAGATTGTTGAAGTGGCTCCTTAGCCAGGGGTATTATTCAGTTGAAGAGTTTTTAAATGTTAAATTTACAAAATGTAGGTTAATCAAAAGTTGTTTATTTTTATTTTATTTTTAAATTAATTATGTTAACAATTTTGACTTTGTCTATTACACATATGAATAAGAATATGAAATTTTTATAAGAATACAAATAAGAAATTTTTATCGTCGTTCAACACAGTTGATACCGTGTTGAACGACGATAAAAATTTCTTATTCGTGTTCTTATTCCTTTAAAAATTTCTTATTCGTATTCTTAAATTAAAAAGTTGGATTTTACTGAAATATTATGAGCTTCAATCAATAGAAACACTAAAATATAGCATACAACGGATGTACACCCAGGCTTATCTCAAAGCCAAAAATATAGAGTTTGGTTACCATGGAAATTTTTGATAACTTAAGGAAATATTCACACATACACAAACATATTACAGTAAATAAAATAAAATTGGTGATAAATATAAAGTGCAACAAAACATCTTCGCAACGCTCACTCCCTGCGGCTGGGGATGCCCTGGCCGGCCAACTCTTCCAGTGACAGACATCTTTGCCACGCTCACTCCCTGCGGCTGGGGATGCCCTGGCCGGCCAACTCTTCCAGTGACAGACATCTTCGCCATGCTCACTCCCTGCGGCTGGGGATGCCCTGGCCGGCCAACTCTTCCAGTGACAGACATCTTCGCCACGCTCACTCCCTGCGGCTGGGGATGCCCTGGCCGGCCAACTCTTCCAGTGACAGACATCTTCGCCACGCTCACTCCCTGCGGCTGGGGATGCCCTGGCCGGCCAACTCTTCCAGTGACAGACATCTTCGCCACGCTCACTCCCTGCGGCTGGGGATGCCCTGGCCGGCCAACTCTTCCAGTGACAGACATCTTCGCCATGCTCACTCCCTGCGGCTGGGGATGCCCTGGCCGGCCAACTCTTCCAGTGACAGACATCTTTACCACGCTCACTCCCTGCGGCTGGGGATGCCCTGGCCGGCCAACTCTTCCAGTGACAGACATCTTCGCCACGCTCACTCCCTGCGGCTGGGGATGCCCTGGCCGGCCAACTCTTCCAGTGACAGACATCTTCGCTACGCTCACTCCCTGCGGCTGGGGATGCCCTGGCCGGCCAACTCTTCCAGTGACAGACATCTTAGCCACGCTCACTCCCTGCGGCTGGGGATGCCCTGGCCGGCCAACTCTTCCAGTGACAGACATCTTCGCTACGCTCACTCCCTGCGGCTGGGGATGCCCTTGCCGGCCAACTCTTCCAGTGACAGACATCTTCGCTACGCTCACTCCCTGCGGCTGGGGATGCCCTGGCCGGCCAACTCTTCCAGTGACAGACGTCTTCGCCACGCTCACTCCCTGCGGCTGGGGATGCCCTGGCCGGCCAACTCTTCCAGTGACAGACATCTTCGCCACGCTCACTCCCTGCGGCTGGGGATGCCCTGGCCGGCCAACTCTTCCAGTGACAGATATCTTCGCCACGCTCACTCCCTGCGGCTGGGGATGCCCTGGCCGGCCAACTCTTCCAGTGACAGACATCTTCGCCACGCTCTCTCCCTGCGGCTGGGGATGCCCTGGCCGGCCAACTCTTCCAGTGACAGACATCTTCGCCACGCTCACTCCCTGCGGCTGGGGATGCCCTGGCCGGCCAACTCTTCCAGTGACAGACATCTTTGCTACGCTCACTCCCTGCGGCTGGGGATGCCCTGGCCGGCCAACTCTTTCAGTGACAGACATCTTCGCCACGCTCACTCCCTGCGGCTGGGGATGCCCTGGCCAGGCAACTCTTCCAGTGACAGACATCTTAGCCACGCTCACTCCCTGCGGCTGGGGATGCCCTGGCCGGCCAACTCTTCCAGTGACAGACATCTTCGCTACGCTCACTCCCTGCGGCTGGGGATGCCCTGGCCGGCCAACTCTTCCAGTGACAGACATCTTCGCTACGCTCACTCCCTGGGGCTGGGGATGCCCTGGCCGGCCAACTCTTCCAGTGACAGACATCTTCGCTACGCTCACTCCCTGCGGCTGGGGATGCCCTGGCCGGCCAACTCTTCCAGTGACAGACATCTTCGCCACGCTCACTCCCTGCGGCTGGGGATGCCCTGGCCGGCCTACTCTTCCAGTGACAGACATCTTCGCCACGCTCACTCCCTGTGGCTGGGGATGCCCTGGCCGGCCAACTCTTCCAGTGACAGACATCTTCGCCACGCTCACTCCCTGCGGCTGGGGATGCCCTGTCCGGCCAACCCTTCCAGTGACAGACATCTTCGCTATGCTCAATCCCTGCGGCTGGAGTTGCCCTGGCCGGCCAATTCTTCCAGTGACAGACATCTTCGCTACGCTCACCTCAACGCGATATACCCATGTAAAAATTCGGCAACAAATACACAAACACTACAAAAAATTGCATCTTTATTTTAACCATATAATACATATGGTTCAGTCCTACATTTTATGCGGGACTTTTTTAAATGTTTCGACTAACTCTTATAATAAAATAATCATACAAAGTGTCAATTTACAAAACCAAGTTTTACAATGAATTTGAAAAGGTTCATTCACTAAACCCTTAAGAGACCACCGAGCTAGATTTAACTTTAGATTGTTCTCACTGTAGTGAGACATAGATTTAGGACACAAGGAAAAGTTAGGATGAGATGCATTTTTTAATCTGGTCTGGGAAACATCATATCTAATATTCAGACATACAGTAGTACTGAAAGTTTATATTGCAGAGGCCGGAATGTACCTGTTGTCCATGATAAGCCTTTTCAGATTGTGGAGGGACCGATCAAGGTGCTTTGCACTTGTGCTACTACTAATAACATTTTTTTTCCCATCTTTCTGCAGGAAAAATAGCAGTTTTCTATTCTGTTATTAGTCAGCAAAGTCCGATGTAATCAAAGATGTACACGATTATAGTACTAGAAACTGTAATAGTTTCAAAACTCCATCAGTTTAACACAGTTATTTGATCAGTGTATCAAAAGCTACAAATTCCTTCAAATATATGATAAGTTGCCTTCTGAATTATATAAGGAAAGCATCCCAGTATTTAGGCAAATGTTGTTGAAGTGGCTCTTATGACCAGGGATTTTATTCAGTTGAAGAGTTACATGAAATGTGTTGACCAATCATAAAGATTTCTTATTCTTTTTTTTTAATTTTTAAACCACAATAGAAAAAAATACCAAAGAATACTGGTCCAATTAGCGACCGGATAACCCCTTTGGGGGACGGTCCACAAAGAAATCTTAGATGTATGCATAGATTGATTTGTACATCAAATTAAAGGTCTCTTAGAATAGAGAACAATGCTGCAAACCCGACTTAAAAAAGATGACCGAGTCAAAAATGGCAGGCTATCAAAATTGCTTTAAAATCATATTCATTACTGAAAACCAAAAATGCAATAACTCCTGATCCACTTGACCTTTTGAGGTCGGGTTTGTGGCAAATTGCTCAGAATGCAAAGCCTTTAAAAATTATGTATCATATGACGTAGGCCAATGCAGATTCCCTGACGGCTTCTACTAGGGTCATCCCTAAAGGAAGTCTTGGGAAAAAACTTCATTGGCCTACGTCATATGATTGTCGGCCAACACAATCATATGATATTTTATTTTATACTTAATAAATTTTTGAAAAAAAAATTTTTTAATGTTTTTATAATTGTTGTCTGTCTAATGCCAAATTTAAAGTGACTATTTAGTGTGAGGGACTCCTTTTTGGGGGGCCCGGGCCCCATGAATTTGGCGCCTATGACAGTATGAAACTTTTTTGCTTAACCCTCAAGCTCTATCAATCTACCCAATTTTTTAATATTCGAATTAGTTCCACAATTGATACGGATCATCAGAGTTGTGCTGTATAGTCAGAGCACATTCCACTTTACAAACACCGCTGAACTGACAGTTTGTTACACAAAAACAAAGCATAGTTTAAATAGAACATTGTTTAGATAGAAGTCCTTTTTAAAGTCTGAACAAGCTGACCAATTTATTTATTTGTAAATATACATGTACAAGTAAAATTAACCCAAAACTATCACATTCTGACAGGCATAACCCAAAACAGCTATCTTGAGTAAAATAAAAATTCTAAAATATACAATTAAGTAGACATATCCTAAAAAATCCTAATTAAAGTCGCAAAATTGAAAACAAATAGAATACTGCCAAATTAAATTAAGTTCTTGAAAAATAATTATTTACAGCGGTTTGAATATGAATTAAAAGTGCCTATAAAAATATCTAAAAAAGCACTATCATTTCTTTTTCTTATTATTAGAAATATTTTCTTAACATTGTAAAATTGGAAAATTAAAGTGTTTTACAGCATGACAAAAAGGTATATAAAAAATACCAGAAATTCAAATAATTCAAATAAATAAATTCAAATAAAATTCAAATATATTTATTCCACAAGAAATCAGTACAGTGTACACATGATATAAATTAAAGGAATTAATTTCCACATAGACTATTGATCTGTGAGTGGAAATGAGTCCAGTCAGTCTCTTCACTGCTTAACTACACATGATGTTTGTATTGATAAAATAAAAATACATTTTTCTAAAGTTTAATACATGATATAAAAACTAAAAAAATATGTATATATACATATTGTTATTTATCTAATAATACATCAGAGCTAATTTTAGGAATATACAGTATTAAAAATAAATAATAAATCAACTTTGACATTGTGTAAAAAAATATGTAGGTATTTGGTAATGTACAACGGTAACAAAGGGACAGAACATTCACAACCAGGAGCAAGTATAAACACGAGAAAATAAATAATAAATAAATAAACATAATAAAAATAATAATAATTACCATACTATGGAAAACGTCTAAAATATTAACTTTAGAAGTAATGTGAAGAAACTCTCAAACTACAGCCAGGAACATAAAGACTTAAATTTTCCACCAAATATCTAGAATCAATTAACCTATTAATAATTTTGTATAAAAACTGTCATAGAAATACATTTCTTCAAACTGACAATTTAGGAGTATCGACCATGATTTGATTCTAATGATTTTGTTGATAACATAATTTGTTCTAATTTGTTTTGTAGGAAAATCTCTTGGTGGGCTATAATAAAACTTTTAAGACACAGTCTCAAAAATTTATTTTGAACAACCTCAATTTTATGTGCAAATATTTGATGGTATGGATCCCAAACAACACAACAATACTCTAATCTGCTTCTTACTAATGTAATATAAATCAAGTAAACTGTATGCAAATTCTGAAAATATTTTGTGTGTCTGATTGGAAAACCGAGAAGTTTATAAGCCTCATTAGTAACAAAATCAATGTGATCAAAGATTACCCCTAAATCTCATATTTTTGAAAGAGACTACAAATGGGTTCCATCTATTGTATAATTGAAAACTAGAGGATTCTTTTGGCGAGCATATGACATGTTTTTTCTTTCAATTCTAAGTCATCAATGCAGTATATGTGAATCAAAGATGGCCGAAAACAAGGTATCAGAAAAAGTCGTTTGTGAGTAGGTTGGATTTGAGTAGTTCAACTGTAGTTGATAATGTCCTAATAGCTGTAGAAAATCATATAAAAAGGTCTTAACACTCTGAATGCAGCACTAGAAACATTGGTAAGGGTCTCTTGAAAAGAATTTTTATAAGGGTAGGTTATGCGTAGATATTCAAGAAAGTTGTGAACCATTTTGCATCTTGATTTCCAGCTACTGGACCAAGCCGGGGTGTCCAACACATTCGTGTACTCGGACCTGGACCCCTCGGCTCGCAAGATCAACACAGCCAAGTTCCAGACGGGCAAGGTGCGGGCCCTGGTGGTCACTGATGTGGCGGCTCGAGGCCTCGACATCCCCTCACTGGACGCCGTCATCAACTACAACTTCCCAGCCAAGGCCAAGCTGTTCGTACACAGAGTTGGTTAGTAGAGTCCTCTCATGTTACATCACGGGCAATGCAGATTGATAAATAATAGTTATTTATGCACACAATAAACAAATTGTTTTGTGTGTTGTATCCGTGTGAAGTTTAATTTAAGTTTTGTAACTTTTGTGTTTATGTTGTGTTAATTGTATCAACTGACAACTGCTTCACATCACGCATCTCACATATACTTTACTGGGGGGTGTTGTCCAACAATAACAAAAAGTATTCTATACTACTTGTAAAAAAATGCAATTTTTTTATTCATAAATCTGGCTATTCTGGGTCCAGTTTCAACAGCAGGAAGCAACAGAATGGACTCTACTGTGTATTGTGTTGTGCAGGGCGGTGCGCCAGAGCTGGCCGAGCGGGCACGGCTCACTCGCTGGTGTCGGGGGATGAGCTGTGCTACTTGCTGGACCTGTGTCTGTTCCTGGGCCGCAGCCTGGCGTGTGTGGGACCGGACGATGCGGCTGCGGCACCCGACGCCATGGGTCGCATACCGCAGCACTTGCTCGACGAGCAGCTCAGCAAGATTTTGCTGTGGCACGACACTCACTCCGGCCTTGTGAGTAACTTACACCTACCCTCATATAGACTGATCCTTGCGTTTGAAGTTGGCTCTAGCAGTGGGTTATGAAAACACGTACCGTACCTGAACTGATTGTTGCAAATGATCCAGTTCACTCTTTAAAAAAGTTATGAGTTTATTCCTAAGAATCCTTATTTATAATTTTTGTGCAATTTTAAGAAGAATGGTAGAACTGTTTTACCTTTAATTTGTCACTTGTAGATATGTGGTCACCAACAATGTCTAAAACATAACGTAATAAATGCTAAGATCAACCTAAAATCAAATAGTTTATCAGCAAAGAAGACCAAAAGACAAGCTGAAACATTGTACATTGAAAACATGATCAATGAAATGTACATTAAGAAAGACAAACTAACCTTACATGCCTATGAAACACATCTAAAATTCGAACAAGAATTTTGTAACATAGCAAGCCTAATACAAATTGTTAACCAAGATGAACATGTCACAACTCAACCTCAAACATTAAAACACAAATTTCAAGATCATGTCTTTAGCCTTACAAATGTGGAATGCCTACTTCAGATTCAATAACAAATTTTATCAACAAAACAAAGGACTAGCCATGGGCAGCCCACTTTCAGCAATTAATTATATCTGAAATTGTTCTCCAAAAACAAGACGATAAATAGTAGAAGCATTGAAAGATAAGCATAGTATTATATTTTATGCAAGATATGTTGACGATATTGGTAGGTTACAATGAAAAGGATGAACACAAGGAGATCATGTTAAACATTTTTAATTCCATCCAAAGAAAAAGACAACTCAAACAACTTCTTAGACCTGAAAATTACGAAAGAGGACAATAAAATAGCCTACAAAATCTACAGGAAATCAACAGAGACTGACTAAACAATTAATAATCAATCAAACCATCCAAAAGCCCATAAAACTGCAACATTCAGAACTAAGCTATTTAGGGCATATAGAAGGGTAGGGTTCATAGGTCCCAGTTTCACAAGTCCCAGTTTGCTTAAAAATCACTTAAAATTAAAATTTCATAGGTCCCAGGTTCAAATGTCCCAGATTTATTAAATTAAATACTAAATTCGGTTAGTTCACTGGTCCCAGTTTCAGATGTCCCAGATTTTGCAAAAGAAATATTAATAAATGGTTAATTCATTGGTCCCAGATTCATATGTCCCAGTTGCGTTAATTTAAAGGACAAACAATGCGCGTTTCATAGGTCCCAGTTTCACAAGTCCCAGGTATCAACCGCGCCAAAAGTGACTCGGCTGCCGAGTCGGGCTGTACAGTCAGAGCAAGAATCGCCGCCGAGCCGGCCAGCCGGCTGGCAGCAGCGAGCGGTGCGACGGCCACTAAATTGCCTCTTTTCCCGCGTGACGCACGGCATGGGCTTGTAATATTCTATTTTATAGCGTTAGTGCAATATTAGTTTTGGTATTTTATTTACATATATTACCCCATAACTCTAAATTTCGCTAAATATATCCAAAACTGTCGGCGAATTATTGGACATAGAGAAAGTGTCGAAATGTGACCATCACGTTCGCAACGCTCCTAGGCCTTAACAGAATATTTTTTTATGAAACTTATATATTAACATATTACTTTAACTACGTTATGTATAATTATGTAAAGCTTTTAATTTAAATGGTTTGTTTACTTTAACTAAGTAAAAAAATGTGTAAAAATCCATTTAATTTTATATAAGAAGTTTTTTTGCGTAAATGTTTGCGTTTTATGCCTGAGGTAAAATTAATGTTGAAATTTTTATTTGTAACAAGTTGGTTGAATGATTTAATAAATGATGTATGCAAACTTGTTTAAATTATTATAATTTTATTGTATGAGTTCAAAGATGACCATTTTTGAAAACCTAATAAACCTTTTAATTGAAAACCTATCTTAAATATAGCTGTTTAATTCACCAAATTACTCTACATTAATAAAATTACTCTAATTAATACTCTAATTAATTAATAAAACATCAACATTTCACCGCCAATTACTAACAAATATATAAATAAATTATGAATTAAAAAGTGTTAATCTGTAAACATTAACGAAGTATAGAAGAAACGACGAGATCTATAACTTCGGTGCTGGCCAAAGTGAGACAGCAAGTCTCGAGTTCAACCTCATCGCGCCACTATTAATTCCCTTACCAACGATTAGGTCATGTTATCTTAAGTTTCTTGATACAATTATAAAATTCCTATCATTGGCTACATCTTTCCCATAATTTTTTTTTTCAAACCCAGAAATCAAAAATTTCCTCGCTTAGTAACTTTTTCGTGTCAGAATAAATTGGTTATCAAAAACTTCCAACTTTTATAATTACCTATAATTAAGAAAGTAAAAAATATTCATACTGTTGGAATCTGCATTTAATACAGAAACGGAATATATAAATTTCATTGCTATTTAACCTCTCAGTTGTGCTACAAGAGCGAGTAACAGCACGCCCTGTCGTTATAATGACGCCAATTAATGCCACAGCGCGATCAACGCCAAAAAGTTTGGCCTTTATTTAAAAATCAACCAGAAGTACAAATAAATTTAAATAAAACATAAATAAATAAATGATCGAATAAAAATATTAATAAACAATAAAATAAACAAAGGCAATTCCTCTATTGTTTAGTTTAGCGCAAGAACTGTGCTGCTGTACTCGGTGAATACAGTACGCGGCCGGCTGAATGAATCATTTGTTGCTCTGACTGTACAGCCCGACTCGGCGGCCGCGTCACTTTTGGCGCGGTTGATACCCTGGGACCTATGAAACGCGCGTTGTTTTTCCTTTAATTTAACGCAACTGGGACATATGAACCTGGGACCAATGAATTGACTATTAATTAATTAATTAATTAATTAATATTATTTTTACAAAATCTGGGACATCTGAAACTGAGACCAGTGAACTAACTGAATTTTGTATTTAATTTAATAAATCTGGGACATTTGAACCTGGGACCTATGAAATTTTTAATATTAAGTGATTTTTAAGCAAACTGGGACTTGTGAAACTGGGGCCTATGAGATGCTCCCATATAAAATCCCCATGAAAAACTAAGACAGAGACTCAAAATTATCAAGCAAATAGTAAAAGCACATGGATAAACCATCAGCTATTGAAGAAATTAGAAAAATAGTACAAAGAAAAGTCAAAAACAAAAGAAAACTGAAAAACACCACAACCTTGACAAAAGAAGAAGAAGAAGAAAATAAGATATACAACATTCAACTATACTGGAAACGAAACGAATGTATCAAAGAAGCCAATAAGTTTAAGAAATTTAACTTATCTATTGCTTTCAAAACAAATAATAATTTAGATAAACTTTTACACCGAAAAACAGAGAATGATGATAAATATAATCGATCAGGAGTTTACAAAATTAAATGCAGCAATTGTCAAAACTATTACATAGGACATTTGGTAAATAAACGTTTAAAAAATCATATATTAGCATGGCGAAATGAAAAACCTGAAAGATCTAATGTGGCCAAATATTTAATAGACAAAAATCATACAATCAAGAACATATATGAGGAAATGGAAATCATTTTCTAATGATTAAATAGAATGATTTTTCCAAATCATTCCTGTATTTCTTCCCAAGGAAAGAAACATGTCGGCATGGGAAGAATTGATTTTATTTAAAAAAAAATGCAGGATAAAAATAAACTAATAAATGAACAACTAAATTTTGAATCAGACGTAACATACAAAAATATAAAAAAAAACACATTGGAAGAAGAAGAAAATAGACCGTAGCTAAAGGAAAAATGTTATGTACAGCGTCCGCCATATTGGAAGAAGCTTTTTACTGACATTTAAAGGAAAATTTTATTTTATTCTGAATAATCCTTGTTTAATGGAATTGTGGGAGACAACTAGCGCCCCTGACTTCAAGCCGCCTACACAGTCCACCATCTTGATTCTAACCAGTCGGTCTGAAGATGGTGACATAGATTACCGAAATATATTACCAGTAGGTAAATTTTATTAATAAAGTGTTGTTTGGCGTGAATTGTGTTTTTAATTAAGACCGTTTATTCAAACGTGAGCTCTATAACCAATTCGGTTACTCAGCCAATATGTGGCTCTAAACACAAAACTTCAAATCCTATTACAGAACTTCAAACAACGTAGGTATAGCAAAAAGTTTAGAAATTAAATATACAACTTATAGAACACAGATGCTAGTATAACTTTGTTGTCACTTGATGAGTAAGCATGAAAGACTTGAAAAAATCAGGGAATTAGCTTTGAATTTTCGGAAAGCAACAGATATTACTGGAGGAGCAAAAAATAAACATACTGTTATGTTACAGTACTTTATTTTTTTACAATTTTGTGCTCTATTTAGAAACTGACTCCGATTGAAATGTGTGTTTAGGCAAGACAGAGGCAGGTGAGCGAGAACGCGTATAAGCAGTACCTCAAGTCGCGGCCGGGGGCATCCGTGGACAGTGTGCGGAGAGTCAAGGAGCTGCCCATCGGTACTCTCGGCACCCACCCGGCGTTCACCGCCATCTCCCGGCCGCAGCTGGACCGTGCGTCAATGCTTGCGCGCATGAAGAACTACAAGCCACAAGGGGTAGGTTTAGATCTCACACTTTAATTTAACAACCATGAATTATATGAATGACTATAATATAGTTTGCTTTTTTTCAAAGTGAGAAATCTTTTAGGATAACTTTATTTAAAGAGGTTCAAGTCTTGAAATCAAAATCCCAAGAGTTGATAGCTGATGCTTTAATTTAACAGTAATAATCTATGTTGTTTGTCATAAATATAATATATTCAGGGCGGCCCTGAGGGAAATAGGCGCCCTTGGCGAGGTTTTGATCTACGCTCACTAAAATAATTAATTGGTCTATCTTGTGAACTGTAATATTGAGTGCAATCGGAAGCACTAAATTAGGTGCATGGCTAACTTTTCAATGCTTTTAGTTTGAATAAACTAATTAAAAAAAACCACTTGTACAATAAAGCAGGGGTGCAGAGTGAGTTCAATCCGGTGATCTAGGATCGGGGAAAATTTCCAGGTGTCTGGGGAAATTTTATGGAAATTATGTAATATATATTGGAACATTTACAATATTATATTGTATTGAAAGAAAAAATGTATGTCTCCACCGGTATTTAATAACTAATAATTGTTGGTATTATCAAAATTTTATTTTAATGATTATAAATTAACACTGATGGAGTTCTGTCCGTGAAGTAGGCCTATTAGTGGAGTAGGATTTGTTTCGTTTGGCCGCAGCCGCAAAGCAACGCAGGAAGGGCTTAACAAGCCTTGCGTTGCGTCGCCCTATTTCGCAGGCGTTTACAATCCAAATTGCCATAATTTTGCACATAATCTAAATATATAAATTAAGTATAAATTTCCTTTTTTTAACCCCTAAAAATTTTGCCCCCCTTAAATTTTGCGCCCTAGGCCTGGGGGCCTAGTGGGCCTAATGGAAATGCGGTACTGAATTGGCCAATTTTTAAATGGATCATGTTTAAGTAGATGCCAATTAATGTGTAGCCTCTTTTATAAAATCAGTATCCTATTTATTTTGTAAATGTATCAATTTACTTGATTGATGTACTTTGATTTATACATGCAATTTTTTCATTTTGTGATTGTCCATAGTTCAGTCCATAGTTCACTATGTGATTGTCCATAGTTGAGTCTTCTCAGCAAATTAGTTCTACATAATATAAAAACAAATATTTATTTTTTATTACAGACAGTTTTTGAGTTTGGGCAAAGTTCTCACGTGCAGTCATACAATGTTATGAAAACAAAAAGGACCAAGGATAATGAGAAAATCCTCAGATTCAAACAGAAAGTTAAACAAGAAAATGTTCCTTATGAGGGTAAGTGGGAGAAATATAGATCTTTTCTGTATGTAATGTGTAATTATAGTAGATTCTCTATTTTTATATCGCTTGAAATAAAAAAAAATTAACCAATAACTGTTGCTATTCTTGAAAGACATATTTTCTTGGGTGAGGTGATTATTAGCTGAAGTTGCTGTTTGAGAGTTTTGGGTGTCATTCACCTTCATTAATTGTGGAGACGGTAGTCCTTGTCACATAAACACACGAAAAAACACACACAAAAAAATTACATATAAGACTGCACAATTAATCCCGTCTACAGCTGTGGATTCGGGGAACAAGCCCCGAAAACGCCCCTTGTTTTATCAGTTGACAAGGACTACCGCCTCCACAATTAATGAAGATGAGACACCCAAAAATCTCAAACTGCAACTTCAGATAACTGTTTCTAATTTGCTAATTTTTCAAAAAAATTTATATTTAACTCAGTCTTGCCATGCCAATATTTAATTTGGTCTTAGGTGGCGTACGGCCAGGCAGAATATCAAAAAAGCCGGAGGCCGACGTCGTTTTAATATCTCCTAGGCCCAGTTATGGAAATATCAGTGCACAGTAAATGATAATGAATGATTGTATGTTCGTAAAATACCAAATAAAGTTTTGTAACTAACTATTTATTCATTAAAATGACAACATGTTTATCATGGTATATGAGTTTAGACTAAATTTCAGAATACTCTTGTTAAAAACATTTTACAATTTATTGATACTTAAAAATACAGTAAACAGTAAAGTACAGTAAAAAGCGTAATGCAATTGTTTGCAGTACTTTTAAGAACTTTTTTATATGAAAAAAGGAATTATGTTCTACAGTACATCATACCTAACCTGTAGTGAACCGGAACAACTGACAGTTCCCACCGTTATTTCGCTAATACACAAACCGGAGGATAGATAAGTCCAAGCCGGATAAATAAGTCTACTGAACCTTGCTTTTTTATATTTTACTTCTCGGGGTTTTCTTGCTTTCTTAACTCTTTCATGTACCTCACACCTTCCTCTTACTTTCATCCAAGTGGACTTAAAAAAAGAGTGTGTAACATTAAATGGCAGGCTGTCCAACACCATTGAGAATATCAAGGCATCTTTCTGAATACCAAATATTTTAATTTGTTTTTATTTTTGAGAGACGGATTAAGCTACCAAAATGTGTAAATGATTCAGAAACTAATTATCCATGACTGTAATGGTTTTTAACCAAGTTCTCTTGGAATCTTAGGCCTATACAAAGCTCAAGGTTCCCATAGAGTTCCTGATCCCTCCAATCGTTTATCATAATTTTTTGCCTGTTTAGTTGCGTTGATTTTGTCATAATTATAATTTTTCATCTTTGATGATTTTATTTAAGTAAAATGATTTTTCACCTGGCTTATTCTATTAAATGTTGAGCTATCAAATCTAGTTAAATTGAATTATTGTGAATCTTATTAATTGAGCATGTTTTTATAAGTAGTAAAATATTTTAACCCTTCTGCAGGTGAAGAAACGAAACTGCAACTTGAATCAAGTAGTGTAGCCGACATCAGTCGCACGTTCAGTCGAGTCATCCTGCCGGCCAAACGGAGGGAAGGGCGGTCTGTCGGAGGGGGGAAACGGCTCAAGGTGGGAGGGGTGGACACTGAGCACTTCATCCCTTACAAGCCAGCTGACTCTCACACTGAACAAGGGTAAGTAGATCTGTGAATTTGCAAAAAACCTTTCCTCTTATTTTTTACTTAAAAATTGTTTTGTGTATCTTTTAACAGATTATTTTCTTCTGACTCATTTTTACAGAGAGTTTCTGTCATCACTACTTGTTTTGACGGATTGTTTGAAATCATTGTTTTTTAATTGCTTAAGTCAATTTCGTGTTGTTTGAGGATAAAAATAACATTCAAGCATCACAGTGTCACAGCTTAATGCTGTATAGGAATTGGTAAATATAAAAACTTTAAATATAACATAAATAGATTTACATCTTATTATTGCCATTATCATGGTTCAGTAAAAAAGACAAACGTTTCTTTTAATGATTTAAACTTTTACCATTGTAAGTGATTTTTTCCATTGTAATACCATTGACTCTAGACACTAACATGAATAGACTTCTCATAGCATTGGAGTGTTTGAAACTGATTTGCAGTGGTGCAATCTCCTGTGGCACATAAGAAGTACATGTGACATATGATAGGTAAATCAGCTCTACCCTACCAACTTTCTTAACTTTGCATAACAAATTTTATAATCAAGATTTCTGTTTTTGTTGTGATAATGTGTTTTTGCAGTACTGTTGAACCAGCTGAATAACTACAGCATCGATTGCAGTGCCTCTGATGCGGCAAACGTGAACCTGTCCAGATTTTTTTACTAAGCAAGTGCATTGGGTGAAAAACCTACTTACGTTAGTGTATTTAGTCAATGATATTACATTTTATTCCATGTTCATTCTTATAATACATTGATTTTTTTTTAGGGAAATTGCACTTTTTCTTTTTTTAACATTGCACAGCTTAAGATTAGATTGAGTAAAGCTAGCTTAACCACAGAGGGCGTCTGTTTATAGATATGCAGTTGAGAACTTCCAGCAAACAGCTGATCGAGCCATGATGGACCTAACGGGGGATACGGACCAGGCGCTACGTCAGGGCAGCCACCGCGCCAAAATGGTGTGGGACAAGAAACGCAAGAAGATGGTCGGAGTTGACACTAACAGCAAGGTTTGCAATACTATATTATTCTACGCTAATTTGTAACACACAAAAACTTATGTCGAACGTCATTTTAAAAGCCAATAGCGTATATTTAACGTTTGTAAAATATTTCATAGGCATCAAATTAAACACTCTCACACTTTCAAATCTTCTCACTGCATGGATCAAAACAATAAAATAATTATATTCTCCCTCTGATCCTACAATCGTAACAATGATTGTTTAAAAGTTTTATTCCACAGGGGGGAAATCAATTGTAAGATAACCAAATGAGTTGTACATAGTTAAATAAATACATTAATAAAAACTTTTAAAATATCCATTGAACAAAATTTTGAAATTGTTCTTTGTAGGTGGGTAAGATCAAGTCGGAGTCTGGAACGTGGATACCAGCAACGTACAAGAGTGGTCGTTACAAGGCGTGGGTGGAGAGGAACAAGGCTGGAGAGGAGGAGAGTGATGAAGACGAAGAAGACAAGGACAAGAGCGCAAGTGGGTGTTTGAATACAACACTAAGTTAACTTACTACTTTATGATGGAATGTTAGCCTCCGGACTACCAATGAATACAATTAATGGTGTAAATACTTGATTAATGATAATTCTATTTTTGCGACAGCAACTAGTTTTGAGTCTAGACTCTACTGCTGCCGGGATTGCATCGGTTTTTGGTATGTCTGTGTTCGTGTCCATTGTATTATTTGTTCTGTGTAATATGTATCCGTGTTTATTTATTAAACTTTTTATCATTTTGACGACTTTTATAAAATGAAGAGAATTCACATTTTTTATCAAGCCCGATGATGACCCCGACATGAGTCGAAACTAGTTGCTGTCGCAGCAATAGGATTATCATTAATCAGGTATTTACACCATTTATTTTACTAGGGATGTGTCGGTACCTAAAGTCGGTTCTCGGTACCGCCGGTTCTTGGCAAAAGTACCGGTAACGAGAACCGATGTCAAAATCTCGGTACCCTCGGTCTGTTTACAATAAAATTAACTGAAACCAAACGTGCCCGTCCACAGTTTTCTTGGAAATTAACAATGCGATTGTAATTTGAGACGACCAGGTAGACTGATAAAAACGTGATAAAAACTCTGATGTCTTATCTTATCAATAAGTTATTGTTCTGTCCGTCCGGCGCATGGATGTTTGGGGGAGGGGGGGGGGGGGGGGGGGTGGGAGGGGCAGCCGGGGAAAACGCGCGATGGTCCTCCACAACAATTGACTGATAAGATAAGAGTACAGTTACCTTATCGCCTATATCCTGAATTATTTGTCCAACAAAAACAAATTATGGATAATTTTTTCATCTAATGTTTACAAATAGATAGAAATATAATCGAGGTTCAATGATTTTTGGTTGAAAAAAATAGTTCATTATTTTGTTTCAATATTATTTTACTGAATTCAAACTAAAAACAATTATCTAAACAAATTCATTTATACCGAACAATAGTTGTTTTCGCGGCCGGCGATCTCGCTAACAAGGAAAACGCGACGCAAAAACCCGGCACATTCCGTGAACGCCGGCCGCCGGAGACGATCTATTGTTCAGCTTATCTATTGTTCGACGTCCGGCAGTAATTTATTCATGAGGGGTGTTTTCTGCTCCTAGTACCAATTGCTACTGTTTGAACCAATTGCCATAGAAAGCTAAGAGATGGCTCGTTTGATTTGTCTAATTCTCACAAATTAAATAAAGCGTCAACTAAAGTTGTGTGACTTTTCATTCAAAATTAGAAAGGCATTGTTGTTAAGTAAATCATTCTATAATTACTGTTTTATAATGTGAAAAGCATCTTGTTATAATTCAATATTATTTTTTAACTAAAAACTTTAAACACCATTGATTAAATTTCAAAAATGAAATCTAACAGATACATTATAATTAAAACAGATAGTAGTTGGTGAATTAACAATTAAAAATAAAAATACTTTTCAGCCCAACTCGTTTTTGGTCTGAGACCTAAGGGTAATGATTTTTTACCAGGCCCAACCCGAAGTGTGAGTGTTAAAAGCTGGCCTGCGGACCCCTAGATATGTTACTGTACATTAAAAAATTATTATAAAACAAACATTTGATTATTTTTTATCATTTTTAGTCAAATAAACTTTTGATGATTTCTCGTACACACCCCAATACTGTCCCTTCCTTAATTGTCACTCAATCCTTATTCTTTTACTTGCATGTGTTGTTTAATTTAATCCCTAAATTGTCACTTCTTTTGAAATATCACTTCAATATACAAATTTTTTTTTCATATTTCCTATTATATTAACCTCATAAAAAATGAGTACTTGGTACCGGTACCGAGAACCGAGATCCGATCCTTTAAAAGAACCGGTACCGGTACCGACTTTGAAATTTTCGTACCGACACATCACTAAATTTTACTACATTAATTTTTTTTCTTTTCTTATTTAGGCGAGTCACTTGTGTAGTTGTTAGCGAGACAGATTTCAGAACCTTAGTACTGTAGCGATGTTGTGGATTAGAATTCCACATTACTGGAACTGGCTCTGTTAGTAACACCGGGTGTTTCAGCAAGGACTTGACAAGTTTGAAAATTTAATTCACAGAACCTACAGCATTAGCTTTTAGTGTGAGTTTGCTGGGAAATGTCCCAAGTTTAGATACACACAGCTCTCTAGTTCCGATACGAGAACTAGTGGCAGTTAAGTTAAAAAAGCTGCCTTCACTTAAGTCAGTACTAGCCATGTGCTTTTGTTTTAAAAATGTGAACTAAGTGTGTACAAACATAGGGAATTTCCCAAAAATAACCACTGTAGGTTCTATTGATTAATTTATATGACTTTTTAGAGTTGTAAAGACCTTTTTGAAACACCCGGTACAATCAACCTGTAACGTAGCGGCTCATTTTGCCACTTGTCCAAGATGTTCCACGCACAAATATGTAGATGTGCAATGGAAGAAAGTAATGCAAAATTAGGCTGCTAAACTCTTAAAAAAAGTTCAATGAATAATTTTTTTTCTCTTAGATTTGAAAACTACCCCCAACACACGCTGGGGCCGACACAACTTGAAGGTGCAGCAGAAAGCAAGACTAAAGCTGAAAAATGCTGACCAGATTCTCAAACAGCGAATGATAGCAGAGAGGAATAAGAAAAAGAATGCAAAAAAGAAGTCAAAAAAGAAGAAAAACTAAAATTTATAATATTAAATAAATTTTTATCAAATATCTTTATTCTTTATCCCAAAGCACACCCGACTAACAAGAAAAAGTTGTTGTAGCTAAACCTTAGTCTAAAGCTGATAATTAATAAGTATAAATTTTTCCTTTACATTTTCTCGCATCCTTGGAACTTTCTTTATCATCTGGCAATCATAAGATGGCTCGTTGTATCTGTGCTCACGGCTTTCAGGAAAAGAGGATGAACGAGGGCTGGGGTGAGGTTACTTTTCTAAAATATACATCGGTATCGTATCCTAAAGGCTTGAAGAACCCAGCTGTTTGAAGCAGAAAAAATGCTGCTGTGTGCATCCACTGTATTGTGTTGCCGTGTGATGACGTGACGACGATATGTTGTCTACATCTTTGATTACCTTTGGATAGGTTTTCGGTGCAACTTTAATGTTATTTACAAGTATTTTGACTGAATATTAGTTATCAGAATCATCATTATTTTATTATTTGTTATTTTTGTCATGTTGTAAAATATGTGTGATATATACACATGTGGTAGCAATTTTTTGTGCTTTGATTTTTTAGGTTATTTTGATGTGGGATCTTAAAATTTTTTCCCATTATAACTGTAATAAAACGCATACCATTTGACAGCTTATAGTTTTTTTTTATTGTTTCGATAAAATAATATTTTGCCAAACTACAAATCGAGGGCGGATCCAGTATTTTTCCAAGGATTTTAGAGGGTTTCATACGTCTACGATATGAAAGAAGGGGTGTGTTGATAGATAGCCTCTTGAACTTGTTATATGGAAACCTTTAAATGACAAAGTAAAGAAATCATTACTTTTGCACAACTACTTTTGCTTGGTATCTTTAACAAAAGATCCATTTTAGTCACTTCGCTTAACAAAAACTTGACAAATACATCCCACGTACTGCTCCCCGGCGGTGGCACAGAACAAGACTCTACGCACAAACAGAATTGCACTCCCCACTCCTTCACAACCAAACACTAAACACCAGGGAGAATTGACGATGATGCCCGAACCACAGAGAAGTGAGTTCCTTTCTCTATGCCTAAAGGTTCCTTTCTCTGTGCTTGAACGAAGTTTGTGGAGCCAACCGTTAACGTGAGTGAGTTGTCTACCCTAAACCATTGACGTCACCGTGAGGAGCGACCTTGATAACAAAGGCCTAAGTCACCTCCACAGTCAAATATATGTTATTTGGAGACAGTCACGACACTCGTATCAAAGCTGAATGTTTAGTGTTGTCTGCGGGGCAACTAGCGATTTAAGCAGATGGAACCGGCGTGACTGGAGTCCCCGGCCGTTCTTGCTATGGGCCAAAACTTTAAATGTACAGTTGAACTTTTTGAACTTTTTTACTTAGAAACGGTCAAGACTAAGTGGACTATCTTCGACACTAAACATCTTTTACTTGTTGCATAATCGTGTGTCCTGTCAATCATGCATAATATTTTTTATCAACAAAATATATTAAAAAACCTACATTGACGGCTTGTTTGTTTTGATTGAACCTCAACATTTGACAATTAGAAACATAGTATTATGCTACAAGTAAAAGAAGTTCATCGTCAAATATAGTCCACTTAGTCTTGACCGTTTCTAGGTAAAAAAATTCATCTGTAACTCCAGTGAGTGGCAACCAATTCGGAAATGCATTTCCGCCTTAATCATTCGATTGGGATTAAATTTGACAATTTTGATTGTTATCAGCATTTCATATTCAATGGCATTATTGTCAGCTGTGTTCAAGTTGCGTTAATAGCTGCGATCACTTGTGATTGTGTTGTCATCTCAGACGTCAACCACTACGAGTGCTAGTAAATCCACACTAGCGCTCCAAGCCGCTGTTCCTTGCGTAACTGGTGTCCCCGAGTGGTTCCGGGGAGAATCTAAGTGACAGAATGTCACAACTGTCTCCCAATAACTTATATTAGACTGTGGTCACCTTAAAATGAATAATGAAGTGACCGAGGATTTACGATGATACCTGAACTGCGTGTGGCGCTGTGTTTTCGTCTGCATCTGCATTCAGCACACAGTTTAATGAAAATATTACACTGTCAGTTAGTTAACTAGATTCATTAGTATGTAATTGATCTGCAAGCATCATTTTTAAAGTCTTTATTTCTTTTTCACTTTTTAAGACGGTTCCAGCATGAGATCAATTGGGTCACTTCGGAATTGTTCGGCAAGGTTTTATACATTGCGGCTCTGTTACGTTCAGAAATCCTCGGCAATGCTAGCGGACCGTGAACAAAAGAGGTGGCCATGAGGGGGAGGGGGGTTGCAAGTTGCAATTCTGTCTGTTGAGTCTTGTGCGTTCAGACGCATCTTTGCGCCATAATAATGAAAAAAACATAATAATGAGAATACACACACCTTGACGTTGGGTTGTCGGGATTCACAGGCCAGTGTTACCATACCAGCTATTTTTTTATTACTAATTTATAAATATTTTTCATTAATTCGCCATTACTACAAATTTTAATTCAAATTGGCAAGTTACGTGGTGAAAAAGGGATTTTCGCACATAAGGTTAAAAGTAGTTATCTAAAGTACAAGATTAATAAGTTGTGCAGTACGATCAAAAATGTAGTTCATCATCCATTTTGTAAGTGACTACTCTCTGAACACATTTTTCAGCCTACTTTAGCATTATGTAGGAAAGCTTCTTTTTTGGGCTTAAGGTAAAAATAGTCACTATTTTATATTAGATTGTCTGCCATTATTATTACTTTAGAATGAGTTTGGGTTTAGAAAAGAAACAGATACATTTTATGATACTTCTCTGACGAAATGAGCAATTTTTTGGACTCCTAGGGGAAAATGTTGGATGAAGAATTATTTAATACAAAGAATTATTTATTTACAAAAACACTTCTGTCCTCACTACCTACTGTGACTACACCTCATAAGCGATTGTTCAACCTTCTTTCGTTTCCTCTCACTCCTGACTTGTTCCAAATGGTGGAAATATTTCTCCCTGAAGCTGGTGACCACAGTGCAGGGGTTGGCCTCGGAGATTAGCTCCTCTGCCTGCAACACACCAAAAACTTGCAACTATAGTGGAAGCCAATCTATACTACAAACATCAAACTACCTTAACAAGCTCAACCTGGATTAACTAAAACAATTTTTTACTAAAGGTTGCCAAGCGTATGAAATCTCCACACGTCAATTTTGTACTTGATCATTTTGAGATTGGCAGCTCTGCCAACCCAGGTAGGTCATAACCCATTCATAAGAAACAATAAACTACCCCCTCCCTTAACATTCGTTGTCACTGTCGGTTGAACATAAGTCGATAACTGGACGAATCCATCTAGCTGTACGCGTTATTAGGAAAATATTAAACATAAGAAAAAGTACATATAGTTTATTTTATTACTTAAAAAACACAAATTTCTAGGACAATACTCACAATACAAACACTAAAAAATTATACCTCATCTTTTAAAACAAACTCTATGAAATCCAAAACTGTTTTGAAAGCTGCGGCCAATGCCATAGCACTTATCGCCTTGAAACCCAGGGCACTTTATTGTTCTGGCAGGCTTTTCGAGTTATCCAGAATTTTGGGTTATCGAAGACCAGGTTTGCGGGACTCTACGGTACTTCTCAAAAATACAATGACAACAAAAATTATAGTAAATGAAGGTTATAATCATACTCAGAAAAATTATCAATAAAAACTAATTTATATTATGTAGAAATTTGAGAGGTGAACAAACAAATAAGGAAAATAAAAAATGATTTTGTTTCAAAATCATGTATTTCAGGATGAAATTGCTAGTAAAATAGGCCAAGCAATTCATAGCTTATTTATACCGTTTTTTTTTTTTTTTTTAACGTTATTCATGAAATATTTTCTGTCTTAAAAATCTTGATCAAAATAAAATTCTGTCACAAAAATGATATTCAAAATTTCCCGAAAAATTTTAGTAATTTCAAGTTATGTCCATCCCTATAAATAATGTAATATATCTTACTAAGGTTATCTTGATGTAACCTACGCTTTTGTGAGAAGGTACCAGGGTTAAAAATATCAACTTGTTGCTCTTAGCCTCATTTTTTAAAATCTACATAAATTTTAATGGAATGGCTCAAAATAATTTTCTTACATAGGCACACCTTGTTAGTTGACAAAGAGGATTATTGAAAATGATAAAAAAGAATTATTATGAAAATATTCGTGTTGAAAGCAATGTAGCTACTACATGGTACACGGGTTTGGTTTACTTTACACCGAGTTAAGCTGAATATTATTCAGTACTGAACTCATACCGGTACTGCAAAACAAAACTTGAAACAAGACATAAAAATTGTTCCTTCACTCAACATTAAGAAATTAGCCTTCTCAGTCTAATTTCCAAATCTTTGATGACATTTTACTGATGAGATCTAAGTTATGAATCATGACATTATGTTGAAAATCTCATGCAATGAAAACTACAATGTCATGAAACTGACAAAAGGTTTACAAACCTTTTAATGTTTAAAAACTTTGCAAGCATTTCATTTTTCTTTCATCTATTTCAACTTCAAAGTGAAGATTTTGTTGATTTTTTACCATCACCTAAAAACAAAATTAATGTATGTACAATTTCAGGTCTAACAAAATAACTTTTATTAATTTAAGTTTTAAAATACAAAATAGTTGTGGCAATTGAAGAGACTGATGATTCATTATGAATTTTGGCTTTCCTATCTAACTTAATGGTCCAACAAATTAGAAATAAAAATTAAAAATCCTTTTATTCCATTGATGAATTTTGTAATGACAATGATTTCGTATAAGGGGTAAAACTATTTTTTCACTCTGCAATAGGTATTATGTAATGAATTTCATTGTATTGTCTGTCAACTCTGTTTATTTTATAATAATATTATTTTTATAAGTGTTTTTTATTTATAAAAAATTTATATTACTTTTGTTTGACAAGACCTGTGTTTACTGTAGAAAACTTTCTGCCATGAATGTAAATGTAATATGACAATAAAGCAAGTATATATATATATATCGTATGGCATTAATAGCCAGCCACCAACTTCAGAAAAATATAATACATTCTCTGAGGTGCTTAGCACCTGCGTCAAAAAATTTAAAAACTAAACTAAAAACATAAAGTTATGATCTCTCTTTACAAAGCTAAATCCAGGGTGCTAAGCCATTGCAGCCCAGCTTCACTTGCACAATGCAGCCAATCAATCCTTCGGGGAAAGCACTCAAAGGGCACTCATTGACTATGTGAGTCATAGTCTGCAACTCCGCTCCACAGCGGCATGACTGGTCTTCTGTCATTCCCCATTTGTACTTCCAATAATAATTACATCTTCCCACACCAGTGCGGAATCGGTTGAGAACGGTCCACTGCTTCGAGGAAGATCCATACCACTTACTGCTAAGGTTGGTCAGCAATTAAAAATTGATTCCGGCCTTGGAAAGAGTCCCAGGAGGAAGTCCAGTCGGTATGGATGGAAAAGTTTGTCTCCGTCAACTGGGATGCTGTCCGCAGTGGTGGTCTTCGGGACCTCAATCTGCCCCGAATCTGCCGTCTCCTGGGGTAGGTAATCATGGATGGGTAGCTGTGGATTGGATACGATCTTATTATATTCCCTAGTAAGTGCCTCCCTTCGTCTTATTTCAGGTGGAGCGATATTACACAGCACTGGGAGCCAGGGTACAGGTGTTGCCATGAGTGTACCACTTATGGCTCTCATAGTCCTGTTCAGTTGGACGTCGATCTCTCTGACATGCACACTGTTCAGCCACACGGGAGCACAGTACTCTGCGGTTGAGTAAACCAGGGACAAAGCAGTGGTTCGCAGAGCTTGTGCATTAGCATTAGCTACAATAAAGCAAGTATCAAAGTATAATAAACAAAATAATGAACTATCTATCAGAGTTGGGAGAGGATTAAAGATTTGAGAGATTATTTTGTCTGAGCAGTCAAGTGGCCTTTGCGGTGACTACCTCAATACAGTTTGCAATATTACACAACCATTTAGAAGGTGTAGACACAGTATCCAGTCTTCGGTGTAAACCACTCCAAGATTGAAGACCAATTCAATCGATTCGGTATTTACAAAATCAGCAGTAAAGAATGTGACAACTTCTACGTTGGACAGATCGTCAATTTAATAAAAAGATTCAAGAACCACATATCAGCATGGAAGAACCATAAACCGGAAAGATCGAATGTAGCAAAACACCTTTAAGAAAATTGCCACTCCCTAACAAAAATCGAAAAAAACCTGAAAATACTCAAGACATGTAAGAAGAAAAAACAATGGGATGCACAGGAATAATTGTATACCTATATTTAAATAAAAATAGGGACAAGTTGATAAATGAACAAGCAAACTTTGATTCCGGCAGAACCTACCAGAAAATCTTCCCGATCATCCGGCAGCCCATAGGATTTAAGCATGGGCGCCATCTTGTTTCCCTGAACTTCCTGCACCAATAGTATTGAGCAAGGACACCATCTTGATCCTTTCAGTCTCGGATTGGGCCTGATGATGACCGGTGTGACTAGTCGAAATAGATCGCCATTCTAAGATCTTTCATATATATTTACCGTCTTGTCAACAATTCCAGTATAAGTGTAAATATATCGAGTAGTGTTGGAAGACGATTTATTATTTCAACCTGAATAACAGTACCAACACGTATAATGCTAATCAAGAAGTTATTTTGTTAAACAGTGTCCAAAGAAATGCCACTGCACTTCAACATGTCTGAGACTCAAAACTCAAGTAGATGATTGTGAGAATTTTGCAAAAGTATAGCTTGTGGGGCTCCTTTTTAAGTTAGAAATTTTCAGAAAAGTGGCCCGGAAAAGTCAATAAAAAATTACAAATTTTACTTGTGAAATTTAGTAGGCAACCTGTTGACCACACCCATAGCCTGCGCACCTAGCAGTTTAAACATTGCCACTAGAGGCTGTCATTATCAAGTGTGTCACGGGTCAAAAATTCATCCTGCAGTGCTTTGCCCACTCCATTTGACGCTATTATCTATAGTTCGATAAATTTGAGAGTGGTTTCAAATGTAAGATGACGACTTGCTAGACAAGTTGCTTTGGAATAATTTGTATAGTTCAGACATAAGTTATAATGGTCAAGTTGATCAACTTTGAACGGTTACAGCTTAAAATAAATAAAAAATATTACAAAATCCAAAAGGAAATCATCAAGCCCAAGTCTTTATTTTTTATTTCAAAAGTTTTTCACATAACTTTTTTTTCACATTAATTTTTCACACTTTAAACACAGGCACTAAATGGGAGTGTGCGAAGCACTGTATGCCATTCTAAGAGGAGCCCTTTCATCGCCTCTTCAGGATCTCAATCCCTAGATGGACTACAGTCCGGGATTTTGTATTCCACAAATCTACAATGATCGACTAATTTATCGCAAAACATATATTCAAATTTTAAACCCTCAAAAACTTGCTAACTCTAAAAATAATAACACCTTTATTAAGCAGCCAGTAGATTTACACCAGTATTGCCATATGCAATGGGCGTTTTCATACTGTCAACCGGGACGATTTTTTAAATCTCGGATTGATCAAGAAATAAGGGAGTTGCGTTAGCAAAAAATGGCTTCACTTATTATATATAAGTGAAGTGACATTTACTAACCATTGGTTCTCTGAGCTTGTGGTACGTGAGGAGTCTGCGTGACGCGAATGTCGACAAGATCTGCTCACAGTTGGCCACCAGCTGCAGGCAGGGGTGGCGGGGGAGGGCCGTCTCGTCGTAGTCGTCTCGGAAGATCGGAATCCACGTGACCAGTCGTCCGCCCACGCGCAGGTGCTTGGCCGCGAAGCACATCAAGTCAGAGACCAGCTGCTCCATGCTGTAGCTCGTCTTGGAGGGGATGTGGGACGAACGATTCTCCTCCGACACTGCTAATGTCTCTCTCGAAGAGCCCAACCTCTCGATCGACTCCCGGATACCGTATGGAGCTGGACATTCGAGTAGTTTAAAGGGTTGCATTACTCTTAAGGTCAAGTTACATGTTAAACAGGCAAAGAGATCATAAAAGTTTTCATACCAGCCTAAAAGGCATATTAGTATTTTTACCATAACTTTTATTTATAAAATGAAATTTTTTTTCTCGTCGATAAAAATATTTGAACAAATAACTGGCACACAAAATTATTTTCCTCATATAACTGTAAAAATACTTTACAAATTTCCCTTTCCATACCCCATTTAATCCCATAACTAACTCTGACAACAATTAAACAAACCACAATCAATCACCAAATACTAAAACAGCCGTTTAATATATTTTTATCCTGTCTTTTTATTTTTATTTTTTTAAAGTAAATACGCTCATTTCTACATTAGACAAATAAAATGAAACACTTGTTACTGCAATTAAAAGAATTGCTACCCTCCCTTCACTCTGGAAATTACTCTAGCATGAATAGACTTATAGACATGTTGAATCCGATTTACCGTAGTCTTGTAATAGTGTGTCCTATGACACACATGAACTACGCCATATGATGATTAAATCAGTTATACCACCTTCTTAACCTTGTATAAAACATTTTATAACTAATGATTTTGTTTTGTTGTGATAATCTGTTTTGTCAGCACTATAAAACCAGATAACATTGATTGCAGCGCCCTCTCACATGGCATAATATGATATTCCAAATTTTGAATCAAACAAATATATTAGTTGAAAAAAATATTCATGTTTGTGTATAGAGTCAATGGTGAAACTAAAATTGAATATGATGTTGTGTTCCTACTTTCTCTCTTAGCTGTAATAGTTGATTATGAGTCAACAAATTGGGAATTCAGCGTGAAGGGGTAGGGCTTCCCCCACTTGGAAATTAAAGTTCCGACTTTAAATTGTACCACTTTAATTTTGAACAGGTAGGTGTAATTGAAGGCAAATGATTAAAAATTAATTGATTGATTGAATGATTAAAAATTCATGCTTTATGCATTTTACTGATTACCCTTTTTTAAATGCAGTCCATGAATTGATTTAACCTCCATCATTTAACATAACCTCTTTGGTATGAATAGATAGATGGCTTGCTGGTATTGTGTTTACTCTTTAAAGCTATAAAACTTGATTAAAGAAAATTTCCTTAGAAATGTTAATCTGAAGAAGGAATGCCGAGCTTTAATAGCTTACTGGGCAATTTTATTAGGATGGATATTTACTAAATAACGGTGCTTTAAAAGGAACTCCACGCTGAGCACTATCCAATAACATCAAAATTATTCAAATCGGTTAAGACTGTAGGAGGAGTTCCTTGAATAAAAAACCATGTTGCGCAGAAAATATTTGTAGATATGGCTATGCATTTAATGTAAAGGGACTCACGATCGGTGATGATGGCGTCGACGACGAGCTCGTCCCGCCAGAGAGGGACGGAAGCATCAGCCACGACAACATCCAGGTACTGACTGGTCAGCTGATACTGGTCAAAATTGGCCAAGAACACTCTCGTCCACCTGCCGCCCCCTGAACTGAACCGATACCACACGTCACACTGGTGTCAACCGCTGACGGTTACGTCATATTATGATATTATTAAATCAAAAATTCCGTTATTGTCATGAACTTGTACAAACAAGCTTTGGATGCGTCATACATTGAAATTGGTTATGCATAATACAATGAAATAATTAATTGAATTATGGTAAACTAACTATGGGCCTAACTGTAAATAAATTGATAACTTAACATGCTGACAGCTTGAGAGCTTATCTAAGATGGTAACTGTGCAAATTGATCACAAAACTCCAGCAAAGAGTAATACCCCCGTCGCAGCAGACCTGCGTACTCAGCGAATTTCCAATGGAATCTTGGTATAGTTTCTATTTCCCATAAAATCCATGGGGATGAGAGTATGTAGGTTTGCCGCCATATGGGTTTTGTTGGTAAATATAAGTTAACCCTACCTAGTGAATGTACATACCAAATTTTATCCGGTTATGGTGTTCTTTTTATTTTCCCATAAACCCCATAGGGGTAAGTACGTAGGTATGCCGCCATATGGGTTTTCTAAGCAAATATAAGTTAAACGCTTCCGAATGAATGTACTTACCAACTTTTATCAAGATATGTCAATAAATAAGCAAGATAGAAGGTTTTGTTAATTTCCCATAAGAATAACATGGAAAACATAGTTTTGGATTTTCTCGATAACCATTTAAGCTAGGTAAAAAATTCAAAATACTAGATTGTTTGTTTTTTAAGCTCTTTAAATGGTTAAGTTAAAATTGTTGAATTTATAAATAAAAGTAAAAAAAGCCAAAACCCATTTTTACCCTTTTGAAACCCCATAAAACCCCGTTCCCATGGTCCGATCATTCTGGTTCACGAACTCAACCTAGCAGACGCTGGCTTACACCCCTGCACCAAATTTCATCAAAATCGGAGGTTCCGTTCAAAAGTTATCGTGTTCACGGACACATACATATATATATATATATATATATATATATATATATAGGGTGGGGTTCATAACTTCCAGGATCACAACTACCAGGTCGCTATTTATTTATAAATTTTACAATATCATAACTTCCAGGTGTCAGTTCTACCAGGTCTGTTTAGTTTAATATAAATTATATTCACTTCATAACTTCCAGCTATTTTAACTTCCAGTTTCACAACTACCAGGTCTGTAAAATCAAATAATAATTCAAATAATATTGATTTGTTCAATAGTGGTTTTAATAATTATTATAACCAACAACCTGATAAGGAACAATTGAATAATTTCTATGAAATAAATAGGCCTAATATGAACTGCCCTTTCTTATTCCAAAGTGCATTAACACCGTCATGTTATAATTCAGTTCCAATGACAACTAATGAAAACATCTCTGTTTATCAAACAGAAACCTTATCAACAGAGATGTAAATAATGGAGAACTGTTTCATCTTATTTCGGTTCCTCCACCCCCACCTCCAGAAATGCCTCCTCCACAGTCACCCATGCGGTCATTTTTTAATATAGAGGTAGATCGTCCATCAGAAATACAACCAAGGTTAAAGTTGCCTCAAATGAAACAGAATAACGAACAGATTAGTACAACGACTATAATTGCGATACAGGTGACACTTTGAACAGTACCACATTAAGAAAAGCAGAATGGACAATAAAGAAAACTATATTAATTTATCTAACCATCCCCTTAAAAACAATGAAATTTCACTAATCCAAAAAGGTCTAAGTTTTTCACCGACACCAGTTTTTTGACTGATGCTTGTGACACATTCAACTAGTTTCAGATACTTTGAACTTTGCTAGAAACATAAGAAAAAATTTTTTTAGGAAAACCACAACATCTTCAAATGCTAATTCAAGATGTAATCAACTTAGCGATACTACCAGGGATCAATGTCTAACTAACTTCTTTAAAAACTTTGGGGTTGACGAATGTGATCCAGAACCACTCCACTCAACCATCCCATTGAACAATTTATTAATGTCATCATTTCCTATGTCTCAAACCCAAATTTTGCCAACGACCTGAGTCAAGCAAAAAATCTTACTCCAGATGAGTTTAAGGCTATATCATCTTTGAAGAAAAATGATGACATAATAATATTACCTGCAGACAAAGGTGATGTGACAGTGGTCATGAATAAATGTGATTATGTAACAGAAGCTCTTAGACAACTAACAGACGACAAGACATACCAACTCTTAGACAAAGATCAAACAGTGGATATAAATAGGCGGATATCAGCATTTATCCAACAAAACTCAAAAGATGAAAAGCTTCCAAAATACCTTACAACAGACATGCTGATTAATAAAGACCCTCAAACACCAGTGTTTTATTTGTTGCCTAAAATTCATAAAGGGATCATTCCACCTCCAGGTCGTCCAATTGTGGCATCAATATGCTCTCCTACTGAAAGAATTTCAGCCTATGTCGATGCGTATCTACAGCCATTTGTAAAAGAAATTCCATCGTTCGTAAAAAACTCAGACCACTTCCTAGAAGAACTTAAAAAGATTCCACAACCTTTAACCAATGAATTCAATAGTGACAATTGACGTAGAGAGCTTATATACAAATATTGACCATGATGATGGACTAAAAGCTGCCGAAGAGATTCTGAACAGTAGACCAATCAATTCACAACCAAGTACGAAGTTCATAACAGGATTAATAAATTTCATACTAACCTGCAACTGCTTCAGATTTCAAAACCGTTTCTATTACAAAAAAGAGGGACTGCAATGGGGACCCGAATGGCGCCATCATATGCCAACATTTTTATGGCAATGTTTGAACGGGAGTTTTTAGATACTCAGACAAATAAGCCTACATGCTGGATGCGATACATTGACGACATCTTCATGATATGGCCCCATGGATCAGACAAGCTAAATGAATTCCTGAATTCCCTGAATAATTTTAGAAACCTGAAGTTTACCTGGAAGATTTCTCATGAAAAGGTAACGTTCTTGGATGTAGATGTATTTATTAAAGATGGATATTTAAAACACAAAATTAATGTGAAACCCACCAACACATTCCAATACTTACACTACTCAAGTTGCCATCCTTTATATATAAAGAAATCTATCCCAAGGAATCAACTGATGAGAGCCATGAAACTCTGTAGTGAAGAAGAAGATGTAGAAGAATACTTATCAATGATGAAAAATGCATTTACAAACAGAGGCTATCCCTGGAGGTTAATAAATGAAAAGTTAGACCTGAGAAATATCAGCGCTCAAAGTCAAAAAATCAATTCGCAAATGAAGAGACCAAAACTTATCACGCAATTTCACCCAGGGGTACATAAACTCAACAACGTAATAAAAATAGCATTTAACATCCTACAGAACTCACCAGTAACAAGTCCGTTATTCTCCTCGCCACCTAGAGTGATTTTTAGACGCCCTCCAATTTTAAAAGAAATAATATCAAGACCTAAGCTGCCAACTGACGGAGAAGTCGACTAAAGATCAGGCTCTAAGCCATGTAACAAACCGAGGTGTCTTGTCTGCAAGCAAATCGAGACCTCCCCAAGCTTTCAAAGTAGCAGCACATCTAAAAGCTACAAAATTCAAGGCAGTTTGTCCTGTGAATCTAAAAACATTGTCTATCAAATACAATGCAGAAAATGCCCAAAAGATTACATAGGTTCGACGACTAACACCTTAAGAGTCAGAATGACTGGACATCGATTTGATTTTAAACATGAAGACACGTCTAAACCACTGGTCATACATGGGCAAGAGCATAAAGACACCTTCGAGGAAACATACAAAGTGAAACCAATCCGTCAGTTGATAAAAAACTTCAGCACACCATCCCTTAGATGTCTAGAACAAGCGCACCAGATAATAACAAAATCAAAAACACCACATGGCCTCAACCTGCGATAAAAAAGAAGAAAAAAAGGAAAAAGAAAGAAATTAAAAACATTTATTTGAATGTATTTTTCATAATATCTTTAATTAATCAGGCCGACTACCTCAGCAAGAAACAGAAATACCCATCATATGTTATATTATTTATTTATTTGTTTATTTGTAAAGTTTACTAATTTTTTGAATTTTTTGTGTTAAAATGTAATTTTTACGTCTGATGAAGGCATTGCCGAAATATTACGTGATTATGTAGTAAGTTGGTCTTTTATTTAAATATATTAGCCTCAGGGATTTTAATCTTACTTGAAAGTCATTTGACAAAAAGACCTACACCCTAATACTTCTCACTCAAGTTGCCATGGATTACAGAAATGCTTACAAAGATCTGTGGATAAAGAATTTTGAGTTTCACACTACTAAACTAGCAAAATGTTATTGCCATATAATGTTTTTGGCTATATGTTTGAACAACTTTAAAGTGCCTAAAGGGTTGACAATCAAATTTCCTATTTCTGGGTTGCCAATTTATATGCATAATACAATTAATAATATGTCTCTGCAAACAAGCATTGCCTTAACTAGGACTGTCCATGATCTCTATACTAAGCAGGCTAATTTTCACTATAGTGAAGTAGTAAGATATCAGAGTCTTATTGTTTATTATTTCCCAGGAATGAGTAATGTTATGAATTCCATAGTTTTAAAGGCACAGAACTACATCCAAAGAAATTCACAAGAACATAGTAAGAAATTTTTATACCTGAATTCGTTCAATAGTGGTTTTAATAATTATTATAACCAACAACCTGATAAGGAACAATTAAATAATTTCTATGAAATAAATAGGCCTAATATGAACTGCCCTTTCTTATTCCAAAGTGCATTAACACCGTCATGTTATAATTCAGTTCCAATGACAACTAATGAAAACATCTCTGTTTATCAAACAGAAACCTTATCAACAGAGATGTTAAATAATGGAGAACTGTTTCATCTTATTTCGGTTCCTCCACCCCCACCTCCAGAAATGCCTCCTCCACAGTCACCCATGCGGTCATTTTTTAATATAGAGGTAGATCGTCCATCAGAAATATAACCAAGGTTAAAGTTGCCTCAAATGAATCAGAATAACGAACAGATTAGTACCAACGACTATAATTGCGATACAGGTGACACTTTGAACAGTACCACATTTAAGAAAAGCAGAATGGACAATAAAGAAAACTATATTAATTTATCTAACCATCCCCTTAAAAACAATGAAATTTCACTAATCCAAAAAGGTCTAAGTTTTTCACCGACACCAGTTTTTGACCACATTCAACTAGTTTCAGATACTTTGAACTTTGCTAGAAACATAAGAAAAATTTTTTTAGGAAAACCACAACATCTTCAAATGCTAATTCAAGATGTAATCAACTTAGCGATACTACCAGGGATCAATGTCTAACTAACTTCTTTAAAAACTTTGGGGTTGACGAATGTGATCCAGAACCACTCCCACTCGACCATCCCATTGAACAATTTATTAACGTCATCATTTCCTATGTCTCAAACCCAAATTTTGCCAACGACCTGAGTCAAGCAAAAAATCTTACTCCAGATGAGTTTAAGGCTATATCATCTTTGAAGAAAAATGATGACATAATAATATTACCTGCAGACAAAGGTGATGTGACAGTGGTCATGAATAAATGTGATTATGTAACAGAAGCTCTAAGACAACTAACAGACGACAAGACATACCAACTCTTAGACAAAGATCAAACAGTGGATATAAATAGGCGGATATCAGCATTTATCCAACAAAACTCAAAAGATGAAAAGCTTCCAAAATACCTTACAGACATGCTGATTAATAAAGACCCTCAAACACCAGTGTTTTATTTGTTGCCTAAAATTCATAAAGGGATCATTCCACCTCCAGGTCGTCCAATTGTGGCATTAATATGCTCTCCTACTGAAAGAATTTCAGCCTATGTCGATGCGTATCTACAGCCATTTGTAAAAGAAATTCCATCGTTCGTAAAAAACTCAGACCACTTCCTAGAAGAACTTAAAAAGATTCCACAACCTTTAACCAATGGAATTCAATTAGTGACAATTGACGTAGAGAGCTTATATACAAATATTGACCATGATGATGGACTAAAAGCTGCCGAAGAGATTCTGAACAGTAGACCAATCAATTCACAACCAAGTACGAAGTTCATAACAGGATTAATAAATTTCATACTAACCTGCAACTGCTTCAGATTTCAAAACCGTTTCTATTTACAAAAAAGAGGGACTGCAATGGGGACCCGAATGGCGCCATCATATGCCAACATTTTTATGGCAATGTTTGAACGGGAGTTTTTAGATACTCAGACAAATAAGCCTACATGCTGGATGCGATACATTGACGACATCTTCATGATATGGCCCCATGGATCAGACAAGCTAAATGAATTCCTGAATTCCCTGAATAATTTTAGAAACCTGAAGTTTACCTGGAAGATTTCTCATGAAAAGGTAACGTTCTTGGATGTAGATGTATTTATTAAAGATGGATATTTAAAACACAAAATTAATGTGAAACCCACCAACACATTCCAATACTTACACTACTCAAGTTGCCATCCTTTATATATAAAGAAATCTATCCCAAGGAATCAACTGATGAGAGCCATGAAACTCTGTAGTGAAGAAGAAGATGTAGAAGAATACATATCAATGATGAAAAATGCATTTACAAACAGAGGCTATCCCTGGAGGTTAATAAATGAAAAGTTAGACCTGAGAAATATCAGCGCTCAAAGTCAAAAAAATCAATTTGCAAATGAAGAGCCAAAACTTATCACGCAATTTCACCCAGGGTTACATAAACTCAACAACGTAATAAAAATAGCATTTAACATCCTACAGAACTCACCAGTAACAAGTCCGTTATTCTCCTCGCCACCTAGAGTGATTTTTAGACGCCCTCCAATTTTAAAAGAAATAATATCAAGACCTAAGCTGCCAACTGACGGAGAAGTCGACAAAATATCAGGCTCTAAGCCATGTAACAAACCGAGGTGTCTTGTCTGCAAGCAAATCGAGACCTCCCCAAGCTTTCAAAGTAGCAGCACATCTAAAAGCTACAAAATTCAAGGCAGTTTGTCCTGTGAATCTAAAAACATTGTCTATCAAATACAATGCAGAAAATGCCCAAAAGATTACATAGGTTCGACGACTAACACCTTAAGAGTCAGAATGACTGGACATCGATTTGATTTTAAACATGAAGACACGTCTAAACCACTGGTCATACGTGGGCAAGAGCATAAAGACACCTTCGAGGAAACATACAAAGTGAAACCAATCCGTCAGTTGATAAAAAACTTCAGCACACCATCCCTTAGATGTCTAGAACAAGCGCACCAGATAATAACAAAGTCAAAAACACCACATGGCCTCAACCTGCGATAAAAAAGAAGAAAAAAAGGAAAAAGAAAGAAATTAAAAACATTTATTTGAATGTATTTTTCATAATATCTTTAATTAATCAGGCCGACTACCTCAGCAAGAAACAGAAATACCCATCATATGTTATATTATTTATTTATTTGTTTATTTGTAAAGTTTACTAATTTTTTGAATTTTTTGTGTTAAAATGTAATTTTTACGTCTGATGAAGGCATTGCCGAAATATTACGTGATTATGTAGTAAGTTGGTCTTTTATTTAAATATATTAGCCTCAGGGATTTTAATCTTAGGCTACTTGAAAGTCATTTGACAAAAAGACCTACACCCTAATACTTCTCACTCAAGTTGCCATGGATTACAGAAATGCTTACAAAGATCTGTGGATAAAGAATTTTGAGTTTCACACTACTAAACTAGCAAAATGTTATTGCCATATAATGTTTTTGGCTATATGTTTGAACAACTTTAAAGTGCCCAAAGGGTTGACAATCAAATTTCCTATTTCTGGGTTGCCAATTTATATGCATAATACAATTAATAATATGTCTCTGCAAACAAGCATTGCCTTAACTAGGACTGTCCATGATCTCTATACTAAGCAGGCTAATTTTCACTATAGTGAAGTAGTAAGATATCAGAGTCTTATTGTTTATTATTTCCCAGGAATGAGTAATGTTATGAATTCCATAGTTTTAAAGGCACAGAACTACATCCAAAGAAATTCACAAGAACATAGTAAGAAATTTTTATACCTAAATTCGTTCAATAGTGGTTTTAATAATTATTATAACCAACAACCTGATAAGGAACAATTAAATAATTTCTATGAAATAAATAGGCCTAATATGAACTGCCCTTTCTTATTCCAAAGTGCATTAACACCGTCATGTTATAATTCAGTTCCAATGACAACTAATGAAAACATCTCTGTTTATCAAACAGAAACCTTATCAACAGAGATGTTAAATAATGGAGAACTGTTTCATCTTATTTCGGTTCCTCCACCCCCACCTCCAGAAATGCCTCCTCCACAGTCACCCATGCGGTCATTTTTTAATATAGAGGTAGATCGTCCATCAGAAATATAACCAAGGTTAAAGTTGCCTCAAATGAATCAGAATAACAAACAGATTAGTACCAACGACTATAATTGCGATACAGGTGACACTTTGAACAGTACCACATTTAAGAAAAGCAGAATGGACAATAAAGAAAACTATATTAATTTATCTAACCATCCCCTTAAAAACAATGAAATTTCACTAATCCAAAAAGGTCTAAGTTTTTAACCGACACCAGTTTTTGACCACATTCAACTAGTTTCAGATACTTTGAACTTTGCTAGAAACATAAGAAAAAATTTTTTTAGGAAAACCACAACATCTTCAAATGCTAATTCAAGATGTAATCAACTTAGCGATACTACCAGGGATCAATGTCTAACTAACTTCTTTAAAAACTTTGGGGTTGACGAATGTGATCCAGAACCACTCCCACTCGACCATCCCATTGAACAATTTATTAACGTCATCATTTCCTATGTCTCAAACCCAAATTTTGCTAACGACCTGAGTCAAGCACAAAATCTTACTCCAGATGAGTTTAAGGCTATATCATCTTTGAAGAAAAATGATGCCATAATAATATTACCTGCAGACAAAGGTGATGTGACAGTGGTCATGAATAAATGTGATTATGTAACAGAAGCTCTAAGACAACTAACAGACGACAAGACATACCAACTCTTAGACAAAGATCAAACAGTGGATATAAATAGGCGGATATCAGCATTTATCCAACAAAACTCAAAAGATGAAAAGCTTCCAAAATACCTTACAGACATGCTGATTAATAAAGACCCTCAAACACCAGTGTTTTATTTGTTGCCTAAAATTCATAAAGGGATCATTCCACCTCCAGGTCGTCCAATTGTGGCATCAATATGCTCTCCTACTGAAAGAATTTCAGCCTATGTCGATGCGTATCTACAGCCATTTGTAAAAGAAATTCCATCGTTCGTAAAAAACTCAGACCACTTCCTAGAAGAACTTAAAAAGATTCCACAACCTTTAACCAATGGAATTCAATTAGTGACAATTGACGTAGAGAGCTTATATACAAATATTGACCATGATGATGGACTAAAAGCTGCCGAAGAGATTCTGAACAGTAGACCAATCAATTCACAACCAAGTACGAAGTTCATAACAGGATTAATAAATTTCATACTAACCTGCAACTGCTTCAGATTTCAAAACTGTTTCTATTTACAAAAAAGAGGGACTGCAATGGGGACCCGAATGGCGCCATCATATGCCAACATTTTTATGGCAATGTTTGAACGGGAGTTTTTAGATACTCAGACAAATAAGCCTACATGCTGGATGCGATACATTGACGACATCTTCATGATATGGCCCCATGGATCAGACAAGCTAAATGAATTCCTGAATTCCCTGAATAATTTTAGAAACCTGAAGTTTACCTGGAAGATTTCTCATGAAAAGGTAACGTTCTTGGATGTAGATGTATTTATTAAAGATGGATATTTAAAACACAAAATTAATGTGAAACCCACCAACACATTCCAATACTTACACTACTCAAGTTGCCATCCTTTATATATAAAGAAATCTATCCCAAGGAATCAACTGATGAGAGCCATGAAACTCTGTAGTGAAGAAGAAGATGTAGAAGAATACTTATCAATGATGAAAAATGCATTTACAAACAGAGGCTATCCCTGGAGGTTAATAAATGAAAAGTTAGACCTGAGAAATATCAGCGCTCAAAGTCAAAAAAATCAATTCGCAAATGAAGAGCCAAAACTTATCACGCAATTTCACCCAGGGTTACATAAACTCAACAACGTAATAAAAATAGCATTTAACATCCTACAGAACTCACCAGTAACAAGTCCGTTATTCTCCTCGCCACCTAGAGTGATTTTTAGACGCCCTCCAATTTTAAAAGAAATAATATCAAGACCTAAGCTGCCAACTGACGGAGAAGTCGACAAAAGATCAGGCTCTAAGCCATGTAACAAACCGAGGTGTCTTGTCTGCAAGCAAATCGAGACCTCCCCAAGCTTTCAAAGTAGCAGCACATCTAAAAGCTACAAAATTCAAGGCAGTTTGTCCTGTGAATCTAAAAACATTGTCTATCAAATACAATGCAGAAAATGCCCAAAAGATTACATAGGTTCGACGACTAACACCTTAAGAGTCAGAATGACTGGACATCGATTTGATTTTAAACATGAAGACACGTCTAAACCACTGGTCATACATGGGCAAGAGCATAAAGACACCTTCGAGGAAACATACAAAGTGAAACCAATCCGTCAGTTGATAAAAAACTTCAGCACACCATCACTTAGATGTCTAGAACAAGCGCACCAGATAATAACAAAGTCAAAAACACCACATGGCCTCAACCTGCGATAAAAAAGAAGAAAAAAGAAAAAAGAATGAAATTAAAAACATTTATTTGAATGTATTTTTCATAATACCTTTAATTAATCAGGCCGACTACCTCAGCAAGAAACAGAAATACCCATCATATGTTATATTATTTATTTATTTGTTTATTTGTAAAGTTTACTAATTTTTTGAATTTTTTGTGTTAAAATGTAATTTTTACGTCTGATGAAGGCATTGCCGAAATATTACGTGATTATGTAGTAAGTTGGTCTTTTATTTAAATATATATATATATATATATATATATATATATATATATATATATATATATATACAGGGTGAACAACTTAACTGTGCCACCATTGGCATATCCTAAACTAAGAGATTTAG